>JAQPZY010001357.1:1200000-1800000 GCA_029931535.1 Margaritifera margaritifera | reverse complement strand
TTTCTTTGGGTGATATGGCCGTTTAACAGCTATCCATGAATGTCTTTCTTCCAATATTTAGGGGATGTGACTGTAAAAATGTTTCGGTGTCTTGTAAATTATTCATCAACTAATTTTTTTAGCCAGATTGTATATAGACTGTTCCTCGAATCTAATGCTGTATACAAACCTGACTGTCCTTTTAACCTTTTAACTGTTATTTCTCATCCTTCTTTTATCAATCTATCATTTATGAAATCCTTGCTAAATAACACACAGTTCTAATTGTTGTTTGGTATGATTTTTACCCCTTCATGTGGATCATTGTTACAGGCATCTTGATGAATATGTCACTGTCATAATCGGACAAGTTATGAATGAACAAGCGTATGTATTTTTGCATTCTTTATGTGCTGGACATCTGTACTTGCCTGTTAAGTGATCATGATCGCGAACTTTGTGCTCAGTTATTTTTCTCCCACAGATGTGGCTTATATTTGTTGAGTTACAACGTTGTTTATCTTCCTCTGTGGACAACATAGGTTTTGCATTTTTCGGTCTTAATTGTTAACATATTAGTTTATATATTTACTCGAAGCATTGCAAGGTATTTAAGTACAATATATAACTCTGTAAATTATTGTTTTATATCTCTTGTGTACTGATTTAACATGTACAGAGAACCGTCATGGAATGTTTTGGCTGTTTTTATTGTCCATGATACTATATGCAGTTGTGTGTCAATTTTGCTTTTGACAAATATTATTATACCTATGGTAGAAATTGCCTCTGTCACGATGATATTTTCAAAATCACAATAAATAGTATACAAAGCTTTTAATTGGTGTTGATTGTTTTCGAATTTTACAACTGATAAGGCATAATCTTTATCGAATTATCTACATTGTAACATAGTTGTATGTGTTTTGATAATTGTCTGGTATATTGAAAAAGCCAAAGTATTTGTTTTTACAAACTATTTTCACCTTTTCTGTATTTTCATCTGTGATGATACTAATCTTGAAGAACAAGCCTGTCTATTTATCTGTGACCTTCATATTGAAATGTGATTAACATGTTAACATCTCTCTCTTTCTCTCTCTCTCAGTTATTCAAAACAAATCGATGTAAGATGCTTCAACTATTTCCTAAATGTTCACAGATACAACAAAATTCATGTTCAAATTTCATAATGTCCTCTATTTTTATCGGACAAATAATAAGGCAATTACTGTATATATCTAGATTCTATTTTGATGGTCTCATGAGACCTTTTTGTAAGTATTTAAAATTAACTCCAAAAGAAAAAGAAAAATTATTGTACGCGTTTATACAAAAGTTGATATATTAACTCATTCAGTCGAACCGATATCTGACTCCCTCTGAGTGCCTGTCTATGTGCAGTGTGAGATATTCAACCCTCTCAAACATCCATCTTGTACTTTTACTTATTTTCTGTCCAAAATTTGGTATGCTAAATATCGAAATAACGTTCAGTAGCATTATCCATGTCACTAATATATTTAGAGGCTTTGTTCTATGGTAAAAAAAAATGTCTATCCTCAACTTGTTCATCTTTTTTTTTCCTTAGGCTGAATCTTAAGTCTAATTGAACTTTCTAGCTTTAGTCTAATTGAACTTTCTAGCTTAAGTCTAATTGAACTTTCTAGCTTTAGTCTAATTGAACTTTGTAGCTTTAGTCTAATTGAACTTTCTAGCTTTAGTCTAATTGAACTTTTTAGCTTTAGTCTAATTGAACTTTTTAGCTTTAGTCTAATTGAACTTTTTAGTTTAAGTCTAATTGAACTTTCTATCTTTAGTCTAATTGAACTTTTTAGCTTTAGTCTAATTGAACTTTGTAGCTTTAGTCTAAGTGAACTTTCTAGCTTTAGTCTAATTGAACTTTCTAGCTTTAGTCTAATTGAATTATCTAGCTTTAGTCTAATTAAATTTTTACCGAACTAAATTATCCCTTGAGTCTTTTCTGACTTCTTTACTTTCACAATCAAATTTTGCTCACTTGAACAAGCCAATCATTTTTATATTGTGTCACGCCGCTTTCATGTGTGAACCCCACACAAGACCAGTTTCTCAATAGAGTCTTTGTGGCTTCCTATCTATATGTATGCATTCACATAGCAACTTTGTGGGGTGTCTCTTTGTTGGCATGCCTTGTATTTTGTACGCACATTTAAACCCTTTATTTAATCGCGGAGCTTATATTTATTTTGATCGCGGAGTGTATTTGATCTTCTTTGTATTGTGTGGTGGTCTCTATAGACTACGAGGTGTTGTCATTTATATCGAAAACTTTTCAACTCTGGCAACAAACGAACCCCAGACTTCGCGTTTTGCAATTCCGCCTGATACTTTTAGGACAAACGACATTGCTTACTAATACACTGTAACAAGAGATTATGAAGCTTTACCTGTGTAATACTTTGTGTTCTCTGCGCTTCGCCCAACGCAAAGCAAATACGATAGTAACCATTCGCTGAAACCATTCAGCTTTGGTGATTTTTCAGTGACACAGCATTTCTTCATTTCCATTTATTTTATCGATTTTTGCGAAATAACACTGGCTCTTGCTGCGTTCTTTTATATAAAGTTTTTTTGTGTGTGTGTAAATTAATGCATAGTCTTACTGCGCTAGTATATATCTAAGTTTGTAAAATAATGTACATGAGCTTTACTGCGCTAGTGAATATAGATATTTGTTTAAAGTTAGTGTTGTCGTATCCCCATAAGAATGGATTGGTGTGAAAATATTATATTACGCAAGAACTGGAGTGGAATAGAAATGTTTGATTTGTTATTTTAGTGTTGTCGTCGGTTAGCGTGAAAATATTATACCAATATTTGCTACTGCGGTTTTATTGAACCATTCCTTATTTGCTTTTGCCGTCGTGTTGTTAAGTGTCTTGTTTCTGCCGTCTTTAGTTGGAATTTATATTAAAACTTGCAATATATGCAGGAGTTATCTACATGTGAAATCAGCTACCTGCTATGAACCTGCCGTAGTCACACTGCATAGTTGTCGAGAAATGGTAGGTATAGGGAAGTGGTCAGAATTAACCATGGTGGGGTGGGGTGGGGGAATTGGGGACGCAATTTAGGGTTAGGTGTGAGTTTTGCGCACTCTGAACATGTCGGATAAAAAGTTTTGTGTCAGCCTAGAGGCAGTTTAGAATTAGACGTTGCATGATAGGGTATTATATATTTGTAATGATGTTGGGGAGAATGTTGTAAATTATTTACGGTATGCTTTGCAAAAACACAGCCCCTACCCAAAATAAGTATTGACTGCTCCTTAATGAATGAAGTTACACAGGCACACATGCACTGCCCTCTAAGCCTTGAGCAGACGAGATGTTCACTGAGTTCTGGTACTTCAGAGAAACTGCTAACAGTCTGAAGAACCATCGTATGAATTCTACAATCCTCGATTAGGAGCCACTGTATATAATGTGTGACAAAAGGAACAAAGACAAGCTGTGTGGTAGATTTTATAAAGAAAATAATCAGAAATAAATGGCTGATTTTTATGCCTCATTAGAGTCACATAGGATGCCAACATATACTTGTTTGATAGATATTCCACGATGAGGTACATCTAAAATCTGTTCACAACCTTATTGCTAAACTTACTATGACGCAAGCCTGATCTCAATATCCGCAAGAAGTCCTTCACATGCATTGGGTTCCATTCCGTGTCATATTTTTACTAACAGTTATTGATTATTTTTGCATGAGATTATGATAAATATTGTGATAAAATGTACGAAGATGAACAGCCAGATTAAACTGCGGATTTCGGTAGATACATAGATTGCAAATTGTAAGGTGTGTAGGCGTGCAGCACTCGTGTCGGCAGCGGCTTTGGCTTCGACAGCTGGTAGGCTTATATGCCCATCCTGCATAATTCGATGGACATAAGGTGAATGACCTTAATGTGAGAAGGTCATAATTTACGCAAGAGCATACTCAACTTTTATCGATTCTCATTTGTCGGTCGAGAAAGTTTAAATAAATGAAAGGTTAATATAGTAACCCCTATCATGAGAGATATAAACACAATCATTATATAATGATGTGTGTGATCCTAAACTCTGTCGAAAATAATGTTTCTAAATGTTTTTCTTCTTTACATTTTTTATTTGTAATTTAATATGGTAAAACTAGAAGTGAAATTTAGTCATATTTCGTATTTGGCACGAGCAGGACATGATCTGATAAGGATAAGGTTCGACTGAAGGTCTAAGGAGAATATTCGTCGAAAGAATTTCAAGGGAGGAAGGGTAGATATTTAGATCGTTGTTATATCCTCATCACAGGTGCGTCAATTATCTCATGACATACAAAATAATTTTCTCTTTGAAATAATTGGTATAGGTTTTATGTCGGTTGGTGTCTACTATATGTCTCGCGATTGTCTGATTGACTAGTGTTATTGCGTTTAGGATGTCGGCCGTTGTATGTGGTTTTCTTTGTACTCGTCTCAGCTGTTTTACACGGCAAAATAAAGTTCCTCGAGAAGCTGAAAATATCTTTATGCATAGCTAAACTGGAAACGGGGTAATATTTTCGAATACATCTTTTAAGATGAAATGATTATAGAAACATTGTAACACATATCAACATACGAAGAAACTTGATATACTTTGAATAAGATCATTTGGAAATTTTTAGAGCGAACATATAAATTCCTACTAAATAGAGACTTCTTGAAAACAGGAAAGTTGGAAATTTTCATGAATTAAACCATAACACATCTTCTTGCAACGGAAAATTTAATATAAAATATCAAACTAATATTAAAAGGAGAAAACGATGCTGTTGTTGTTAGTTGTTTTAAACGACACTTTGAGCACATTATTCGCTATATCATGCCGAGGAAATTGGGAGCTAAGTGCCTCTCCCGACGACACACATAGGCACTCTACCCGTAGTGGCATGAGCGAGATCGAACCCGCGACCCTTGAATTACGAGTTCGACGTTCTACCAACTGAGGTACTGCGGCTACCAGAAAAGAGAACATGCAATGCTTAACAAGTTTTTCTGCTTTTTCTTTTTAATAATTTGATTCATACAGAATTTCATGATTTTAGAACTATATAATCTAATACATCAAGCAACATTTCATTTCTGCGAACATTTTATTTTCGGGTTTCCTTGTCTTATTGCACAAAGAGTACAATATATGTTTATATGTTACCATAAAACTGCTGGAATTGGATCGTTTCTGGAAAAAGCGCCAAAATTAAATGAGAATTTCAGCGGTCAAGCTTTGATTTCATGGCAGTAACTGATGTCTCGCCTACTGCTGTAATCTGCTTGACGTTGAATTTAAAAACAGAAGTCCTATTTATTCACACAGTATCAATTAAAATAGAACTAAACAGATTGGCACAGTTTTGACTAAAGTTATAGTTCGTGTTAAGAATCCAATAGCTGCGTTTTTTCCGCGATAATTTTATCTTCATCAGTTTTTTTTTTTTTTTGGTGAGTATTAAACATGCAATATCTCAATAAAATCAGAAAGGGGGTGTTTCAATAAGGCACGGATCCAAGGGGCAAGGAAGGAGTTGGCGCCGCCCCCTCCCCCATCCCCAATCACCGTTAAACAACCGGAAACAACCGGAACGTTTCCTAGAGTGAGTTTTCTATACAGTAAGATGGTTAAAACTGTGCCCTGGAAAAGCTTTAAATGTAGCTCCCGGGGATTAGCCCCCTGTGCCCCCATTAGGGGTTCCATCTTAGAAACCCCCTGCCTACTTGTTTACGCTCCCCTAAATTATATTCCTGAATTCTCTCCTGTGAATTACAACGCGCGCACTATGACGTGTTCTTGGTCTCCACCTAGGTGGTTAACCCCTGCAGTCGGAACTTTCTCTCTGAACTGGCCGCCATTTACGTGGCGTAATCCAAGGAAAATCTTAGTACACTCCAGTCATTTTGCAGAATATAATAATTTAATTAAGGGTACGATCTCTTATAGTGGTCATTATATGGGAAAATATTAAAACTGAAGGTTTGAACAATTCATTTTAAAATTGGTGTCATGGTTTTCGACATAAAGAGCTTTTAATTAGCGTTCTACAGATGATACTGAATTTTGTAGTTTCCTCGTGGGAAATAAAGCCTAGACTCACATTTTATAATATCAGGAATATTAATACCAGAATTTGAAATTACAACAAAAATTGCATTAGTACTTGGCAAAAAATCCAATTAAGCTGGAAAGTCGGATCTGATTTCGTGTCCACGACAGCTTATTGAGGGTCTAGTTTGGCGGCGGTAAGTAGAGAATAAACCGAAATCATAGCAGCAATCCCGATTTAGTATGTATGATGGAACACGGCGTACACATCTCTTCAAATCCCGTTTAAGTGTTCCTTGACGATAAAAGATATTTCGCTGTTAGTAATAAAATTAGGTTTGGCGTTTATCTTACCTACAAACCCTATAGTGTGATCGCTGTTTTGTCTTGTTTGTTTGGGGGGGGGGGGCGTGTTTTATTTTGTTTCATTTTATTTTTTATTTTTATTTTTTGGAGGGGGTGGGGGATGGGCGGTAAGGCACAGCAACAAATGAAGGTTCTATCGTGCCGAGGAAAGTCACTCTGCACCATCGCCGCTCAGTAAGCGCCTCTGCTATCTGGCAATTTACTATACAATTGTTTGCAGACACACATGTATGTTAAGAGTCTAACCAAATAGTTCCAAACACTTTGCCCTTCATTTGTTTGTTGTAATGACTTGCTATGGAAATTATGAAGTTTGGAGGCAAGTAGAGTGCCGTGCCTGACATAGCAGGGCTGATCAGATGGAATGATTCTAACCTGCAGTCTTTTGATCGTGAACGATTGCTGAAAAAGAAAACCCTCTTTTTCAAAACTGTAGGCGCCTGGTCAAATATCTCCACAATGGTTTTCCACAAGGCGTTTGAAAATATATTTTTAAGACCATCGCAACTTTTGAATGTGACATGAAAAAAATCTTCCTTAATTAAATTGATATTTATACGAATTAAAATGTTACGGTCCTCATTCTCTACTATGTTACCTTGCCTGATAGACAGATTCAGAACAATCAAACAAATGAAGAATTGCTCTTTGAAACTTAAGCTTTTCAAAAATGATCAAAATCTTTAATAAATCTACCGAGGTACACAGCACAGCATTTGAAACATCTGTACGTGCTTGTAACAACAACCCATGTTTGAAGGTATGTGCAACTTAGAAACTGTCGAGTAGTATTATCGAAGCAATGAAGCACTTGGCAGTGGACCTCGTGGTGTACCACGTGAGATATCGTTCTTGTGGAATGTAGCAAAGCAAATAGAGTGTGTGTACCACAGTAGGCACATAACGATTCAAAAACAATCTTTTCTTATGTAATAAAATCGAACAAAGAAGCTTGGACTCAAAGAATATTCGAGAGATGTTGTCACAGTCCTTCATTTTCAGTACTGAATCATATATTTGTTGAGCGAGAAAGAGAGAGTGTGTGTTTGTGATGCTATGTATGATGTTTATATAATATTATAAATATTTTTGGAAATTATAAATGTTTCTTGATTTTAATATTTGCTCAGACCTTAATGTTATCTATAAGGTTTACGTGTTTAGCTATTGTATTTGAATTAGGTTGTTTACTTAGCATTTTAGTTCAAGGACGGTTTTGGTAATCAAGTCATTTATTAAATTTGTGGTCAGGGTTGATTTTGTTTATAGATAAAACTAGAATTTCCTTTTAGAATTATGTGTTAAAAGTCACATACACCATATATTTTTCTAGAACATTCTGTCATGTGACCTATCTTTAGTGGACAGTTTTCAGTTTCGACCTCAACATCAGTCTATAAAGAGTCATTTACAATTGTGACAATCATTCCAAATTCAGAGAGAAGAATTATTTAAAATAGTCATTGGATTATAAAAGTGCTCATAGACTTTTGGATTTTGGATTTTGAATCGATGATTGTGAGATTTATGTAAACTTATTCAAAGATATTCTGGAGTACTTTATTTTGGCACATCATTACCTTCTAGACTATTGGCACATCAGGGCAGTAAAGACTATTGGCACATCAGCACATTCAAGAATACTGAAATTAATTCGGAACATTCTATATTTAGGACTTGTGATTAGGACACTTAGGATTATTGGATTATTTGGGTTTTAATTCACGTTACTGTAAGTGTCTTTTGATTTTCATTTTAATTATCTAGAAATAAATTGCTTGTTTATTTTTACTTGATTTGTTGGTTTCACTTTCTTTCTGTTACATTTTTCTTATAGCATAGAGTCGTAACAGTGATATAACTTTCAACTATGCGGTCTTAGGAAAACAAGTGTATGGTATCTGAAACAAAATACGCTGGAAATCATACACCCTATCAAATGTCGAAAACATTTCATTATATTACGCGAAAATTATGTTTCGCCGTAATTGTATTTGATTTATTTCCGTCTTGGGGTTTCAACGGACAAATGTACTCACAATCAATGACTCAGACAGAAATATATTCAATATATTAGAAAACTGATCCAACATGGTATTGATCGTCTCTTACAATTTGGCCCGTATGAAAGTATACAAAAACGGCGATTTTTCAAGTACAGAAATATTAACTCCTAGCATATATGTTTGAACTTTCAGTAATGCGATATGAGAGTTATTGTATTATGAATACAATGGTAGACCCAACGAATAAAGCTACTATAAAGAAAACCTAAAACATTTTACGTCTTTCATGTATTAAGAAGGTGTGTTCAATAATGTGTAAAGAAACAATTACAGTTCCACAATAAGCAAGGAAGTTCAGTGAGACTGCCGTCGTGCCAAAGATTACGTTCTAGCAAATGCACAAACTTTTTATTCCACATTCGCACAAGCTTTGAAAATATTTCCTGTCCTTCTTGTCTATTTTTTTTTTGGGTGGGGGTGAGGGGCCGGGGGGGGGGGAGTTGCAGGTGGGTTTTTGAGTGGTTTCGTTATTTACAAACATGACGGGTTTGGGAGAAATACATTTGAAAGCTTTGAAATTAATTAATTAACTCCAGGAGAAAATTATATAATTTGGAATCAATGTTTTATTGAATACACAAACTGTTTCTAATTCGCACAAGTTTGAAAGTAGTATAGAAATGGCGATTTTTTAGCGCAGTCGCTGTTATTTTATTTATTTATTCTTTTTAAAACTAATTTTTCAATTTTTTAATTTGCGTTAGATACAAAAAGCTGAAAGATGTCGGAGCAGCTCGCTGCTACAGAAAATATAATCTTAAATTGTAAATAACTCAGTAAGTACCCTAACTGAAAATGAAAATGAGTAAATACAATAGCGACTTCTCTAAAATCCGCACGTCAATACTACTATGACTGAATGATTAAAATAATAACTGTGTATGCATATCATTATATTGTTTGCAGAGTGTACCCACAGAATAGGTCTACTGAAAGAAGAACAAAACAACTGCCCCTGAAATTTGATGGTAGGGAGAATAACTAAATATCTGAAGAATCGACTGCGCCAGAAATTCTATAGCAAGATGAATCACTACAATGTATAAAAAATGCATGACAAAAATAACTGATAAAGACAGCTTAAATAGTAAAAATAAATGAGCAAACAATGTTTAAAGTATCACTACATTTATCCTACAGAGATACTACATAATGCTCAGAAAAGACCTATCCGGGGTAAATTATGTAAGACTAAAAAGGCATTGTGTGAAATAAAACAACTCCAGTGTAAGTTTATAGTTTAAATTTGAATCTAAGCTTGAGAAAAGAAACGATGGTTAGTATGTAAGTCATGTGAAAACTTATATCAAAGTTAAAGTGGACTAAAATATATGGAAATAATATACTAAGAATGAAAAACAAATATATATATATATATATATATATATATATATATGTGTGTGTGTGTGTGTGTGTGTGTGTGTGTGTGTGTGTGTGTGTGTGTGTGGTAAAAAAAATCAATCTTATTCTTACTGGGCACATTTAAAATCAAACGTCAATGATGGGTAAATGTCTAACAAATTTATTTCAGGTAATAATGAAACATTGGAAAAAAATCTAGCTATTGCATCTCAGGCATGTATATATTCAGGTAATCAATAGGTAAAATTGTTACTTTTTGTTACAATTTTCGTTCTTTTAGTATAGTTTCAATTATCTTGTTTTGGTTCAACAGCTTTAATGACAAGGAATCATGTTAATAGTAATAGTCAATGACATCTGCTATTAAAACCTTCCTCTATTCTTGTCATATTGATTTTTTGCTCAGTTATTAATTAATTTTCCAATTTTTCTATATCATCTTGTAACTCACTATAATACATTTTGTCTAAAACAGATAATCGATTCACGCTTCTTTCTAAGCCATCAATCTTTGCGTTCAAAATTTTTAATTCGTTTGAAATCAAATTGTACGCGTCCTCTGTTTAAATTTGTTTCCGCTTTCGTTAAACTTTCCTCAACTACATTTGTATCTCAAGTTTTACTTTCTCTTGTTGTGCTTGGTTGCTGTCTCTACTAACAAGGTGTTCTTCCCCTGACAGACATCTCCTCTGTACAGTAGGTGCGTTACTTGCTGGTAAAGTCTTTGCAGTTCTTAATGCATTGAATTCTTCTAGATTGTTTGGATGCTTGGTTTTAACATGCATGGTTAAATTCCACATATATCTAGATATGTGAGGGCAATATTGACACTGTTTAGGCATTACTAACTATTTAGGTAGAAAGCAATTAGTTATTAAATGTCGAAAATAGAGACGAACCATGTATTACTTAAAATTATACCAAATGATATACTACATTTTATTTATTACAGTTTGTTAATAAATGACAATAACTGTATGAACTAGTTTGTGTCAAAATGGTAAATGTTTTCACTAGAAACTCCATCACCACCACCAAATATGAGCGTTAGAAATAAATATTAAAAGAAATTCTACCATAATAAATCTGTCACTCATGATGACTGAGAATGGAGAATTTTTATATCTTTGTGGTAAACCCTAGTACGAAATGATACAAATACTATGCAAAACATGTAATGAACTAAAATATCCTGAAAAAGATGGTTAGAAGCGATGTACAAAATGTGCAACAAGCAAACAAAAGTTAGAATGGCGCAACAAATATAGGAGACCTGAAGGAAAAAGAACAGTTCAATGTGAATGTCGCAGATTTATGCAAAGGTGGTCAATGTGATAAAATATAAAATAAAAATATCCACAAATGACTAATTTTGGAAGAACAGAATGAAAACAGGTCACTTTTTGGTAGTGATTCGGTTGATGTTACTATTTTATCTGACAACTCTTGAAAGTTTGAAGAAGATATCGGCGCGAATATATTTAATAAATTTGTACTATTTAAATACCAAGATAAACAAGGATGGAAATTAAGAATGTACATTCAAAGATTTCTTGCGCAAATATATTGAAGAAATATTCGCTATATAAATATCAAGGATATACAAAGATGGAAAATAACGATTTACATCAAAGATTTCGTATGTAACAAATGTGTGCAAAAATATCACCATTAGGAATCAGTATGCTTAAAATGTTCTTCGGACTAGAGCAAACCTTAAAAATATTTCATTGGCTGAGACTGTTAGAGCTAGATTGCCACTATTAACATGTAAAATGTATCAACACTTGAAAATATTAAAAGGAGACGTTCAATTCTCACAGAAATACACAGAAGAGGAAAAGAAGAAGGAATGAGAAGCGGGTTGAACGTAGTAGACAAAGCCCAAGAAAGGAGAGAAACATATGCAAGGAAAGGAGACCAGCTCAAAATACAACAGGATCTTCAGCATAAACAAAACAGTCAATTCACATGTTTGATATTGGTGATAACAAAGATTTATATTTGGTCTTTAATCAGGTTGAATCACATATTATAAAAATTTTAAACAGGTGGATTAAACGACTACAATCTATACATGTATAAATTGCGCTCCGAGTTACCCTTAGAAAAAATACACTCTTACCAGGTGGTCAGGAAAAAACAGATTAAACTATTTTACTACTTGACAGAATTCATTGCAATGTATCAAAAATTAGTTATCGAGAACTTTTAAGATAATCTGTTTGATGATTAAAACACTCAGTTTATTCAAACAATCACAGCTAATACTAAGTGGGTATTTGATAAAATCGAAGCTCTTTACATAAATATTAATCATTTAAAACCTGGTACAGTTCCTGGACGTATCATGACTAACATAAATCGAAACAAATACAGATTAAAAAGAAACATCTCTTGAAAAGAAATTAAGTACTATTTCAACTGGGAATGATAAGGATCTATGTATCCTTTTTTAATCAGGCTGAGTCGCATGCAAAAAAAATCTTGGAGAAAAGGATCAAAATATTCAATTCAGTAAAGGTTCAGCTAGTTTCCAAAATTAGATTAACAAGAATTATATTTACAGAAACAAATTTTGTTAAAGAAAAGGAAGAAGCTAAAAAGTTCTTCTATTCTACTCATTCTTTAAGAAAAAATGAACAATTTAAAGATAGATACAGTGTTAAATGCTCTGTTCGATGACATAAATACTCAGCTCGAACAAAAGATTAAATACAAAAAATATTATCCTAATACAAATGAAAAATATATTTCTTTTTCCAAGACTTCGTAGTAGACAAGTTTAAAAAGAAGAAGACGAGATCATTGTAAAACGAATAATTTGATTCCTCTATAGTAATCGCTTCATGGGGCAAGCCCTTGCTCAGCTACCCAAAGATTTAGACGATATAAAATATATCGACACAACAAGGCACTTTAAAAACATGCAGCCATAATTCCTACGTAAAGAAGTTGACCCATAAGAATACACGGAGCGTTTCGATAGATTTAACGAAATATCCATTCCAGATAAAGAAAATTACTAACTGATTATGGCATGTTCCTGATGAAAGAGTCAGAAATGAGAGAACGAATCGGTGTGGTACCCAATATGTATGATAAAGCCAACAACGCTGATGAAAGAAAAATTAAATATTTTGCCGAGTTTGAAGACAAAACCCAAATCATGCAATGTAAAAACAACTTATATGCCCAGGTAATGTGCCAACACTTTCCTGTGAAAGAATTAAGATTGGGAACTGAAGAGGAAATAAAATGGGTAGAGAAATATTTGTTGAGTGTCCTTGACAATAATGATTCATGACATATTTTGGACGTTGATTTGGTAATTCCGAAGTGATTTAACGAATATTCTCCCGAGCTCCAGAGAAACTTGGACCGTCTATGGAAGATTTTTTACATTTGCTAAAACAATTCATTGGAAAAAATTAAAGCAACCAAACCATCGGTTCCAAAATTACTTTGCACTTTGAAAACAAAATACATATATGTGGTACACTATAGAAATGTAAAATTGTGCATGGAGTGAGGACTAAAATTAACAAAAGTACACAGGTCAATATTCTCAATCAACATCCGTGGCTTAAATCGTACATTGAACAGAATATAACTCTGAGACAGAAGGCCTTAAACGATGTCGAAAGGGACTTCTTGAGTTGCTGAGCAATGTCTTCCGCAAACAAATGGAAAAGATAAGGAAGAGGACCACTGTTAAAATATGTACATTCGCATATAAAAAGATAATTGATAATGATTTGATTGTACTTAGTTTAAAAATGAAAATATCCAACTAACCAAACCGACATATGGTGGGTTGACAGTATTAGACTTATAAAAAATGAAAATATCCAACTAACCAAACCGACATATGGTGGGTTCACAGTATTAGACTTATAAAAATTGTTGAGGTATGATTTTCGCTTTAACAAGTTTAAAAAAAAACGTCGATAGAGTGAAAGTCCTCATGACGATACAGATTGATTGTGTATCAGTGTTGAATCTGACAATTTGTATAATTATATGAAATGGAATATACAAGTTTACACTACAAGCAACCATCCTAAAGACAATATAAGCAACATTCCACAAGTAAATAAGAAAGTTGTTGGTATATTCAAGGATGAACTAAACGGTACACCAATAAGGGAGTTTGCTGCTCTAAGATCAGAACTCTATTAATTCAAAACAGGCAAAGATAAGAAAGAAGTTTGTAAAGGCATTAATAAATGTATAACAAATTATGAGATCTGACATGTACAAGGGGTGGATAATCGAGCATGAGGACAGTTAGCAAGAAATGACATTACTTATGCCTTTCAATAATGATATGTACTCCGTATTAGATCTTTAAAATGAATTAAATAAGAATGGCACACATGCAACTGTAAAAGACATATGTTGGAGTGGTATCTATAACAAACAAGTTGAGTGAAATCAATAAGAATTTCAACGCTATAATTAGCGAGAAAGATATTCTCTAGGTTTGAAAATGCAAAAAAGGTACGTAGAGCTTGTAAAAATGCAGGTTTTCAGAGAGATACATAGTAAATTCATAAAAGAGTACAGTATACCTTATGCATTTAGATATAAAAAAGTAGACACATACAATGGAAAGAAAAAGCAAATCCTACAGTAGGTAATGAACCTGCTATAATTCCTGAAGGAGCTTCACATGTAACAAGAGTTCAAGGAGTTCCTCAACAAGATTGAAATACACTGACAACTAGCAGGAGAAAGGCTAATAAATAAAATGTAAATCTTACAAGTGGTATTTTAAAGCCAGACATGTTAACAAATAATTAACATATCACAAATAATATAATTGACTAAATTGAAAGTCGAATGAATATTCAGTGGTAAATAGAATGAATGAGCTAGTTAAATTTTAAAGTGACCATAACTTGCAACATATCCTCAAGGAAAAAGCCAGATTGTAATCGAAGGAATATATTTCTTCTAATCCAGGAACAGTTATCTAGGCAACGATGTCAAACCTCATTCTTCAAATATGGATGTGAAATGTTAGGCGATGCGTTAAAACTATTATTCGACAAAATACAAAATATAGGAACACCTTATGTCAAACACTGTTCAAAAAGCAGCTGGAACTTTCAAGCCACCTGAGAAAGTTAATGAATCAATTAATGAATTTTTAAGGTACATCAAACAATATGTGCAAAAATAAAAAAATAATAATAATAATAATTGCAACCAAAATTAAATATCTGATATCCCGAAATGATTTTTTTTATTTCAGGGAAATCAGCTAAAAGGAGTGAAGAGTTGTATGTGACTCAGTCATCACTTCAAACATATTTATCATGAATGCTGCACATTAGGCACGCACTGTTGGCAAAGACAACAACGATAAGCCTTGTGAGAAAGCTGCAAGGGGAAAAGTACCCATTTGCTACAAAGTAACAAGACTTGTTGCGGAACAACAACATCCCTTTTTAATTGAGCATTGTACGACTCTTCATATAATTTTCTCTTGACTCACAAAGCTTATGGAGGCTATTTGTGTACCTTCACTCTAGCACTCACACAAACTGACCAACACCTACACTTACTTACCAGTGCTCACACCTACTAACAGAGGTGTAAGGGTAGGATGTAAAGTAAGGGGGTTGGGGGTTGGGGGGTAAGTAGAAACCAAACCCCTATAAACAAAAGTCAACCCTACAAATCTAAAACTCTACAACTCCTGGAACTCATGTCAACAAAACTATAATTAAAAAAAAACATACAACTCACACAACTCCTATAATTCTATATAGCCAAAGTGAAATGTATGGGGAAAACAAGGGTAGGTGTGCTCTCACACGCTAATACAAATATACCATAACTTACACTTATACTATCAGAGAGTAAAAAGACAGAAGAGTGTGGAGGAGGCTTAAGTTTTGTATTGAAGATAAAACAATAGACCAAAAACATAGACAAAAGACAAACAGGTAAATAAACATAAAATACATAATATTTGGCAATATTGGAGTAGTATCTCTGTTTCTGAGAGATCTTAGGTGGCAGTTATAAGGACTCTTGGTTGTTGTCCTGGATAGTAGATCTAACCGAAATCGACGACAACTGCACATCTGCGGTCGAGCTTTGCAGCAAGGGCACATATGATCGTAGTTCGTGCATGTGCCGACGGAGACAGAGAGTCTAAAACTGGGAGTATCGGCTTCAATCTTTGCTCTTCCACCACTTCTCTGAAGATGCTTCGAGGGGAGATAATAGTTCTTCATCCAGGTGCTCCATCCTCTCTAATATCGACATGGCTGTGCTGAGTTTTCTCCAGAATGAACTGTTGGCTGGTCATTTGTGACGAAATCAAGGAAGAATGACAAAACGGGCAAACGCACGACTTCACATTTTTGGTGAGAAAGTTCATCTTTAGCACAGACCACTGGATTTCAGGAAGCTGTATACGAACTGTGGGTCAGGAGGTAATTAAATTTCCAGGTAATATTTATTTTTCATGCACGCAATGATAAGCAATGATTTGACACTGTACTTTTTCTTTAAAGAGGTTTGTAAGTAAGTAAGTCGATGAACAAGAAGTATCCTTACTCTGCTGCAAGATAGCTTCGATGCGTTTCGTCTCCAAAAAGTCAGTGGAAGTTCTGAATGGTCTATCAAGTCTTTATACCACTCTTTCAAGATCTTCTCCTCTAGGATAAGAGTCCATGCTTCTTCCAGATAATGTTCCAACTTTCTTCTTTACTCATCGTCAAACATTTTTCGTGTAGGTTTTTACTAGAATGATCGATTTGATAACCATAACAATAGCGTTATTCTTTCAACCAAGTGGTGATCAAAACAGGATATTAAATGTTGTTCTTGTTTTTCTGTTTCTTCTTTTTTGTCATCTCCTTCACTACTTCTTTGAGGCTGTGTTTATGGCTGATGTGGTTTCTGTTCTTGATCATCGGCTATGTCCATGGCTTCGTGTTCCATTTTTTAATGGTCCAGGATCACTTCTCTGATTTCAAGGGTTATATCGAATTCTGCAGACAAGATTGCGTTCACTGTGTTCTCTAGAGCTACTACAAACTGAAGTTTCACATGAAGTTGTAGTGATGTTATAGGGTGGAAATGTCCGTCGTCACTGCCTTGGTCTGGGGAGAAATCAAATCCTCACAAACAATGCTCTTCGGAATAGTCGTCGTACGAAATGTCGTGGGTACTCTTGGTCTCCAGTTGTCCTGTGGCTTCAAACAGAGTCAAGTAATATCTCAGTAATTCGTCAGGACAAAGTAAGGTTCAAAAGGTCTGGTACACAACGTCTGACCGTCCAGGGTGACTTATATCTCGGAAATGTTGAAATATTGGAACTGGGAAGGGTTCAGATCAATAGTTACGTTGGGGGCAGCATTGCTAACGATGCCAATAAACACGCACTTAGTGACTTGATCCTGGAAGACATGATCTTCGATTTTGGATCGGAGTCCAGTGGCAAAGGTGAAGGTTTTGACTTCCACTCGTCGAATGGGATACTGGGCTGTGCTTCTGGTCAGAGCCTTCAACTTTCCAACTTTTGATAAGACTTCGACACGTCACACTTAGAGTCTGACTTCTTCAATGTTGGATTTTTACTCGTTAGCATCAGCTATCAAATAGAAGACGGTGCTACATTGATTCAGTGTCAGATGTACATCCACACCATTCAGAAAATACTTGTCTTGACACCACAGGTCTGGGTGTAAACGACACATCATTTCTAAACTCTACATTGTGAGGATCGTCAGCCTCTGTCAAGTCTGTATCGTCGAATGTGTCCAACGTGCCGTTTTTGACACAGACATCATGGTTTTTCTTGGTTTCTTTTCCGTAAGTCAGTTGATTCTCTAGGTAAGGTCGGTAAGGGTAAGTGTCCATGCTGCTGCTGACAATTGTGTTGTTCAGAAACAAATCCACTTCACTGAACAACGAATACATGAAATTGTTATCGGGATACAAATCTCTTATGTGCATCTGGATTAGTATTGTTATTTTTGATGACTTTCAGTTACAAGTAACTGTTATTCAGATCAATGTAGTCTTCCGTTTGCCCTTTGATTTCAAACCCAATTGGTGCTGATGTGGTCAGTGACGACACGGGATGGAATTCTACCCACTGGAGTCTTGCATCGTCATTATCGTAGGGGGCATGGCAAACAGATTTAGTTCTGTCTTGATACATTTGCAAGAATATCGGTGCCTTGTTCTTGCTGCTGCGTGAAGGATGGCTCAGTAGTTTCAACAGAAGTGTGAAGCGATTTTAATATTCCCCGAGGTCTTAAGAGCTCTTTTCCTGTCTGGATCAGCACATTTGCTCCTGCATTCAGTTGTTTTGGACTCAGTTTGTCGATGAGCACATTTTAGATGAATTCTTTTCCTTGCGTTAATGCAGCATTTTTTAAAGCATTCACTCCTTGGAAGAACATAGGTTTCAAGACAGGTGCCACATTACGAAAGCTTGATTTCAATATACTCTCCAAACCATGTCCTCGTTGTCGAGCTACTCCTCGGTGCACAGGATACACGAGTTACAACTCGAGAATGACTTTTCCATTGGAGAATAGAATATTTGTCCAAGCCAAAATCTCACTTTATACCAATATGACACTGTCAAAATACGATTTACTGACAGAAAGATAAGGAGGATGCACACATTCTCGGTGTACGTGGCACGTGTTTCCTCCTTCGTCGTAAAACGCTATTACAGAATCCATTTTAAAGGAATGCTTCTCAACAATGGAGCAGCTGTGTTTCCCACCATGTTGTACTCGACTACATAGAAGTACACAAACATCAAACTGAGTCCTTCGTTCGATTTGATAGGGTATCGAACATACTTGAAGAATCGGTTGTTGTTGCTGATGTCTTTCGTTGGAGTGAGAGCTGTGTTTACACCCAGAATATCAAACAAACTCAGAGAAAATGTGACGGACAGCGTTTTGCTGTCGGAAAAATCAATTTTAAGAGGATGAGAGGGTGGATGGTACTCGAGCAGTATACGTTTGTTGGTTTTGTCGAGTGTCTTTCCAAACTGTATATAGGACTTTTCATGTCATACACATTCAAACTGAGACTGGCTAGAGCTGGTGGGTTCTTTTGTGTAAATCAAGGATCATTTTTGTCCAAGTGTTCTGGTACTTATTCGTTGAGTGTTTATACGACGAAAGTGGTGCGATCCACTGTAATATTCAAGACTTGGGTGGGATGAATGATTCTACCAAAGCCACTTTCCAATGAGCTGTGTTGTCCAGATGTGTAATTTGAGGCGGTTTTATTTTAGGAATACGTTCTCCAAATCGCAATAATTGTTGTTGTTGTTTTTATTTCTGTAGCTGTTGGATGGATAAAGTGGAAGAAGGGGGACCCAGTGTTTAACGGCGTGTTTATGACTGCTTCTTTTTATAGTCATTGAATTGAGAAGCTACAATCCAAGAATGGAAACTGGGTTGATATCCTTTAAAACGGACTTTGACTCCTTAGATACGATGTTCGCTACTTTACGTGTTCTTTGATCAAGAATAATTTCGATATGGTACACGTCGTCGTGTTTCTTGGTCATTCGTTGTAACTCGGGAAAGTAAAAGGTTCGTTTCAAAGTTTCTCCGTTCATATCTTCCAATGTGTCCACAGGCGGGTAACGTCCACGCACATGTCCTGTGACTCGAAACAATTCTGTCTTCCAGTTTGGTAAATGTCCTTTGTCAAAAGTACGTTTAATTTTTTTAAATTCAAACCCAGTCTCCTCTGTTTATTTATTTTTTTTCTTTTTCTTTTTGGATGATGTCTCAGACGTTCCAAACAATCGATCAAAAATTGGAACATCGTTTTGGGGAGTCACTTGTTCTCGGGCACATCCAATACTGCGATGGTACGATTGACTGTAAACATTCACCAGACGTGGTAACACGTCCATGTATTGGATAGTATGCTGACGTGAAAAATATTTCCACATACGTTCTTTTAAGGTTCTTTGAAAACGTTACACGACACTGGCTTTGATTTTTCAGTGGTGAAAAAATTAATGTATCGTTGTTTCAATTCTTTTTGAAATGGTTAGTTGAGAAATATAGTGCATTGGTCAGTTTGCCACTGCTAAAGGTGTTGACCACTTTTTTTAAGACGATTTTTTAAGCTTGCATTAACTCCGAACTTATTTCGGAAGTCAAAGGAACCACCCAAGCCGATTTTGAAAACACATCAATGAAACAAAACAAGTATTTATAAGCTTAAAAGCTTGACTGAACGAATCCAAGTGTGTCACATCTGCTAATAAGCTTGCCAGTGATGATCGATTTTTGCTACTTTAATTTGACTTCTTGGAAATTGTTGTCAAATGGGTTTGTGTAACGTGCACGTCGATTGTTCTTGTAACCATTGTCGTACACCCTGAAGACATATACGTTTGAGATTAATTTGACTGCTCAATACAAAATAATTCATCTGTAGCCAGCCGCAAGGACAGGATTGTAGTAAATACTCGCCAAAAGTGTGTACTACACATTTTTGCTGCTCAATAAGTCAACCAACTACCTTCCGATACAGCTTTCTTCGTGTGGTATTTTGGATTGCAATTTTTTACGTGTCCGACGACCAATAGAAGTAGATTGTGATGATGCATAATCAGGGGTGATCAGTTCTTTTTTTGCTTCTTTCTTCACTTCTTTCTTTTCAAGTTCTTCTGGCGAGGGCATTCACATTATCTTTTTAACCCAACCAATTCTTGATGTAGGTGTCAACTTGTCACCAAGACAAGGATACCTTGGATGTTTTTGCAAGTGGAGTCTGAGACTCTTCGAAGTCTTCGCCTTTCTCTTTTTTTCATAGCTGTCTCTGTGCATGTTGTGTCTGTAGCTGCTGCTTACATTTTCATCACAAGCTTTAAATCTCTCAGAGTAGGTTTAGCCGTCTCGTCTAAAACTTTCTGGTGAAATAGCTAAAAACGTTGCAATAATAGTCCGTAGTTTTTGGATATTTCCGTTTCTGACAAGTCTGTTCGATTCATCAACGATTGTATTTCTTGTTGTAAGTGTGAAATCTCAGTGAGAATAGGATTGGGGTGTAAGTGAGGTATCGATTGTTCGTACCAACAGTGGAATTCCATCCATCGTTTGTAAAGGACTAGAGGTAATTTTCGTCCTTCCCCAAGGTCACGTTGTACAGCATTGCTGTCCTTCCAGAAGGGAGCGTGCTTTTGATCTTCACTTCAGTACTCATCTTAGAAGAGGTCTAGTTAGCAGCCACTTTGGCTAACAACAGAGCTATTAGCATCGGGAAAAAATCCTCTAAATTGAACGATCACTTTTTTCTTTTGACTGACTGAAGTTTTCTTTTCCACCATTTGTCCTAGTCGCCGTTTATGTGTCTTGGTCGAAGGAACCGTTCCTTTCAATACCTTTAAGCAGCATTCACAGACCGTATCGATGATTTTAGGTACTTTCTGAATTACCTGTTTTCGCATCGCGACATTCGGTTTGGTGAGCACTGACAAGACATCCCAATGTTTGGCTAAACGAGATGGAATGGCCTTTTTTGCTTTGTTTGGATGAATCTTTGGACGACGATGCTGTGACTGTGAACTCTTGGAGGAAAACATCTTGTTCAGAGGACTGAAGTTAGTCTTGTTCAACGCTAAATCTTTTATACTGGAATTCGTCTCCACTGATAGTCGGTACGTCGCACCAAGCTGACTTCGGGTACCACTGGACGACGAGACAACAAAGGTGTTTTCAACGGACTAAATCGTGCGAGTTCTTGTCTTGACAAATCCAACAAACTTTGTAACATTAAAGTTCTGTCTTGCGCTTTTTTCTTAGATGTTGCTACCTGTTTGGCTGCAGCAGCATCAGCCAGAGCAGCAGCAGAAGTTGAAGAAGATGAAGGAATCGTAGAAGTCCCTTTAGAGATGGGTTTCCATTTCTCCATCAGATTGGGAAACACTTGTTTTACATTAGGTTTAGACGGCATTATCACTAACGGAGAAGGGAAGACAGAGGGAGAGGAGACTGCAGCGGATGTCGGTGTGGTGCCTACAGGTAGATGTTTCTGTGAGTATATGCGCGTTCTAGCAGCAGTACCTCTCTCTTTTAGGGTGAAGTAGTCTTTGGGGTTTTCCTCTTAGGAGAGGTCGACGGGGAGTGTTAACTCGCTGTCGCTCTCTTTTTCTACTCCGTCTTTCTCTTGGGTTTTAGTTTTTGTGGTTTGCTTTTTTAGCTTGCTTACGGTATTAGGATCCCATCATAAAAGAGAACGAATAATCACTCCTTCTAGAAATCCACTTAAACCGGGTTTCAAGATAATTTGTTTCTTAGTTTGAGTATCGATTCTTGGATCGGCCAGTTGTGTCAAAGCTACTTTATGATTTCAACAAAAACGTTGCGTTTGATGAGGAATGTCAATGATTCCTTATAATAATTGACTTGCCGTTAAAGTAAACTCTCTGAACACGTCTTTGAGACTGGCTTCTAACAAATGCGAACAGACTTGTGCATTATTTTTGCGACTGATGGTGTACAGTGTGAGAATGAGTTTGCCAGGAGGATGAGATTGGAAGGAAGTAATATTCAATAATATCAGAGAGGAAGAAAGTGGATAGTGGTTTTGATGGTTTTTTTCTTATATGGAAGACGAAAACGAGGAAGCCGACGTGAAGATCATCTTCTTGACCCCAATCGTGAAACAAATCCGTACGAAATCTCAAATACTCTGGGATGGTAAGTTTTAAATCGATCAGTAAATACGTATGTAGAACATAAGTAGCATCGTTATAAGCATAATTCAGCCAAGGTGTTTCTAATTGTTTAGCCTACACTTAGACTTTAGATTCTTCTCTTGGACTTTTAAACACCGTCACCTAATGAGCATTGAGACTCATCGTGCGATGCGCTTTACTTTGCTGAAATACATTTTTTGTACTGTAAATAATACTAGCGTTGCGATTATGTCCTATTCGTGTAAACCAAGGTTTAATTACTTCTTCATGTTCTCTTAACATGTCATTGACGATGACGAGATGCGTTTAACTAACGTCAGATACGATCCAATCGTCCTCGCGAGGATTACCTTCTGCAAACGAACTCGATTCTCCTTGACTTTTTTCAGTAACGAGTATGCTGATTGCCCTCTTTGTAACACCACACAATGCTTTGGGAAGGACGATCAAAAAATGTTGTTTGTGTTTGATCAAACGTTTGACAAATCCGTCTTTAACTGAACTGTTAGGTCCAGCAATCAACATTTCAAAGAGATGACGAAGATACAGTGCTTTCCAGCCTTGACAATCTGGCCTTTCGTCAATGATTTTGAGAACGGAGGATGCAGCCATAACTCATGAGATATTTTGGAAATTCTGAGACTACCACAGAGAATACACGACAGCTGATACAGAAAAGGAAACATTTGTATTTTTTTTTTCATGTCACAACGAAATTTCAACATCTCAAAAAGTTCATTTTTTCTTTCTTTGGGGTTAGTTACTCACGACTTTGCCATTGTCAGCAACTTCTTGCTTTAAAGCGTCGAATCCAAGAATTTTCCAGATACGTAAGTCCTTCCAGTGTAGAGTCTGTTGGTGTACATCACTTGCAACACACACTTTTTGGTAAGTATGAATGGTGGATAAAGTGCGACGAATCTCTTCTTTTCACAGGAGTCGACTGAGATTCATCACTAACGCAGAACGTTTAACATAATGATTTTTTTGTGACATACAACATTTTGGTGTACATGTCTTTGCATGGAATGGTGATAAACGCGCCAAAGTGAACCTACCGGTAAGAGAAATGCAAGAAATTCAGCCAATAACACACACGACACGTTGTTCCAAATTCAAATGAGTCGTACGATCTTGTGGGATGACTTAATATAAAGCACTTTATGTCTTGAATAGTTTCACCGATCTTCTCCAATTTAATTCAGTGGAACACAGCGTGCAGTGGTCATGGATTAGAGATCCTTATACCCACGTCGAGTTTTGTATTTGTCATAGTTTTTCCCGGAAATCAGCCTTCTTATACTATTGAAATAGCAATAGTTTAAAAATCTAGACTGTATTTCTAGTTTGCGTTTGATTTGAACTTATACAAAGTTGTGGCAAATGCGTTCTCAGAGCTCCAAAAGTAGATTCAAAATGTGATCTTCTAAACTGTCCATTGCCATTTATGTATTTCAAAGGAATAGTGATACAAGCGCCGGTAAACCATATTCAAGAACACAAGCCATAAACTTATGCACGACACATCGTAAAGGAATCTCGTTTTGAGGCAATACTTCTTTCAACAGCACTAGTTAATCATATAAGTTTTTAACCTTTTCATTTACTTCAGAATTCGGTCTAATACTGCAATACTGTATGTAGAAATCGTAGCATCAAAAGTATTACAACGTGTTGGTCGTTGATTAATGTCTGACAATTTGAACGCTTTCAAGGTAATAAACATTCTTATAGCATTCAGATACTAATTTGTAAACGTTTACGTCGTTGAGGATGCAATTGTTCCTTGTGTTTCTTTTGCATCTGTACGAAGTAGTGATACATACGTTCTCTCAGTTCCAAAGCTAAATTACGAATCCTCTCCTATTCTAAATTATCCATGTGGAATCATATTCTGGATCCACCAAGAGACTGAAGTGACAGCTCGGACACTATCAAGAGTCTTCAAGGTAAGATGTATCTTTATACTCCTATTCGTGCAGTTTCACACCACAAGTGAAATACTGTACTTGGTCTCTTTGACCCAAGTAGACACATCCTGTTCTAGCTAAAGCTTTGGGAGTTGGCCATTCCAAATATTTGGCCCATCTCCGTTTGAACGTGTGAAATCGACTGGTAAAAATCACAATAACCTAGCAAAGCCACGGGAAACGAGTATTCGTCTCAAAATTGACTTAATAGAGTGTGGATGACAACCATGTTTTGGCACATGGAAGGCATTGCTTTCGATAGTGGAGCGAGGCCGTGCTGCATCGCTCTTGTCCAGAGATACAGCGTCAATTTTGCTACAGAATACGTCATCACATCTGCTCAAAATGATCTTGCTTTCTTGGAATTCTCTCCTTTTATACTGATAGACTGTATCGTGTTCTGATAGAAAAATTGCATTCGTTTCTAGTAGAGGATCTGATACACTTTTTCCAACGGTCGACCGACGATCTGGTGATCTGAAAAACGTACATTTGGCATGAAATTGTCCTTTCTTACCTTGTTATTGGCAGCCGTAAATGTTAGGTCCACCAATGACAAACTCAAAATAGTCTCTTCGGGATGTTAGTTGGTCGATGCTCCAAAACGTTCTTCTTCGATGTGAGGGTGTCAAAGTAAAGGGCGCGGTCTGCTAAAGGTTCCAACACCGAGTACAATTTTAAACGGACAATCTATGTTATGTATGCAGCAATGATGACATTGCCAAACTCGTTGGGTGGAACAAAGTCCATGACCTTTTCGTTATTCAGCAAAATCAAATCTTCACGTACAATGTTGACGTATTTGATGAGTTTTCCTTCGATATATATGAGCTGAACGTATTGACATGGATCCACCTAGTATTCGGTCTTCGACAACATTAGACGTTGGGCGAGTTTTCCCCACAAACATGTGAGCATGACTTTAGCAAACGCTCGTCTTTGCTCGTTCTGTTCCACGTGTTACATGTCAATGCCTTTTAGAGATCGGTATCTTTGTTTGAACTGGTCTTTGCGCATATCCCACCATTATGTAAATGATCTTGGTTCCATTCATGGTGAATTTTGGAAATGCAGTTCCTTGTTCTAAAAAATGTTTGAAAAGAAAGTAACCGAGAAATTGGGCGCGATCACTGTAACACATTGATGACAGTTCCAGTAAAGATTGATCTCATCTCCATCCCAGTTCGTCAGTGGGGTTCAAGACTCGCTGAGCGAAATTGGAAAGAGTATGAATGTAACACTGATAATGCAACTCGACGAATTGACAACAAATAGGACATCGTTTCTTCCCTGGACAAATGTGTTAATCTTTAGAATTGGTACGAACGTTCTGTTCACATGTTGGACACACTTTCAATAGTTCACAAGCACTTTTCTGTTGTTGGAATTCTTTCATGTGATGTCGGTCGTAACATTCTTGACTCACAAATGTGTTTTATGCAGGTTGAAGATGGAGTCGCTTCTTTTCCTTAAACAGCCACGACATATCTCTCCACAATTAATATGTTGCTCCCAATTGTTAAATTTTTAGTCACATCTGTCACAACAGTAACCGTACCTGAGAAATGCTGTGAATGGCATCGAAATGAATTTCGTGATGATAGATGTGATTGTATTTTCCGTCTGGAAAATGGGGTCCAATAAATACGAGACCTCCACGAATGACTAGAGGCTAAACTTTCAACGTATAGCGCGGGGCTAGCACTTCTTGAATTTTGTGCGATTCATGAGGTCCACACATGGTCTTTTTCGAAATTCCAGCTTGTTGCAAAAGGTTCTCTGCTTCACTTCGTTTTGGGGGCAAGTGACATCTAGAAGTCCTCCCACATATGCTATATTTGAAGATGTTAATTTAGCAGGCGTACTAAATTCGATCAAAACAGAAGATCTCAAACTGTCGTGAGAAATAGAAAGTCGCAAATGATCTTGGTTTTCAGCTAGGCACAGTCGTTCCAACGCATCTAATATAGATTCTAATAATGCATCTGCTTTCTTTGTGGGGACTTAGGACCTGAACTCCTTGAATTTGACCGTGTTTAGTGTAAGCGAGTGTTCTAAAGTTTCTACAAGTCACTTTGTGAGTGACTTAAACGTGAACATAAGCATCAGGAACTATGAAACGATTTCTTGGACGATCTTTACTCTTGGGGAGGAGGATGTTGATGGTGTTGGAAATGGATCAATCATTACTTCTTCCAGATTGCTAGGGTACACGTCTGTCAAAACTTCGTGACACAGAACGTGGTCGCTTCGTTTCTGGTTCCTCCATGGAGTGATGTGATCATTTCATGACGGTGAATAATTTAAGTTTTATTGGACTAAGGAACTTCTCTCTCTCTCTCTCTCTCTCTCTCTCTCTCTCTCTCTCTCTCTCTCTCTCTCTCTCTCTCTCTCTCTCTCTCTCTCTAGAGAGAGAGAGACCCTATGTGAATGAATGCTATTATTTAGTTCCACATTCGACCTGTGAAGATGGAAGAAAAAAACCAAGATTATACTTCGAGTCAGAGAATTAAAAGACCTATGGAGAGACTCAAAACTCCTCCTTGAGATAAAAGTGTACATACCTGTTATGTCTGTCAAAAGAGAAAGGACATTGGGCTTCAAATGTCCACAACGTCAAAGAAAAAAAGGAGAAATCAGGCCTATAGACAAAAGTAAAGATACTTGTTATCACCGTCAAGAGAATAGACTCTGGTCTTTAGAGTGTCCAAAACGTCCAAAGAAAGTGAAAGAAGAGAAAAGGGCGGAAACTTTCAGCAACCGAACAACCCACTCCCTCGAGGAAATTCAGAAGTTATGTGAACGTAGAGAAAAAGGAGGAGAAAGAGGAGATCTAAGAAGAAGAAGAAGCAGAGAATACATTCCATCGGAGGAATTCAAAGCAACACATTCCTTAGAAGAAGAAGAAAACAAAACTGACTTTTTGTAATTTGTTTATAATGTGTTGTGATTCGCATTTACGAGAATATACCACACGCAAGTGTATCAATATCTTGATTTGTTTTGTTTTCTTGATTCATAAGATATAGACACACACACATTTTTGCAAAGGGACTTCTTGTTTGCTTTTTCTTTGTTTTTTTGGGGGTGTTGTTGTTGTTGTTGTTTTTGTTTTTGGCTTTTTTTGGGGTGGGGATTTGGTAATAGTGAATAGTATCTCATTTCTGAGAGATATGGGTGGCCCTGAAATAGGGCCTTTTGGCTTCAACACCCAAATAAATATCACGAACTTAACAACTTCAGCTTTAACTGCCTTAAACCCTTTCCATGTCCAAGTCCCACCGCTGTTGATGATGTAGTGGTTTCTGTCGCTACTGTCGTCTCAGTGGAAGTCGATATAGTCGACGTCATGGAAGGAAGGTTTAGAATTCTTTGATTGTGATGGTCTCTTATCCTTGTGCTTCACCAAAGAGGCTTCATACATTGTTCTAAGATGCTTTAGCTCAGACAATGTCCCGTAACACATTGACAGTTTCTGAAGTTCTTTTTTTCACTCACTTCTTTCAGTTCACCGCTCATCGTTTTCATCTCTTGTTGTTGTTGCTTATTTATTAATTTTTTTCCTTTTCTCGTTTGTACAAAAGTCTGGTATTCTTCTTTTGGCGTTGTAAAAAGGTCTCTAGATCTTCCTTCTGTTTCTTTTTAAAATCGTCATATTCTGATAGTGACGGTAGTATTGCAGGAGACAAAGTAGGAGGAGGTACCGTGACAAGAATTACTGCAATGACAAAAAAATCGCAGGACTCAAAATTCAAATCCAAGTCATTTCTCTGGAATAGAAGATACCATAGGTGTAATAATACTAGTCACATCGGCAGTAGTACTGTATTCGGGATATAAGTACCCACTGCAGATGCATCCCGAACACAAAGTCCTGATCTTTGATTCAGCCATGTGTACCTAAGACTGTCCCGCACTTGTGAATCGTAGAAACGCTCTGGGGTACATATACTGAAAATGACGCACACGTCCTCTTGCGTTCTGATTGGTGGAAACAATATACACCATAGTGGAATTATGTCACACGCGTTCTGTTTGGTGGAGACTCAAATGCAGTTTCGATATGAGCCTAGTCTATATAAAGTCGTGTGTTAGCCCATTGTGCCATTCGTTCACATGTCAAACACTGATGTGGATTAGCGTAGAATCCTAAACCATTAATTACCAGCATTTTGTTTAATCTGCGTGGTCCTGAAAAACGCCGTTGGGAGTTTAAAAACAATTGTTAACATGCACCACACCTCTTCACGTTTCTTCTTCTTAAGCTTATCCTGACCATCGGTCCATACACAATCATTCTTTTGAGGCACCCTTGCCTTTCCACGCATAATCTTCTTTTCGATAGGGCAGTGTCTGTGAGGCGAATGATGACCTTGAATGTCATGAAGTACCACAAAGATGTAATCCAGAATGTATTTGAATGAATTCACATAAATCCCAATATCATGTATTAATTCAAAAGTCAATGAGCACTTTTATATTTCCAATGAATATTGTAAATAAATAATTCCTCTCCGAGTTATATCTGGTTTTCACAACTGTAACATCTGATTATTAAAATAGCTTCTTTACAGACTTTAGAACAAGACTTTTAGAACCCGAATGATCTCTTGTTTATTAAGCCCATATATATAAATATGTGTACCTGACAATTCTCACATCAGAATATGAGTAATTCTTATGGAAAATTACTTTGTTTACCTGACGTTTGTCACAACAAGACATGGACATAACAGTCCAGCTGCTAACAAAACCGGCCTTGAACTCAAAAGCTATGTATACATGTTGCTTGCAAAATGACCATAATCTGACTAAAGTACAACTTACAATCATGGACACATATTATAAATTAAATATGCATAACACTATAATAATACCTACCGATTGACTTGTTGCGTAAGTTGCTTTGATATTCAAATGGATATGACCATCTATAAACATTATAGTCTAAGTTGCTTTTGTCGTCATGCTGTTTCGTTTATGACTACGTTGTTTTTGTTTCGATTCTTTTATATTATTTATAGTTTTGACAATAATTGACATATCACAAGATCAGAGATAACCTCACATCTCATTGGCATAGCCGATCATATGAAATCAGGGTATTTTATGTTGGCATCTGCTCCATGTGAATTAGTATTACAGTTTTTAGTGCATACTGAAAATTTCATTAAATAATATGGCTGGAAAATGTTGAAGTGATGAATTTGTATATCATACACCGTGGCACTCGATTAGGTGACGGCATTACCAGATTAAGGAGGGGGTACGCGCCCCTGGTCCCTCTAATCATGGGGCCCCCTGGTTGCCGTGGATAAATTTACATGTGTTTAAAAAAAAACATATTTAGGTCTAAACCTTCTAATACTTAGCCTAATATAGCTATAATAAATATACACATATAAAAGACAGTTAAAGGACTGCTTTCAGGGTGTATTTGTAGATCCACAAGGGTCCCCATATCCGGGCCCCCCAAAGCCTTAATCCGTCCCTGGGTGACGGACATTAGGCCTGATTGTCCGACAAGCTGCCAGTACAACTGTAAATCACTTGATGCATCACACATTTACCAGTGATAGTATTTGTCAGCGGTCCATAGGTATCGGCACGTTTTACCGTTTGTATTTGTATAACGGAATCGAACATATCAAGTGCTTTTCTAAACAAATTGTACTTTATCAAATCAAAGCATGCAATTCTGTTGTTCATGAAAGACAGTCTTCGATCTATCAGCCAATCACTTTCTAGCACCTATGCTACCGTTTGAGTGACATACGGTAGGATTTGAGTGACATATTTTAATTATTTGTATAGCGGAATCGAACATATCAAGTGCTTTTCTAAACAAACTGTACTTTATCAAATCAAAGCATACAGTTCTGTTGTTCATGAAAGACAGTCTTCGATCTATCAGCCAATCACTTTCTAGCACCTATGCTAGATTTAAAATGACACCCAAAATGGTTTGCGTCACAAATAACCTTTACAATAGAAGTATTACAGGATATATACAGCTGTTGCATATATTTGCTTAATTCTGCTTAATTCAACTACATGCATCAAATGAGGTTTGACAGAATATTCTCATAAATCGTGAGCTTTTAAGAGAAAATAGCTCGAGTGTTGAAATCGTGAATTCTCAAATAACAAATTCTAAAAATTAGAAAAATGACAAATGATAAACGGTAAAAACATTGAAGAAGCGTTAATCAAAAATGGTGCTAAATGCATTACTTTTGTATAAAAAAAATGATGATGTCTTGTTTATCCAATAAAATAAACAGCTTTATACCATGACAAGGGTTTCTAAGAGAATTGCACATGATTACGATATATCCTCCAACAACTTACTGTATTAACTCAGCCAAGTGCTGTATATATTATTTCACTGAATATAGATTATAGAACTAATATTTTAAATCGTTCTGTTCCCATGTAAACTCAAATAGTTATGTCTATTATATTTTTTCTTCTCATTTTGTTGTGTAGATCTAAAATATTGGTCAGAATATACCTTTTTCTACCATTGTTTTTCTACCTGTTTCTATCCTTTATATCACCACCATTAATAATTCGCATTTATACTTAATCTTAAATTTAGACCCGAGTTGGCAACACAGTTTTGTTATTTTCTGTTCTGTTCTTTTCTGTCTCAGTTTCATATCAGACATTCTTTATTTGCCATTCAGTGATCAGAGTTTTACAATAACCCCAACAGGGAGTAGGGTATTTACAATAACCCCAACAGGGAGTAGGGTATTTACAATAACCCCAACAGGGAGTAGGGTATTTACAATAACCCCAACAGGGAGTAGGGTATTTACAATAACCCCAACAGGGAGTAGGGTATTTACAATAACCCCAACAGGGAGTAGGGTATTTTTTAAGAAAATCCGTTTCTTTAAGACACAATAAGTTTTATATTGCACCAAAAGAAATCATCATGAACATTTTAAGGATGGGACGCGTCGTGAGGCGGTACTGAGTTAAGGTATAAAGATGTTGTGGATATAGGTGATACTTGTAGTTTTGTAGGATTAGAGCTCCTGTACGGGATTCCAGTTAATGAATTTTGTACAATTAAGACCTTTTTATCGAATTGAATACCTTCAAATACACACTATTTATTTCAGTTGCTGACCAGTGAAATGGCTGATTAGACCTGTTGTAATATAAGAAACGAGAGGACACGGGGATAGTAGGATGAACATATGTACAGTATGGTATACCGCTGATAGGACAAGAATATAGGTACATGAATATATGTACAGTATGGTATACCACTGATTGCTTCAGTCAGCAGCTATTGATTTGTTGTTTGCAGAGAGTAATTATTTTGTATGATGTTGATATACTTAACTTTTGTCTATGATTGTAAGTTGTATGGTTATTGGAAAATACATACTTAACTTTTGTCCATGCTTGTAAGTTGTAACATGTGTCAGGTGGGCCAGTATTTTCATAGACATTTCGCAATTAGACTTATGTGACATAGGTCATGTAGGCATGTGTATTTATATACAGATTTTGGTAAACAAATTCATTCCTATTCTAGAATTTCGGTTCTAAAAGATCAGTCTGTAAGGAATCTATTCTAGTTGTGTTGTTAAAATCTGATGTAATTTGAGAGGAATTATTTATTTACAATATTCATTGGAGATATAAAAGTGCTCATTGACTTCTGGATTAATGCATGATTTGGGGATTTATGTGAACTCATTCAAATACATTCTGGATTACATCTTTGTTGTACATCAGGGCATTCAAGGCTATTGGAGTTCATTCGGAACATTCTATTATTTTGGACTTGTGATTAGGGCAATTATATTTGGAATTTAACTCACAAATTGTAAGTGTCTTTTGAATTTTCACTTTAATTGTCTGGAAATAAATTGCTTGTTGATTTTACTTACAATGTTGGCTTCACTTTATTTCTTTTACATATTTTTAACACCTAGAGTCGTAACAGTAACGCACTCATCAATTCTCACAAACCCTTTCAAAGGGCGGATTTCGTATTCCTTCTTTTTCAGTTGACACTGACGTAATACAATATTGTTTCCAATTTATGGTCCCCTTGGGGCATTCAAACGAGCAAATTACCTTATTACATTCCCGAACTTATCTTCATTGTAAATAGTTCAAATTCATTAAAAACATGGGTATAACTGGCTCTGAACAGTGATAACATGGATATAACGGGCTTTGAACAGTGATAACATGGGTATAACGGGCTTTGAACAGTGATAACATGGGTATAACGGCTCTGAACAGTGATAACATATTATCTCTTCCTGTTTACCAGTTATTCAAATATGAAAAATATCAGGTGATTGTTTTATGTAATATATTCCAAAGTAAAGGTTACGATATTATCAATCATTAAGCCTCCCCTTCCTCCCAGATTGTTAATGTTAACAGGGAAGCAATACTACAGTTTATCATTATATTAGTATCTCTGATGGCCCTATGAAACGTTTTGGTCATAAACTTCATTTCGGTTTAGCTATTTATTGACTAGTCTGTAGTGTAACAGAATATTTATCTTTGAATGAAATCATGAAAAGACCCATGCTGCCAAGTTGTCTTATCATGGTTTGACTTAATAGCACATTGCACCAGTTTGGGAGTTCACTTAATAAATCATGGAATGCATGATTATCGATCAAGCTTTTTTTCGTGACATGGAAAGTTTCATAACATCGGCTTCATGTTAAGTTCAAGAAATGGAATTTAAAATATCAGTGACTAATCATACAGTCACGTGATATTCAAGTATCAGACCACATACACCTTTTTTGAAACGTACGGTCAATGACTTCATATGATAAATTACAGTGCATTTCTTTAAGATAATACATCATTTCCCATCATTTCCCGTACGTTCTTTAGAACGAATTACACATGAATTGCAAATTTCATTGTTTGGGGACAGCAGTGTAACATATTCACACAAAAAAATGAGAAGACATCACAATATATGTATGCAATGCAGGCTCTTGTGGAAAGACATTGCTAAAGCAAATCGAACATCAAATTGCAAAGTAAGGCACTATTTTGACGAAGTCAAGTTTGGATTCGAGCAGCAATTACACGAGAAAATGTAGCTGTGTTGGTTTTACTCTGAAATATGGCAATTATGACGTTATGCCCAAATGTATGATCATCAATTGATCATGCCTGATTATAGACAATCAAGGTTGTACAAGGAAGCGAATACATGTAACCATGAAGACATTTTAGTTTGATGTTTTCAGAAGATCGTGACGTAATGTAAAAACAATGGTCTGCAGTTACTTGTTGACCAATTCTAGCAACCAACAAAACGTTTGAGAGATTGACGTAAAGAAATTAAGTGATTCGTCCTTTTTAGTTCTGACAAATGAAAGATAGTCAGTGACTTAAATTAATCGCACTAATAATAGGTGAGAAATAGAGTATCTGCTTTTTCCGCATCTTTCATAATATGTCACTGAAAATCCATATTAATGTTACTACAATGTTTTGTTAATGAAACTAGCAAAGCGATTATTTTTGCAAGAAAATGTATCCAAAGGTCAATCTACTGTTTGGAGACTTTCTTTATTGAGGCATGTAACCCAAATAAAATGATACTATAGATTGATAATTTTCTACGTTGTCTACCAAGGTACTTTGTATTAGAACATGGACTTTACTGCTACAAATCAGTCACCGCTACTTGTCAGTGGGCATGCTGTGAACAGGGTCCACACGCACTTACTAACATTTTACTCTGCATGTCATACAAATTTATTACCGTTTTATAACTCCTGTAAGTAAGTCTTGTCCATAATAATTGACATTATTATTAATCACTGTAAGAGTGTGCTTGTAATGCATGCACAATGTACCTGAATTATCATGCACGTAAGATCCTCGTATTTATTAGCGTATCAGTTTCTGTAAAATGTATGATTTTTGGAGAGAAAAAACCTGTATACATACTTCAACAATAAAATTAAGCATATATTGAAATGTTTCTGCAATCTGATGCAGATGGTATCTTATAACGATGTGTATTCATATGTCTTGTATTGGCGCTATGACACAACCTGTACAGAAGTTATTTAAGAAATAATTACTTGAAAGGGGATATCTTTCAATAGAAAAATACCGATTTTCAGCGTTGCAATTTTAAATAATCCCTTTGCGCTGGCACGTTAGGGGCTTATGGGTGCAGTTACAACATTGATAACAGGTATTTATCTTTTGAAAAAGATAACTCTTTTCAAGTCATTATTATGATTCTAAAATGACAAATAAATAAAATTCGGTTATTAATGCCGATTTTACGGTATTGATCTAGTACTACAGCACGCGAGTGTCTCGATCTTGTGATGACGCCAGAATGTTACGTCATATATGTCGTTACTGTTGGTGACACGTGCGGAGTCCAAACTAGATATCTATTGCACAGATAAATACCTCTTTTGCTCCGTGCGTTGTACAGCGAGATGGAACGAGTTCATGTCAGAATCGGCAATGATTCATTTGTTGTGTGAAGATTGGTCAGCTCACCACTTTAATCACAGATAAGCAGTAAGGGATTAACATTAGCCGATATGTCAATTGTTCCATTTCTGGAGCTTGTAAGCTAGACGGACTGACCGATAGACAGACAGAAGTACGGTATGACAATATCCCCAAACGCTAACGTGTGATAGTACTTTTTCAGAGGACAGTAAATCTATATGTACATAAAACATATCATGACATTTCCTCAGGGGACACTGAACCTAAATTACCGCATAAAACAGCATATAACATGTCTTAAAAATGCCACAGTGGGAAATTTTATATATATATATATATATATATATATATATATATATATATATATATATATATATATATATATATCCGAATAAAAATAATGCAATTAGAAGTCTAAGGTCGCATTCACGAGATATAATGATTTTGAATAATACAATACAAATAACTATTGAAGCGCGCCAATGAAATCAAATGAGAACAACATATATCATGGAGAAAAAATATGGCGGTTAACACAACATGCAAATATTTCTTCATTTAATAAACAATCTCTCACCGATCTTGTTCTCCGTTTCAACTTCGTAATCAGCCCTAAGACGTAGAAGTTTGCCTACACACACACACACACACACACACACACACACGCGCGCGCGCGCGTATGTTGAAGTTATCACACATACACATATGCGCGCGCACACACATAACACACAGTTTTAAACACTGGATCAGGATGAGGCCAAATACTTAAAAATATAGACATGCAGACATTCTAACGGCTATCATCTTTAATATAAAAAAAGTATAGCGCCATTTTTGCTTATTTATTTAAACACATCAGATTACATTTCTGATCCCCCCCCAAAAAAAAAAATAAAAAATAAAAAATTTAAAAAAAATAAAAATTTAATATGATATTGATTTTGGCTCAAAAATACGATTCAGCTGAGAAAATGAAGTGCCGAGATTTATTCATGCTATAGGTACACCATATTGAACAATTAAATACATCTGGCAATACAGCAATCATCATTGTAGGACAACACTTATTTGCTTGCAAAGTGAAAGTGAATTTGAATACAAATGTGAACTAACTTGGAAAAGATGAAGTATTAAATATAACATATTAAGCAAACTGTAGCGAACACGAATAGCGCGTACCATTAAAATGTATACGTCATTCTCATGCGCACAATTGCACAGGTGTGCATATTTGAACATTTGCAAATTTACACACGTATATTTTAGTAAATTTGTAATGATTACAAGTGCGTTTTTAAATGGGTGTGCAAATTAGGTATTTTAATGTTTTAAAGGCGTTTTTTACGGGTCACAGATTATAATCATCAGAAGGAGACGGGATATATGATGGAAAATCTGCCATCCTTAACAAGATTGATGACAATGATGATGATGAAGACGATGATGATAATGATAAAAGATGTTTTCCTTGATTAATGTATCTATGCAATTATTATTATTATTATTATTATTACGCCCGCGTGTGAATAAATAATATGAACAATTTTGAGAAATTCAAATTCTTGTTCTGGCAATGTATTCGCCACTCCAGTGCAGCCCCTTCTATCACGCTATTGGAATCGTACTGGTCCAATAAATGTAGATTTCAACTGTCGTCTGCTAGAATTTTACAGGTAAATAAATGTTACATGGCGTGCATGTGCTAATAAGTACGTCATCCTGGCGCAGGCGTAAAGCATAGACATGCAGATTTAAAAGTCTGTGGTTCGAAACTCAGCAGAGGTGAAATGTTTTTATCCATGAGGACTACATTATACTTAAAACAGTCATGTAATATACAACTTAAAAAGATAACGTTACCTCGACCCGATTTCTACATCACAGTACACATAAATATTGATGCAATGCACAACTTAAACTTATAACATGATTTCAATTAACATTCTACGTCACAGAACATCAAAACAATGATATAATAAGCAAGCTCGTAAAAAGTGACGCAGAGATACAGATAACATAGAGATGGAGTTGTACATATAAGATAGTTAAATATATTGAAATATTTCAGTTAAATAAATCCAGATGAAGACTTCCATACTTGATGCACCAATACCAAAAAGTTAGAAAGAAATTGCAACAACCCTTTAATACGTTCCCCAAACAGAAAAGAGTTATTAGGACGTATAAATTGGCAGAATTTACATAGCATCATAAGGAAAACACTTAGAGATTTATTTTAAAGAAATTTAAATAAGTACAGATTTTAAGACGGAAACTGTAAATATTTGTATGAATTTTTTATTGACATTGAACGATGTTTGACGAAGATACTCATTCGAAATAGTCGACGATATGGCCATGTAACAGCTCAATTCGACTTAACGATTAGAGTTGTGAAACGACTCATCAAAGAAGGTGAACAAGTTAAATATAATTTAAAAAAATTAATTAGAACCAGACTAAATAGAGGTCAAATGGGTACCGTCATTGAACGTTTATTTGGCTTATTACGTACAAACTTTGGACAAGAAATAAGCGAAAGTACAAAATATATGTTTAATGTAGTGATGAATCTTTAACATGAGTTGGACTGTGTTCACGTTAAAGAGTTTTGTGGGTTAAGGTCCAAACTTTATTACTTCAAAATCTACAAACACAAAATAAAATTCGTACATGAAAGAAAAGAAAATATGTGATCAAAAAGAATTTAAAATTCAAAATGAACCAAAATTGTTTGCTTGATCACAATACAAATGACCAAAAAATGAATTTACTTAGATCATATAATCATCAGATTAAAATATCAAAATAAAAAATGAGTATTGTATATGTATGATAATAAGCGTGTTTTTTTTTTTAAAATTGTTTTTTCGCCATTGTTGAAAATTTAAACACATTAACTTACAGAAATGTAAGCAGGTTGTGTTCAAGAGAAAATTCTAGCCTTATTAAAATTTTGTTTCTTTTGTTCTGTTTCAACGTATCTACAATATCAACTTTCATTTCGTCTGGAATAACATGATTCTCTTCAAGCTTAGTTTCTGTTGCGTTTTTGTTCTTCTTGTAAAATATAACCCCAAAACGGACATTCTCTCGCTAATCTTTAATTACAGAGTTGTACTTTTGTACAATCACCCATAATGATCTTTCGAAATGCCTATCACTAAAACCTAGCTTTTAGTTATGTTAGTTGCTTTCTTTTTAACATCGTCAAGATTGCCACAGTCATCAATCAGAAAGAAAGTATTGGTTCCTTGATAGACATCAACCAATAAATCTAACCATTTGTCTAACTTATCCTCAGGATCTATCATAAGCACCTTCTCGTCTTGGAGTAAAATCTTTCTATCGTATATCTTGTTGAACAGACAAGTTGGACAGAGAACAACAATGGAGTTAAAATGTTCTTGTGTCAGATTCGGTGTTAACATTGTTTTACCACAATTATCATGTTATGAGGCTACCTAAAGTCCATTTATTGCGCTAAATGTGAGCCAATGTACACGTTGCACCTATGGTGCACTGCACATGCTGCAACATGCACGATTGTGCTCCGCACAATTGTACACTGATTGTATCATTTCATGAGTAAAACTTAAATTGAATTTAGCTAATTGTTTTCAATGCTCACCTGAGCATAAGGCACAACATAAATATATATTTTGTGAGCGTCTACGTTTTTGTTCTGTTGATTTGGAAGTGGATACCTTATTGCACATTAAATAACTTATGATCAATACGATGCAATCTGTTGATTTGCAAGTGGATACCTTATTGCATATTAACTAACTTATGATCAATACGATGCAATCTGTTGATTTGCAAGTGGATACCTTATTGCATATTAACTAACTTATGATCAATACGATGCAATCTGTTTCCATGTGTACTTCTCAAATCAAGCCAGATACAACGGTTATCAGTGTAAAAATGTTAACGTTTACATTACTAATTCCTTTGTGATTTTGTGGTTCATCGAAGAAATACTTACTTGCTTTTGCAAACTGTTGCCAGAAGCGGAAATCTAGGGCATAATTCCTATTTGGCAGACCTTCTATAGTCACTCAGATTTTTTCTATTACTGAGCTGTAAAACTTTATTTTCTCCGCTTTTTTCGCGTAGTGTCAAAACATCCTTTAAGCTCATTCTAGGAGAATTAAATGTGTGATTTGTTAAAGTGCTACTGACTGCTATACCAATAATTCTCTCCCATGTGATGTAGTCACAAAAGAAAGCAACGACATTTATATAGTTGTCATTAGCTGGTTGTGCGATTGAATCCGAAGTTTTTAGACAAATGTTATCCAGTTTGCATTCTTGTTTACCGTATTCTATTAGTTCGGTGACTTTTGAAAGTGAACATTTTTAATCTGAAAACCCTAAACATTGTCTCTTAAGTACTATATCCCAGTGTGGTAGTATGTGATACATTGATGTGTACTATATCCCAGTGTGGTAGTATGTGATACATTGATGTGTACTATATCCCAGTGTGGTAGTATGTGATACATTGATGTGTACTATATCCCAGTGTGGTAGTATGTGATACATTGATGTGTACTATATCCCAGTGTGGTAGTATGTGATACATTGATGTGTACTATATCCCAGTGTGGTAGTATGTGATACATTGATGTGTACTATATCCCAGTGTGGTAGTATGTGATACATTGATGTGTACTATATCCCAGTGTGGTAGTATGTGATACATTGATGTGTACTATATCCCAGTGTGGTAGTATGTGATACATTGATGTGTACTATATCCCAGTGTGGTAGTATGTGATACATTGATGTGTACTATATCCCAGTGTGGTAGTATGTGATACATTGATGTGTACTATATCCCAGTGTGGTAGTATGTGATACATTGATGTGTACTATATCCCAGTGTGGTAGTATGTGATACATTGATGTGTACTATATCCCAGTGTGGTAGTATGTGATACATTGTAGTATTAGTATGTGATACATTGATGTGTTGGATTGAGGTATTTGACTAAATTTGACACTATATCCAACTTTTAACTTAGCTGATTCAAGCATTGTAAGGCTTTCAAATTTTGCTGAAATAAATAACTATTATCTTCAAGATAACATCTTCAGCAGAATTAAATCAAACTGATCAATGTAATTTCAATTCAGCATAATAAACCCAAAAGTTGCATCAAATTTGTTAGATGCATCCACAGTTTTATCCAACAACCCTCTTTTCCAACATCAGATCTGTCTTTTTCAATATATTATAATCCATCGCTAACTAAACCCTTTAACATGTTCTAATACCATCTGGATACTCCTGACTTGGTACAATTTTAAAATTGTAAAGTAATATACATCCAGTCATCTGATGGGTTTTTTCTCCTCCAACTCATTGTTGTTATCACCGAGTTCCTGTGTAAATTCACCCATTATAACAACCAATGCAGGACTATATACCATTTCTGTGTTCAATTCAGTTTACAATGTCTCTATGTTTTCCTTTATTTAGGTTTTAACTCTATCAAATCTACCCTTTGGCGTAAGAGTATTTTTTTAATAATTTTTATCTAGTTCCATTTTGAATGCAAATGTTCCGTTGTAAACTTGGTGTAAGAAATCATTGAAATCATTTCCCATTCGTTCAATCCTCATGTCAATTTCACTAGTACTATCTTGTTCCACGCCTTTATTATTAACCACTTCTCGATCGACATAGTCTTTTGTATTTGCTTTAGATTTTTCAAACCTCAGCATAGAAATTGTAGTAAATTGGGTCGTATAACTTGATTCTGTAATAGATAAATCTTAATTTGTCTTCATAGCTTTTATCATGTTTTTTACACATTTATTTTGTTTTCTGACAGGCTATTAAAGTTCACAGTTATCTTGTTGTTCGAGTGACTAATTATTGTGCTGAAATCATTAACTACCTCTTTAATCTCTTTTACGTTTGTTGGATTTCATTACTCAAATCTCTGTGTAACTGGCCTAGTTTAGATTGCAAAGTATCTTACTCTTCAAGAGATTTTTGTATCTTCTCCATATTGTTTTCTAAGGCTTCTATTTCGCTCTTTAGCATCTGTTCAATTAGTTGTTAATAGTCTTGAATATGAGACATTTCACCTGAGCTATTTCTCTTTGTTTGCAAAGATAATGTGTTGAACCGTTGTTAAACATGTCTTGAGCATCGAAAATCTTTGTTATGCCCTCATCAATCAGTTTGTGTAGTTCTGGGATTCTATGAGCTCTTTCAGTACTGCACTGGTGAATGACAAAGAATTTAGGTATTTAGTAGACTAGTTTTATTTCGGGAGTCATGACAATTCTCCATGGATACTGACGGAAGATATTCACAACAAATTTGAGCATAAAACGTGTGAATCCTTGTTATATTCTATTTGGAAACTAATCAGTTATCTGCTAATCTTTCTTATAGTTACGGCCTTTCTGTGACAAGAAATCAATATTCAGGTTTGTTGAACAAATACGACTTGAAAGGACGCCTCTCAGTCCCTTTCAACTCCCTGCTTGTGCACCTCGAAAAAAAAATATCAAGCTATGCGCACGAGAAGAACAAAATGAATGAAAAGAAAAACAAGGTGAATAAAATTGCTTCAAGCAATCTGAATGTATTTGTTTCTCGTTATTTTTAAAAATATAATCCTGCTGGGAATGAATATAAAGACGTAGCGAGCAACTGCATTTCAATTTCTTTACACGTAGTGGTTCTCCGAATCCGAGGTGGATCCAACGCAACAGCAACAAAATACCAACCGTAAAATTCTTCTGGAGCACGCCTTCGCCCATATATAATTTCGAGTTTCAAATTGCTGAACTGAGCATATATTCTGCAATTTCCTATATACCAGCCCATATTCGCCGATCGTTTTTCTTTAATGTATGAAATAGAAATCTATACACAAAATGACTGCAAAAACAGCTTGATTTGTATATTCAATGAAACATTAAAAGAAACAGTATTGAAATTTACCAAAATGTATTTTTTTCTCATAAAAATGGGGGTTAGGGGCAGAACACGACCCTTATTTAATATAATCCTCTGTATTTTCATGAAATGATATTTTTTAGTAACGGTACTATAGCCAGTGTACTTATTGCTGTTTAAATTTTGTATGTATCATGTGAAGTTTTTTTAAATTATTAAACTTTGCATTATAGCATATATATGTATATATATATATATATATATATATATATATATATCGATGCACTGATATACTGAAAGTGTATCTCATATTTTCATTCAGTTTACAGAACATTTTTACCTAACTATGCCTTATTTGTATATACGTCTCCGTTTATAGCTTTGCTAGGTTTTAGCGATTATTTGTCTGATTATGGGGAGACGGTGTGGGGAAGATATTTCTCAAACCAAGTAGTTGTCTGATTATGGGGAGACGGTGTGGGGAAGATATTTCTCAAACCGAGTAGTTGTCTGATTATGGGGAGACGGTGTGGGGAATATATTTCTCAAATTGAGTGGTTGTCTGATTATGGGGAGACGGTGTGTGGCAGATATTTCTCAAACCGAGTAGTTGTCTGATTATGGGAAGACGGTGTGTGGCAGATATTTCTCAAACCGAACAGTTAACTAATTACTAGGAGCAAAGACGTACATTTACTCACGAGACTTTATGGTAGCATAACAAAAGGAATTATCAGGATATGTTAACATATATTTGTTTAGTAATTTGAGCTATGAATAATTCTGTGTAATTAGGTGTTTGGGTCATGTTACGTAGTACGTGGTATAAAATACAGATATAAAATGCTCAGAAAAGCGTACTTGTAACTCATACAAACGTGAAGCAAGAAAAACTATGCAAGTGTTAAATTGAACTCGCGTGAATGTTTGGTCGAAGTTGCTTAGAGGAAGATGAATCTTGGTATTAGTTCACTTAAGAACTCTTCCGTTGACAATGATTGTTGTCCTGTGGTCCTTGGAAATAGGAGTAGTGCGTAACATCGACCTCAAGCCAGCCTTAACCAGATGTGTTGTTTGATTCGCTCGGCAGCAGTGGCTGCGCACGGGTTGGAGGCGCCCTGGGGAAATGTTCTTCAGTGGCGTCTCTTCAGAGGCAGTGTTCACTAATGGCGCCTCTACTTTGCTACAGAGAATAGTTTGCCAACTTCGCTCCTGCCTCCACTCCCCCCCCCCCCTTTTTAAATATAAGTTTTGTGAAGAATTGCCACCGTTAGACTAAGGTGAAGGTGATATACTATGAAAAATTCAGCTGCAAAGAAAGCTCATGACGGCGCCCGGGTGCAATTGCCTCCCTCCCAACACCCAAACCCCCTCGCTCGCTCAGCAGTGAGATGCTGTCAGAAACCCCTGGCGTATTGCAGTATATATATATATATATATATATATATATATATATATATATATATATATATATATATATATATATATATATATGTGTGTGTGTGTGTGTGTGTGTGTGTGTGTGTGTGGACGCTATATAAACCCATAATGTCATACATTTTCATCCCACTCGAAAAAATAGTATCAAGACAATACAAAATGTCAAGGACGTAGCAAGAAATTATGTGCTCACCCACCCACCCATGCCCAAACCACCACGCTAAACTTAATTCCGCGGTCCCCTGGAAATACAAAAAGTTTTTTGATGAGAATTGTTTCCCCCCCCCCCCCCCTTCCCCGCAGTTGCGGGGGCTGCTTGGACGGTTGCTACGTCACTGAAATATGTGTGTATTTTGAATGAGGGCCGTTCTTGTATGGACACGTATTGTTTACTTATTTGTGATATGAACCTTATCCGAAATTGGCAGCACGCTGTGGGTAAAAAGAGAACAACTTTGTAAAGACAAAACGACGCCCTTTTTTTTTACTTCACTATGCACATTGTGATAAGTTTCGTGCTAAAATCATCACTTATCAGGCTTATATTTGCGTTGATAAATTTTGGAAACAAACCCTTTTAAAAATGGAACTCAGTAGGCCTAGCAATGTGTCGACGGGATTCCTACAGAGTGCAATCATACTATATTAATAATTGTGACTTTGGAAACAAATTATAAATTGTCAAATGTCGTTTGTTAGAAATTGCATCAGAATCTCTCATCCCATTTCTTCTCTGCTCTCTCTCTCTCTCTCTCTCTCTCTCTCTCTCTCTCTCTCTCTCTCTCTCTCTCTCTCTCTCTCTGAACAACATAATGCCAGCTTTATTTTTACATAATTTATCTCGTTGGGAAACAAATTATAGCATTGGTGTGTATTTTAACAGCAAAATCCGACTGGTTCAAAGATTTAAATCGTCTTTTATACCTACCCATCCAAGTTAATATAAACAAACATAGCATCATCTTTTCTTCCAATTTGTTTACTCAGGATGCTTTGTTAATTTCCGATAAGTTCCGATAGTTTCATTTACAGACTCCCTGTTAGAAACTAATATGTTAATTACCCAAGTACTTAATAGCAATATCGTAAAACTCATTTTAAATTATAACTAATATCTCTAACTACATATCGTAACATGCACTCCAGATACAGTCAACACATTTTGAACTGAATCAATTAAAAAATCCATTAGTTTTGCTTTATCGCCATGTAAATCAGTCATTTTCTAAAACGCACTTTGTAATTATATGTTGATACATATTACAGTTTCATGCCTTGTCAATTGTGTATGACATGATATGATTGATTCCAGAATCCAGGACGAGAGATTCGCTGCACTAAACTGTATCTGCTAGATTGGGGGACTTGTTTTGTAATGTGAACTAACGTTGAAACTTTTTTTTTTAAAAGCATTTAGAAGTTTCTAAACTGATAAATAATTATCTTCATGAGAACAGTAGTATTTCAAGTCCAGTGCACATTTGTAAAAGAAGATACACATCTGGGTTGACATACGACGTCAGCAGTGACTTTGACATGTCGGTTGCCAATTCATTAGCCTCAGGCCGTGCCAAATTGACAATTATCTATGATAGCTTCCCGTTGTAATGTGTATACATGTTGATTTAAATCTTTGATTCGCTAGTGGAATGAAAAATTTAAATCTATCTTCGAAATAATCAAGTATTAGACCCCAATGGGCCTGATATGAATATGGAATCGCTTCCTCCAGTCGAAGACTTTATGTAAGTATTAGCATGGTACCACCCCGAGTTAAACAAAGATAAAGTAGAAGATAAATAGCAAAGGATATGCTCACAGATATTTGACTTTGCCATCCTATAAACAAGTTGTTATCTGTTACTTCCATAATGTTCTGTCAGGCGCACATCTCCAAAAAATGACGCACCTTTAGTCGTGAAGCTAGGCAATGGTGCTTAGCTGACAGACGCTCATTTCAACTGCACAGTTACTCCGGATTCCTCCGACAAAAATCAGGGCAAATAAAAGTTATTATTGTAAGTTACAAAGATAGACCAGACAGAGCGGAAAGTGCTAGTGAGGATGCGTGATAATATAAAGTGAAATTTAATGGAGGAAGAATATAATTATTCAGGTTAGAGAATTATAACTTAGTTGCGAATATAGGCATTAGTGCGTAGCAGACACACACACACACACACATACACGTGTGTGTGCATGTGTGTGTGTGTGACTTAATAGTTTCTCTCCAGTATATAGATACAATTATTGTCCAAATTTATACAGAATATATTACTAAGGCGTGTTGAGAGAGAGAGAGAGAGAGAGAGAGAGAGAGAGAGAGAGAGAGAGAGAGAGAGAGAGAGAGAGGGACTGTCCATATATGACGTCACCCACCTAGGGGGAAGGGGCGTCCAACTTGTGCGACGATATGTGATGATGGGGGGTAGGTTTTTTTTTTAAATGTGACGTCACAAAAACAACACCAGCGCCATCAATGGAAAAGGTTTTCCAGTTTGTTCCATGAAGGAGCATTTTACATCGCCATAGGAAAAAGAGAACGCTGAGAAATAAATTCATGAGATGAGATGTTTACAACTTTATTCCTTGGATTTTAAGCCTTTTTCCTAACCATATTTTTTTCTCTTTAGTATAGGTTTCCAGAGGACTAAACCCGGATTGATAAAGATATTTTTTTAAAATTATAAAAAAAATTCAGAACGCAATGTTGTATTTTTGTATACTTTTTTCATACAAAGTCATTTCAAACCAATCATATTTTTGAACAGTTTTATTGGGGGGGGGCGGGGGAGAGGTCAAAGTTTGTGACGTCACATATGAGGGAGTCTGAGTTTTTGTGACGAAATGTGACGACGGGGGGAGGGGGTGAAAAATCCGCCAAATATGCGTGATGTCATTTATGGATGGCCCCAGAGAGAGAGAGAGAGAGAGAGAGAGAGAGAGAGAGAGAGAGAGAGAGAGAGATTTGATGTGCATGGTCATTCTGGCAGGTAGCATAAGTGATAAAAGAATATAAATATCGACATGATGAGATTTGCAAGATAGCTATTTCACATATCAAACGAAGACAAAGAATCGAACGTACAAAACATACACCTCACAAAGAATGCACTACATTTTTATATCTATCAAAAGTGATGACAATCTGAAATAAAAGGTCAAAGTTTGAATGAAACCACGCAAAGAGGGACACTGCCTAGCGAGTCCGAAAGATAAGCGTGAAATGCGGAAAACGAAGAAGGAAAGAACCTAATCGCCGCCTAGATGGTGTGACCTAATTAAGTATATCCCGGATAATATATCCTGCACATAAAAATCTCGAATAGAAAGCTGTTTTAATATGTACGAAATGAGAATTTTTTAAAAAAAATATAAGGATGAAACTAATAATAATAATAATAATAATAATAATAATAATAATAATAATAATAATATTAATAATAATAACAATAATAATAACAACAACAACAGCAATAATAATGATGATGATGATGACAATGATAACATCAACAACAACAACTATTATTATAATAACACTAAAGTAAATGAAAATGAGACGAAACAGGAAATAATGAGTGGTGAGAATAGTATAGGAAACGTAACTTCTACCCCCTAACTTTTAACCTTCACCCCTAATCCCGCACCTTCTCCCCATACCATTAGTCCTCAAAATTGTATTAAAAAACCTAGGCCACTGACAGAAAGCGTAACTCCTGGATAGGTGGTCGTCAAATTTGTATGTGAAAAACCTGGTTCATTAACCCCCCAAAACTGTATGAAAAACTCTGGCTCGCTAACCCCAAAATGTTAAGAAAAACCCGGGGCCACTAACAACCAACATTTTTGGAAAAACCTTGGCTTACTAACAACCAAACTTTTATGAAAAACCCTGGCTCTGTGGTCGTCAACTTTTTATAAGCGTAACTCCTGGCTCAGTGGTCATCAACTGTTTATGAGGGTAACTCCTGGCTCCAAGATCGTCAAATTGTTATGAGCGTAACTACTGGATCAGTGGTCGTCAAAATGTTTGAGAAAAACCTGGCTCAGTGGTCATCAAATGTCTTATGAGAGAAACCTGGCTCAGTGGTCGTCGAAATAGTTTTTATAACAACAGAGTCACCGACCCAGGGCCACCCACACACCAAATCACGTAGGATAAAATGCCGGTGCCTATTCCCCCAGTTTTATTAACGACATAATTAACTGTTTTAATTAATTTACCACATTCCCATTTTATTTTAAAAAGATGAGAATATCCCATTTATTACTTTTAAATAATTCAACCTTTTCAGCTAAGTATTAAATCCGGGTCTATTCTTTCTACATAGTATGGTATTTTAACTTTTCTTGTAGCATATTCACAGCCCCTAAGATACACAGTTAAGAAAACAAATCCACCAACAGTGCAGGCTATGAAAGAAATTAAAAACGCAAAGGTAAAGAACTTATTGGAGAAAGAAGATACTGGATATTTTTCTATTCAGACTAAAAAGCCTCTCTAGTGGAAAGACTAATCGAATTCTTAAGACAAAAGTGTGGAAGTATTTCACTGAAATGAAACCAGAAAATGGGTACATATATTTCAAAACTGTATTGATAGATACAATAAATCAAACCACAGAGCCATAGTCATGTCACCAATTGTAGCAAGTAAGAAAGAATTTAGAACTAAAGTGTTATTAACTTATTTGACTATCTTACAACATATGTCTATGGAACGCTCAGAAATAGAATAGGTAAGAAAGTCAGGATCTTAAAATATAAATGTACTTTTCCTAAAGACTATCTTCCTAATTTCACGGAAGAGATTTTTATAATCAGGAAAGTAGTTTTTGGAGACCCTGTAGAAGACTTATACGGAGAGAATATTGAAGGAACATTTACGAGAATGAGTTATCTCCATATGATATGCAAGATAGTGTCGTTAAGATTGAAAACATGTCACAAAGTAAAAAACAAATATGTGTTGTTAAAATGGAAAAAATATGATGAATTGTTTAATAGCTGGGAACCAGAAGAACATATTGTCTCACTGAAACAATCCTAAAAAATACTCTGATTAATAGTCCTAAACCTCATTGTAGTATTCTATGCAAAACAAATGTACATTATATAAATAGAACCAAATAGATATTATGTGTGTTATCAAATTAAGTCTATTTATGAAATTTAACGTCGAAATACTAAGTACATAAGGTGTAAAGATTGTACAAAAATAATGAAATCAGTATGGTATTATAGTGGAGGAAATGATATAATCAGAGAATACAACCAACAATAAATTACTTGTGAATGCGGAAAAACTGTAACAAGAGGCTCAATACTCAGTTATAAAAAAGTAGATTTATAATTGGGAAAAAAACTAAAAAAGACGAAACATTTGTCACCGAAATTTTGGTTTAAATAAAATAGTACTATAATAAATGGCACAAACTTTGTTTCGTATAAAAATCTGAAAGAAGGAAATCACAGCCTACTCTAATTCATTTTCAAAAAAAGACGAGAATTAACAAGAATTGTGAACGAAACCATATATATATATATATAAATATATTAAATGTTGCTAACTGCTAGAAGACTGGTTTTAAAATAAATTAAATTAATATAGATTTGAAGCTGAAAAAAGTAACCAACCATAATTTTATTTATTTATTAAAGAAGTTCAGCCATACTTATAGAAAATTATAGGTAGATTTAGATTCAGTCAAAGTCGAGCTAGATTTATCTTTTCAACTCGTAAGAAAGGAAGTAGCTGATGACGGAGTACATCATCGTCATTATATAGATTGGTATTATAAAACACCAGCCATAAGCATAAAGAAACTGTTTAATATATTAGATACAAAATTTGATCAGGAAATAAGTATACACACAGTGGATTTTTTAATAAGATAAATTATTTAACTTTATATATTGATAAATTCAGGTCAATAGCAAGAAAATTATATATGAATATACCAGATTGGATAAAATTTCAATAAGTAAGTCTTAGCGTACAAAATAATGACAATAAATGTCTTTGTATGCAATAAATTCAATTATAAACACAAATAGAGATAATCTGTATTGAACACAAAAATATCAGATTGATAAATATAAACATTGGTTTATTCAATGTCTAATATATATACAAAATATAAAAACATTTGAAAATTAATTTAATAAATGTGTCAATGTCTATAAACCAGTAGAAAATCTTATAAGACCAGGTCGAATAACATAAATATAAAGAGACAGATATGTAGATCTTTTAATAAGATTTGAACGAAATAAATATCATTATTGTGGAATACAGTGAAATACAATACTCCTGACACCATTGTAACAGGATGCTATAGGATGGTCGACTCAATGTGAGGGGATAAACGTTCTGAACCAGCGGGTCTGCAGGGAATGGAGGTTCTCGAGGGGTTCTTCATCAGACCGGGAGGAGCGGACTACACGAAATCATTGCTCAACCATTCACCGTTTGCGTTGTATTTGGCGTATTCAGGATCGTCGTGGGTGTGTCATGAGACAATTGCATCGTATTTGTTCATGAACAGTATATTTCGGTTTTTCACCTAAAATTCATTATCTTTATATGTACATGTATACAATCTAATGCAACATCATACGTCTTGATGAACAACACATTAATCATATATGATGATAAATTCATACATTTATCACATTTGTTGAGATACCAATACATTAATCATATATACTAATAAATCCATTCATTGATCACATTTGTCGATATACCTAATAATTAATCATACATGTTGATAAATCCGTGCATTCATCGTCTCCGTTGAAGAAAGATACCTTTTGTTATATTTGCTGATGAACTATGCATTGATCGTATCCACTGAAAACCGATACCGTTTGTTATATCTGTAGATGAACTTAGTGTGCATGTGTGTGTAAGATTGGTGTAAATTTGTTCTGCCTGCTTTTCTAAATCTTACTTTCCTTTCTGTCGCTTTCTGCCTGCCGCTAAATATCTTACTTTTCCACAATTCCATGGCAAGGAGTACCACAGGAATCAAGTCTAGTCCTTCTCTTTTCATATTATATATAAATGACTTTGCAAAGTGTTTGAACATTCTTCAGTGTCTATATATGCAGATGACACACCACACTATGCTAGTGATAAAGATATTAGCATCGTTGAGAGCAAACTAAAGAAAGATTTACAATGTACTATGAAATTGATGTATGACAATAAACTTTTAAATAAAAAAGTTGTTCTTTCATCATATGATGATAAACGTTATTTAGTTGATAACATGAATACTTTGCCATATAGCTATGAGTTAATCTAATCTCCTACCACTTTGTAATCAAACGGATATTACAGCTTCATTCAAAATGTTGTTGTTGTGGGGGGGGGGGGTCTTTCGTTTTCTTTTAAGTCTTCAACTGTTTCATCTGTAAAAACTGCTTGTAATACATCATTTTTATTAAAAATGTTTTCCATCAACTTTGTTTCTTTTGAGTAAAACACTACTATAAATTGAACATTTTCACAATGATCTTTTATGACAAAGTTATACTTTTGTATTTTTACACATAAAGATATTTCATAATGCTTTCCCTGAATGCTAGCTTTGTTAAATTGTTCGCTTTTTAAAAAAATAATTGTATAACAACTAAATTCCTACAATCATCTATAAGAAACAGAGTATTAGTTTCCTGGTATATACCAAGACGTAATTCTAGCCATTTATCTAATTTATCACCAGGATCTATTAGAATTACGTTGTTGTCCCTAAAACCATTTTTCTGTTGTAAGTCTAATTGTACATAAGGGTTGGGCAGATAGTTACAATAAAAACAAAACAGTTTATATATTCTGTTTTAATCAAATCTAGTGCAAAATGTGTCTTTCTGCAATTTCTAACACCACATATAATCATATTATGAGATTCTTTTAGGTACATGTATTACCTAGTAAATAGGAGGCTAGGTTATCAGACTTTTCATATTTATGAAGCTCTCTTTCACAGCCCTTAATAATGACTCTAATCGTTTAATATTTATATTCAGTTCTTGTTCTGTATATAGTTTACTATAAGTTAAAAATTAATTTTATTTTCATTAGGATCAATAACTTTCATTTCTTATCAGCTTCTTCTCTCCATGTTTTAATATCTTTCAAATTAGTATCCTCCAAAGTCTTCTGGGCTTGCTTGTTAATTCGTCTTTGTACAAACCTATTACCAGCTGCATCAGTTAATGTTACTGACTTACCTAAATTTGTAATATAGTTATTCTTCATTTTTTAGTTCACTAGTTATTGAATTATCCACTTCCTTTACCTTCTCATATTTCTAAAACATTAAGTCACTAGGACCTTTTAAAGATATTAACCGAAGTGTTGATGACATTTCTGCCATTATATATTTTTAAAAACTAAATTACGATAACTACAAAGTAATTTGTCTTTTCTATTACAAAGATATATGTAATTGGCGTAATTCCATCATCATCTTTAATGATTGAAAAATTGTATTCTGTCACCAATATTAAACTCTAAACTCAATGCATAACGAACATCAGCTCAAAGTTTTCTAACCGACAAAAAAATAATCAATATAGTTTTCTTCTAAATAATAGCTTTATTAATTCCTTTATTATATAGTATTTTATTTGTTGAGGTCTTCCAGGTAAATTTTTACTACAACTTCTTCATTCATATTTACTACATAAGAATGACTTTTATTGTATACCCTTAATATAATATACAATCTGTAATCAACTGTAGAATGGATGTTTACGTTTATAAAACTTTAATATAAACCTGATATATATATATATTGTAATAACATAATACTGTTCGGTGATCTCTATAACGTATAACTTGTATTCAGCAAGGTGTAATGGAGCATAGTCAAATCCATTAAGTATTAGCTAATGTTTTTGGTGTTGTGAAACCAGGAAATGTATGAACAGAACGTTTAATTTTGATATTTTACCTTCTTCACCTCTAGTGTAAGCATATGGGTCTTTTCTTGTATTAACTAGAATAACACTTTTTGACGTATAACGAAAATAAAAAAGTAATAGATGTCCAGGTAGTCCATCATCGAGTTTATTGAACCTTGTGTTATGATCATTCACGTTTTATTAAAATCATCAATTGAAATACTCTTTACTCCCATATCTATGTCAAATATAGTTAATGGTTTCTCTATTTCTGATTAATCTGTCTAAATTCTTTCACTTAATACTAGAGTCTTTTATCCACGTCATTCTTAATTTCTTCTTTAATTTCATCTTTTTCTTTTTTAATTTCGGCTGTGTCTTTTGTTATATTTTGCTCTATACCATTAAAATCGCTTCATAATCGTTTCACCTTTTTATCTAATTCGTCGATACATCACTAATGTACTTCACTAATATTATTAAAACGTTCTTTATCTGTATATACTTTTCTATCTCTTAGAACTGTTTTTATTGCAGCAGAATGTTCATCTTTGAGGGTTTCGTAAACCTTCTAATTTCAAACGCTCTATGTTACTATTTAAAACATAATTAGAGAAAGTTTAGGTCATTTTCGTAGATCTAATAGTAGTTTCGCTCACATTAACCTTATTCTTTAAGTCTTCAAACTTTCTATTGACTTTTTCAAAGTCATTCTTCCTCTGTAATTGTGAAAATCTATTTTGGACAGCTGTAACTCTATCTTCCCGACTTTACATACCAGCTCTAAACTCATTAACTACCTTTTTAATATCTTCATCATTCTTTTCTTCTCGTTGTTTAATTCTCTCTGAAACTCTTGAAGTTGTGATTGTAATGTATAGTAATTTTGGGGACTTTTTATTTCCTCCAAGTCACCGTCCTGGGCTGATATTTCCGTATTTAATTTTGTATCTATTGGTTGCAAACATTCCTGTATATGTTGCTTCCGCTCTAACAGTTCCTAAAGCTTGTAAAGCAGTTGATAAAATAATTTTTCTCTTGGTAAATAAATCCTTAAACTGAATTTGTTTTTCTTGTTAGCATCTATTTGTTTTTGCAGTTCTGAGTGTTTAGTAGATTTTTCTTTTATACCCTGATCTACTCTTTTAATTTTTTATTACTTGTTGCCTCCATGTTTTGTTATCCTCAAAAGTCTAGCATATTTGAGCGTCAGCATGTTTTTGCACCAAACCTTTTTTTAGCTGCATCAAAGTTTTCTATATGATCTGCTAGATTTGTAATACGATTGTTGTTCAAGATCAGTTCATTGTGTAATGTTTGACCTTGTGGTTCATCTTTTTCATCTTTGTCTATGAGTTTAAAACTAAAATCACTTATACCTATTAAAAACATCTACGTCATTTTATATTTTTTAAAAACAATAAATGATGAATCGTGCAAAATGGTTTGCTTGGGATATTCTAAATATATATGCAATTGGCATACCATTAAAATTTATTACTTTTGAGTCTTTCATCTTTTAATATTGATATTTAATCTGTTTATTGTACCTCTTTGTCATTGTTTATATGGACAATTAACATCGTATGAGATAAAAACCAGAATGAGAAACATTTTTATTGGGTAGGGCTCAAATATAGCACGGTAGGAGCCGTTACATTAATTCTTTGTATAGTTTAATTGACCAAGGAAAATATATAAGTTTTTAGGATTTCACAAACTGTATCTAATAAATCTAGTAATTTATAGTTGAGGCTGGTTAGATACACTGTGTAATTATTACTCGGAGTTATTAAAACTTTATAATTATGTTTCTCACATTCAATGTCTATACTTTCTTCATTGTTGCCATTAGCAGTCATTCCTTCTTATACCGCATTTAATACGATGCAAGATTAAACAAACAATCAGGTATTGATTTGGTCTTGGTTTCATTATTATCGGTTATAAAGTAGAATATATTGTTTTTGTTTGTTTGATTTTTTTATGTTTGCTTGTTTGTTGGTTTGTTTGTTTGTTTTGTTTGTTTTTTTTAATCTTTGGAAATATTATAATATACAACTACTAAATAGATTCTCTATAACGAAATGTATAATTTACGATCAACTGGATTTGAGAACTATATTTCTGTCTTAGACTCTTCTTCCACAGTAATGTAACTAAACTTTGGTGCTAGGTAACTTGGCTTCGACATTTAAGTAACTAGATTCCTTGAATTTGCTGCTACGTCCTTCCAACCACTTAGTTGTATTCACTAAATATCATATTAAATTCATCGTGACTTATATCATTATCGCTTATTACTTTATTCAATATTTCATCAAGAATATTCAGCTTAATTATAGCAGATGTTACAATCTTATTGTGTTTGAAAACTTTGTTGTAAACCAGCCTGAATTTTAAAGCGTTTGCAACACAACCTAGTAAAGTTGTACTTAACCCTGTAATAGCTTAATAAATTCAAAGTCATTTTTTTAATGACCACAACTATTAAATTAGCAGTCGAACGGAAAAAACTGCCAAACCAACCTCTATAAAATTTAAAAACTTAGATGCTGTCTTACACTTTTATCTTACACCTCTATAATGCTCTACCAATTTAAATAAATTATTCTTACTTTCATTAATTTTCATCAGCCAGAAATTAAGTCCATGGTCTTTAGGTAATTGATCTGCCATGTAATTATTTCATTATTATTTAATTATTTTTTCTGGTAGTAGCTGGGGAATATATTTGAAAATTAAGTGTTTTCTTCAAAAGCATAGTGTAATTTACAGTAAGAATTGTGTTTAATGCTGCATAGAAAAAAGTATTGATTATGTTGTTTGTTTAGCTTGTCATTGATTAATATAAATTTTATTAAATTTACTCATGACTCCACTATTAACTAATCTATTAACTAGCTTGTTAATTTCTTAATCCACAGCATTTCTGGAATTGGATTTACTTTACTTGACTCTTTGGATGATATGTTAGTAGTCTCCACCGTCACTTATTCCTTTGAGGTGTTTTGTTTTTAATGATATGCCGCATACTACTATAGTAACACCTACGCCAGCAATAAAGTAACAAATGTTTTAGCCGATTTTAACGCGATCTACATCATGCTTACGTGACTCTGTTCTCATTGTAGTCATAATATTTTTTAATTTTTCTGTTTGGGCATTTTTAAATTCCTGTGAACGTTTACCAAGTTGTTTTCCAAGTTCTACTTTATGCGAATCTTTTATCTGTGTGAAGTTACATTCTCTATTGATTTTGGAACCTTTAAATTTTCATCAGTTTTACTTTTACCACCTTCCATTTTACAACGAAATTAAAGTTTTCCTAAACAGTTATTCTTGTTACCTTCAAGTTACCTTTAGGTTATTTTTAAGTTACCTTCCTGTTATCTTCAAGTTACCTTCAAAATATTTTCAATTTATTCTCAAGTTACCTTCGAGTCATTTTCAAGTTACCTTCGAGTTATTTTCAAATGACCTTCAAGTTATTTTCAAGTTAAAAATATCTTAAATAGGATTAATAGTTGCTGACTTTCCAATGTAACTAGGTCCTGGTTATCGAAAACTTCTTCGCTTTCCTTTTTATAAATTAATGTTCTTAAAAGTTATCAAAACCCCACTAAAGTACCTAATTCCGTTTGTTGTTAGGTAGTCTTCTTTTAACTATTTCTGTAATTCGATGAAGTTATCAATTGGAAGAAATGTACTCATCAAAGATGTTATTCCAAGTTCTACTGCATCTGACAATGACTTATATATTTTAGCTGATCCAGCATTTACAAAAATTTCAAATGCGTTCTTGACTTGTTTTTAATTCACTGTATCCCACTCCTTATCAGTTAAGCGTTTACCAGTCATTTCCTTGTATGTTCCATTTTCTATTCTAATTTTTAATTCCTGTTTGAAGACTTCTGTTATGGTAACTTGGTTGAAAAGCCTCTGGAAAGAACCTGATCCTCGTCCTGGTCCTCATCCAATGCTACCTCATCCAATGCCTACCTCATCCAATGCCGACCTCATCCAGTGCCTACCTCATCCAATGCCTACCTCATCCAATGCCTACTCTTCGTCCTAAACCAGGAGGTGGAAAAACTAAGCCCCCTACACTAACAGTTCAACAATTATTTATTGATGTGAACAAAGAAAAAAAATCAAACATCCCTTTACGTTAAGTGAATATAAGTATATTTTAAATATACCTCATTTTAACCTTATAAATAAAGCATTGTATTACGAACAAACTGGTAATCCTGATATTCAAATTTCTCAAATTGGTAGCCCCAAAAGAAAATTATCATTTAACACTATATTTAGTATTTAAAAAAGGCGGAAGTACGTGCTTGGAATCATTACATTAGAAAAGAGAAGGAAAAAATATAGAATAAGACATAAATCATTCCACCAATAGAAATTTCTTCATTGAAAGATAATACAATCAGGTAACATATTACAGATAGTGTTGCCGAAACATATTTAATAGAATCTTTAAATGATATGCAGAAAATACACGAAAATTGAAATAAGGGAAATACTGATTTTAAAAATCCAATTGAAAAACTAAAATGTGACCTAGAAAAATCTATGACTTTAGAAAGAAATGTTTCATAGATCGTTTACTGATCAAGAACAAAGAGAAATTAGAGAATATGTGAGTTCTACTGATGTTGTAAATTCAGAAATATTAGCAATAAAAAACCGACCAAGACGTGTAAAGAGAGAAAAGTTTATATTGTAAAATGAAAAAGATGAAGCTAAGAAAGCTAAATTAAGTGAGATATTAGGGGTTATGAAAGTAAAAAAAGAGCACAAATAATTGGCCATTTAACGGATATAGAAAATAACTTTAGAGAAAATTGTAATAACATTGAATGAAAAACTAATGAAAAGTTATCAATGGATGAAAAGTTAAAACGGCTATTCAAAGAAGAAGGTGTATTAATTACTATTGTTTTTGCAGCTATTGGTATTATAGCAACACTCTTGTCCTAACCATAGCAAATTTGTTAAAAGGATTAGCAACGATAGTGGCATCAGCGGTAGCGCAGTTTAGTTCATTGATACTTTACGAAAAGGTATGTAAAATATTACTGAGTATTTATCTAAAGCAGCAGCATCATTACTTGGTATAAACTGGTAGTGTAATAAGCATCATTACTTGGTATAAACTGGTAGTGTAATAAGCATCATTACTTGGTATAAACTGGTAGTGTAATAACCATCATTACTTGGTATAAACTGGTAGTGTAATAAGCATCATTACTTGGTATAAACTGGTAGTGTAATAAGCATCATTACTTGGTATAAACTGGTAGTGTAATAAGCATCATTACTTGGTATAAACTGGTAGTGTAATAAGCATCATTACTTGGTATAAACTGGTAGTGTGATAAGCATCATTACTTGGTATAAACTGGTAGTGTAATAACCATCATTACTTGGTATAAACTGGTAGTGTAATAAGCTGGTTTTTAAAATGGGCCGGAAAAAAATTATTTCTTTATTAGCTGATAAGACCCTTTTATTAATTCTTGCGTTAATTAGCTTGGTCTCTGCAATTGTACTAAAAGGTTTATTTGTAGTAACTTAAAGGATTAAAGATTAACTAGTTAATTTATTTAAAATGTAACTTGTGCCAGCTCCTGCAAGCACAAACATAATAATAAATACTTTTTATTTGTATCATTAATCTATATATTTTATAATTAGGTACTAGAGGCTTGTCTGCATAATCTTATTAACTTTATTCTTCGTTGTCTACCTTTTGGTGAATTATTGCAGACTGTTTATCAGTTGCTGTATTCTTTATCACATCGGTATTTACAAATGGATTTATTCCATTGTTTAAATGAATCTGATGACTTTAGAAAATTATTATTATAACCTACTATACTATCCATTTTCATCACCACATCACTGGGTATTAAAATACGCGTTCTCTACCAACTGCATGGTGTGGCCGATTTTTTTAATTTGAAATATAGTGTTCAAATCTTATTGTAATGTTTTCATCTGAAACATAACTTCTTCCACTAAAATTAAATACTCAGATAACTTTTTATGGTGTCTTGAACAGTAAAAAGACACTGTGTGATAGTTTACTAATGTTTGAGAGTTATATTACCCATAGCTGTATGACATACAATTTGGGTGTTAGTGAGCCAGAATTTTGTTCATATTATTTTTTTTATTTTTTATTTTTTATTTTTATTTTTTTTTTTTTTGGGGGGGGGGGGTAATGAACCAGGTTTTTCACATACAAATTTGCCGACCACTGAGCCAGGAGTTACACTTTCTATAAGGGGGTCAGTGGCCTAGTTAGTTTAGTAAACTGTTGAGGACCAGTGGTCTAGGGTGAAGGTCAGAGGTTAGGGATGAAGGTCAAAGGTTGACGGTAGTAGTATAAAAGGTCAAGTGAACCAGAACTTACGTTTCCTATACTACTATTGAGTATGTGTTTATTAGTTACTATTGAAAATCTGCTGTGTGGGATTTTCTCATTAAAATTGAATATCTTTTGTGTGTTTTTAACTGTATAATCCATCCGATAGAGTTGTAGTGGTTGGCGAATTTTGTATCAACTATATTGCAATTTTGACTTTTGTGGTTGTTCTTTCTTTTCCTAATGTCCGCAGTTTGGCAAACATGTTGGACAGCACATTTCTTCCATGTCTGAAGGAAGTTTACATTTTTGCTACAATTTCCCAATTTTTGGTTCATGGTGATATTTTCTCCTGTTATCGAACTTAGGAAAGTTCTGATCTTAGCCTTATGTTTGCAGATGTCTTTACATTTGCTTTGCCTATTTTGGATGTACGGCCTGGATTAATCTGGAATCGTACCAGGTGATCTTTGAGGTTTTGTAGTCTATGGTAGGCAACCATATGTACCACCTTACTTCCAACCCCCGCGTTTGTGTACGCTTTCTAAACATTTCATCCGGAACAAAGGGGTTTAGGCTTTTTAATTTCACGCAATGTTTTGTTTCACAATTACTGTTTGTCATTTATGTGTCGTGCAATTTAAAACACAGTATATTTTTATACCCACAATACATCTATTTTAAAAACGAAATCCCTGAATGCGTCCATCTTTTAATAATTTTCCTGCGTACACAAAATATGTCGATATGATCAATATAAGTTCCAGTTGTCTTTCGAAAAACATTACAGATATTAATTACATCTCAACATCAAAATCAATCTTTTATTCTACATGTCATATGTCATCAACATTTGCTCAGTTTGTCAGTAAATTCAACAGTGAATTCAAGCTGTTCAACCCAGTTACTGAACAATGCTGTTTATAACATTTCATGATTTGACGTTTGGTTTTTATTTCTGTACTGTACATCTGAAACATTTTATTATCATTAAAAGTCGAATACAAAGTTTATTCATATGTCTTACAAAGCATGTGTGTGAAATCAAATTAATTGCATAGTTGTAATTTAATCATCCATTTATCGATAAGCTCCTCCATGCATAAAGCAAGTTTGAGTTGAATTACTCAAGGTACATGCTTAAAGTTAGGGTCAAATTATCTAAGTAAATATCTATTACTCATTTTAAATTTTTTTGTTAATTTTTTTTTTTTTTTTTTAAATTCTGTTTCATTTGTCTGCAAAAATATATGCATGTCTTTCAAACAATAGCACATGACACATTACAAACGTTCCTATTTGGTAGGCTTGCCATTCTTTCAATAAAATGTACATCATAATATGACCAGACGAAGAGATCAGAACTTGTTTTCCTTGCAGTCACATATAATATATGTAACTTGTAACCAGACGAATACATCAGACCTTGTTTTCCCTGCAGTCACATGTAATACATGTAACTTGAGACCAGACGAAGAAATTAGCCCTTGTTTTCCCTGCAGTCACATGTAATACATGTTAGAAAATCACATATATTTTCTTTTGTAAGTTCACTATAGTAATTGTTATTACACAAGTTACTGTGCCCATAGAAGAATGGTGTGATACAGATGAAACTATTATTAGTAAAAAAAAAATATTAAAAAAATTAGGTTTATCTTGGCTTCTTACTATTCGTGACACAATCTGGATACAATTAAAAAATATTCCCACTACAAGTCTGTATATATACGACCCCAATAACCTTCGAGACTCGTATGTCACACGGTAATGCCTTTGTTGTAGCAGATTCACATGCAGACAGCTGTTGCCAAAGGCATACATGATGATCAGCCAATTTGCTTGGTTGCATTTTGTAACATGATGTTTAGTTGAGCTTCCATGATGCACACTTTTGAAAGAATAAAACATCTCTCTCTCTCTCTCTCAAAAACGCGCGCACACTCACTCACTCACTCACACACACACACACACACACACACACACACACACACACACACACACACACACACACACAATCAGTAGTCTGGTCAGTTCTTTACTGTTTTATGTCATGAACTATATACTCATTGTCTGGAATGTCTATCCGTCTGGCTATAAGCCAGTCAATTTTGTAGATTACATTACGTTATATAGAGTCTGTCGTCAGTCGGTCTCTTGCTTAAAGTATAGGTAATCTATGGGCTCGTTATTCAGACCACATCTAAACGTTGTAAAAAATATAAACTTTACGTGCAGTTTAAACTCCTATCTTAGTATTGTGTTATCTTATTGACAGTTTGGGAAGTTCAATGGGAATAACGATGCATCAGCGTGCTGTCTCCTGTTTTGCGCTATGTCTCCTCCGTTATGTGCAGGAAATCACTCACTATCTCTGATTACCGTATATGCTCGTGTATACGTCTTCTCCTTACTACGGAAGGTGTAGACCCAGATATTTTGCTACATAATGTTCTTACAAATCTGACACCACTTTTTGTTTTACTTATGGTTTCAAGCGAACATCATAGACTTGATCTGCTGGCGCACGTGCTCCGCAAGATCTAGGTCTCAGCTGTTCGATGTTGAACGCACTGGCTACTAGATACATCATTGAGTGTAAAATAATCTAAAACGCTTCTTAATTACAATCTATCCTGTCTTAAGCAGCCATCTCTGGAAAGCGACAAAGTGGCCTTTGAAGACAGATTGCTGCTTAACAGAGATTCCTTTCTACCATATTTTTACGGGACCTTGAAAAATTTACTGTTCAAGATAAGTGATTACTTAAAAAGGGTGAACTTTAAGGGAGGTTTGACTCAACGTACACACTGTCGTCTTAATATTTTTCCATGGTTCCAAACAGAATGGATGTAAATAATTCCTATTGATCCTTATCTTGTAAATGACATAACCGAGACTCCTCATTCACTTAAGACTGAATAAGTATTAGAAGCGATCTCAATAATAGAAGGTAGCCAGAGATTGTTTCGCCGACGAAACTAAGAGGAATCGCCACCTCAGTTTTTTGAAGTAAGAAAATATTATACTTAACATCACACATGTACGCTGAAGACGCAATTCTTTTTTCATGGAAGCCGAAAATTAGGCCTCTTTTCAAGTAAGATCAACGTTCAACCAAACTCTGGCGTGACTCAGATCTAGCCAACTGATCGTCTGGTCAAGGTCTGTATAATTGATTGTTACTGATAGGTGTCGCTCATTTCGTTTTAATTTCTTATTTCCTGTCCGAAAAATACGCCATCTATACCGTAAAGTCCATCAGCAATATTTGTCCGTTAGCGATAAATATCACCATATTTATAATGCATTTTAGAGGTGGTAGAATGTATTTGTGCCAAATCAGAAAATGTGAACACCTTTTAAGTATTCGGTGAGTTTGTGTCACATTCTGACAATTTGCAAGACTTTAGTACAGAAGCAAACTTCTGTATTACTAAAAGATATTTTATACCGTTGTTTCAAAACATAAACAAAAATATGAAGACATGTGCATTTGTGGGATCTAAGTTTTTATTATGAACGCTGACTAACCTGTCAACAAATCAGCGACATTACCACATTCTTTAGCAAGACTCGTTTTGAGCGTTACACTGATTTGCAATTTGCATAGACTTTTACCGGCTGATAACTCGATCCTTATATATATTTCTTTTCCCTCTGCATGGAAAAATATGAAAAAGTATTGTGTCTGAGAAAGCACAAATAGAGAATTTGAGTGCAGCAGAACTCTTTTAATCTAGCAACAGTAGATAACTTTACAAAAGTTCTTTAGAGACCCTTCTGAAGACGAGTAAAATCTATAATTATGCATGCAATGTGCTTTTTTAAATCTATAATTCTGTACCCAATGTGCTTCTTTAAATCTATAATTATGTACCCAATGTGCTTCTTTAAATCTATAATTATGTACCCAATGTGCCTCTTTATATCTATAAGTATGTACCCAATTTGCTTCTTTATATCTATAATTATGTACCCAATGTGCTTCTTTATATCTATAATTATGTACCTAATGTGCTTCTTTGATATCTATAATTATGTACCCAATGTGCTTCTTTATATCTATAATTATGTACCCAATGTGCTTCTTTATATCTATAATTATGTACCTAATGTGCTTCTTTATATCTATAATTATGTACCTAATGTGCTTCTTTTATATCTATAATTATGTACCCAATGTGCTTCTTTTATATCTATAATTATGTACCCAATGTGCTTCTTTTATATCTATAATTATGTACCCAATGTGCTTCTTTATATCTATAATTATGTACCCAATGTGCTTCTTTTATATCTATAATTATGTACCCAATGTACTTCTTTATATCTATAATTATGCAACCAATGTGCTTCTTTTATATCTATAATTATGTACCCAATGTGCTTCTTTTATATCTATAATTATGTACATAATGTGCTTCTTTTATATCTATAATTATGTACCCAATGTGCTTCTTTATATCTATAATTATGTACCTAATGTGCTTCTTTTATATCTATAATTATGTACCTAATGTGCTTCTTTATATCTATAATTATGTACCTAATGTGCTTTTTTTATATCTATAATTATGTACCTAATGTGCTTCTTTTATATCTATAATTATGTACCCAATTTGCTTCTTTATATCTATAATTATGTACCCAATGTGCTTCTTTATATCTATAATTATGTACCCAATGTGCTTCTTTATATCTATAATTATGCAACCAATGTGCTTCTTTTATATCTATAATTATGTACCCAATGTGCTTCTTTTATATCTATAATTATGTACATAATGTGCTTCTTTTATATCTATAATTATGTACCCAATGTGCTTCTTTATATCTATAATTATGTACCCAATGTGCTTCTTTTATATCTATAATTATGTACCTAATGTGCTTCTTTATATCTATAATTATGTACCTAATGTGCTTTTTTATATCTATAATTATGTACCCAATGTGCTTCTTTATATCTATAATTATGCAACCAATGTGCTTCTTTTATATCTATAATTATGTACCCAATGTGCTTCTTTTATATCTATAATTATGTACATAATGTGCTTCTTTTATATCTATAATTATGTACCCAATGTGCTTCTTTATATCTATAATTATGTACCCAATGTGCTTCTTTTATATCTATAATTATGTACCTAATGTGCTTCTTTATATCTATAATTATGTACCTAATGTGCTTTTTTATATCTATAATTATGTACCTAATGTGCTTCTTTATATCTATAATTATGTACCCAATGTGCTTCTTTATATCTATAATTATGTACCCAATGTGCTTCTTTATATCTATAATTATGCACCCAATGTGCTTCTTTTATATCTATAATTATGTACCCAATGTGCTTCTTTATATCTATAATTATGTACCCAATGTGCTTCTTTTATATCTATAATTATGTACCCAATGTGCTTCTTTATATATATATAATTATGCACCTAATGTGCTTCTTTTATATCTATAATTATGTACCTAATGTGCTTCTTTTATATCTATAATTATGTACCCAATGTGCTTCTTTATATCTATAATTATGCACCTAATGTGTTTCTTTTATATCTATAATTATGTACCCAATGTGCTTCTTTATATCTATAATTATGTACCCAATGTGCTTCTTTATATCTATAATTATGTACCCAATGTGCTTCTTTTATATCTATAATTATGTACCCAATGTGCTTCTTTTATATCTATAATTATGTACCCAATGTGCTTCTTTTATATCTATAATTATGTACCCAATGTGCTTCTTTATATCTATAATTATGCACCTAATTTGCTTCTTTTATATCTATAATTATGTACCCAATGTGCTTCTTTATATCTATAAGTATGTACCCAATTTGCTTCTTTATATCTATAATTATGTACCCAATGTGCTTCTTTATATCTATAATTATGTACCCAATGTGCTTCTTTATATCTATAATTATGTACCCAATGTGCTTCTTTATATCTATAATTATGCACCTAATGTGCTTCTTTATAAAGTTGTGTAATCAATGCTGTCATCTGAATTTGTTTTTCACACGCGGCCGGTAAAATGTGTGTTTGTTTTAAAATCCAAATATTTGTATATATACCACTTTCGCGAATAATGTCACAAAAGAGCTTAGTTTAAACATATTTGAATGCTATCGTAAACAAGCAAATGAAATGAGGATATAATAATACTTTAAAATGGGCTACAAATAAATGTGTGGGTCAAAAAGGCATTTTTAAATGTTATCATTTGCATTTTGATTACCTTTATAATATTCCATTGTTCTCTGGAAAATATTTCAAAATAGACGTGTTTTACAAGCATGTATTTTGTACCCCCATAATTTTATCAAAATGTGAATACATTTATATCGAGTCTAGTAGTCAACAGCGCCATCTGAATAGGCCAAAGCACTGTTTACCCATGCAGGCATCACATGTAGAACAGTAATGAAAATAACCAAAATATCAATATGTCTAATTTCTTCAATTTTTTTTTTTTTTTTTTTTTTTTTTTTTTTTTAAGATTAAACATCGGGGTCAAAACATACAGTTGAGCATTACAAGCACTAATGAGACAGCATGAGGGTATGAAACATTTATTTTTCGCAAGACAAAAGTTGAACATATTATCAATGCAACCACCCGATCTGGTTCTTAAAATAGATAACCTCTATGTTTCGCTCGAATGCACCAGCAAACATACCTGGACGCCAGTCGTTCACGAGAAATGATGTTACTCCATGGCACGCCAAATCGTTCAAAATGGATGAGCTAGAGCGATCGCAAGGTGAGCTGGAGAGATCGTAGGGTGAGCTGGAGAAGGCGAGCTGGAGCGATCGTAGGGCGAGCTGGAGACATCGTAGGGTGAGCTGGAGTAATTGTACGATGAGCTGGAGTAAACGTAGTGTGAGCTGGGAGATCGTAGAGGAAGCTGGAGAAGGCGAGCAGTAGAGATCGTCGGGTGAGCTGGAAAAGACGAGCCGGAGATATCATAGGGTGAGCTGGAGTAATCGTAGGATGAGCTGGAGAGATCATAGGGTGAGCTGGAGAAGGCGAGCTGGAGAGGGTAAGCAGGAGGATAGGACTAGCTGGAGTAATCGATAATTAGTTGTAATAGGGAATGAAATGATGGATAATTCTACCAGGAAACTTTTTATTAATTTCTTCAAAAAAATCAGAAAATTGCCTTAGCTGTACCCCGATAAAATTCACTGACTTTATTATTTCGTATAAGTGCATTTTCAGAAATCATACAGGGGTGACTCAAACCGGTGACAAAGTATATAATCCCAGGCAACCATATTTATTTTATATAGGTTTTGTCTATATATAATTTGTTGGTTTCTTTCATGTTTACTAGTCAAAATCGGTACAAAATCTGATGGCAGTCAACCTACGCAAACAGGCGATGTCGATATAATACGACTAACATCTGTCCCTGAGGTTACTTCCAGAAAAATTACGCCAGATATGAGAAGACAAGCCACGTTAGAAACTTATGTATTTTATGAATTGATCACTTCAAAATGAAAGAAAGTTGCCTGATATGTGTGTGTGTGTTGTTGTTGTTGTTGTTGTTGTTGTTGTTGTTTTCGTTGTTATTCTTAATACAAACGCAATAACACGGACACTATGTTCCTTGCTTGAATTTTTTTTGCAATCCTAATCTTTTTTCAACATTGCCTTTACACTGGTAAAGTATCTGTCTAAGTTTGATTATACAGAAGAAGAATAACCAATAATGATGAAGACTGAAAGGTAACTACTTGATGAAGTATGTCTAGCATATATTAAATGAACTTCAATTTTCTTTGTCTATTCATCGGTACATTTTACAAAATAAAAAACCTACTTTGATGTTTGTTTCCCGATTTTTGAAGGAAAACGGAAAGTATTGAATTTAGCCTTTTCGTTCTGGGTCCTTCCGTTTTTCTCGACTCTATAAGGAGTATAGAGGAGCACTATGGTGTGATGATTGCGCATGTTCAGGACGTTGGGCTGTTTTTCTGGGTGACATTATCTGCATAGCGACCTCTGAAGGCGGTATGATTCAATTCAATCCGGAAGATACGAGTTCTAATTTTTTTATTTTTCTTTTTTGGTGGTGGGGTGGGGTGGTAATGGGGGAGGAGTCGATTTACTATCGGGACGTGAGTTGGGCCACTTTGGGAAAATTTATGGTGGGGGGGCGAAGTACTATGTTATGGATGTCACTATGGGGGTCTATGGAAATTTAACATTGCGTTTGGGTCACTCTAGACTCAGTAGTACAAAGATGGTGAGTTCTACATTTCTTCCTTGTATTTTATCTTCAGTAAATTTTCGTTTAAAATCTGAAAGAACAATGAGAATTTTGTCAGTTTATAGAGAAGCCGTTCCAATATATTTTATAGTTTTGAACTCACTCTGTTTGTATTCGGCCACTTTTGAAACTTTAATAAATTAATAAAAATACACGGGGCCTAGAATTCACCATCTCCGTATTATAGTCTATAGTGACCCAAACGTAATGTTAAATTTCCATAGATCTTATAGTGACACCCATAACGTTAAATTCCCATGATTACTTCAGCTCACCTTACGATCTCATCAGCTCGCCTTTTCCAGCTCACCGTACGATTATTCTAGCTCATCCTACCATTCCCCCGGCTCACCCTACTATCTCGCCAGCTCACCCTGTGATTACTCCAGCTCACCCTACATTTACTCCAGCTCACTCTAGGATCTCTCGAGCTCACCCTACGATGGCTCCAGCCAATCTATTTTGAACGATTTGGCGTGCCATATTACTCAACAAGACGCTGGCCATCTGTTGAATCAAAATCGCACGTGTCACGGTCATGGGTCGAGATCTTCGTCAGCAAAAGCAAATGTGACATGCAGTCAACTGTAACCAGGACAATACCCAGTAGCACTTTGCACAGAAATGACCAAAGGTCACTACAGGACACTAGAGGACAGGACACTAGGAGATTACACTGCGATTTAAGATGTGGTGAAGAAAATCCCGTGTCTGAACAAGGAAGTGCCAAGCACTAGGCGGGGGGAGGGGGAGACTACTCAATTAAATATTCAAGGGTTATCTACAAAAAGAGTGATTAAACAAACAATTTAAGAGCTAAATGAAATATTTTCCAAAAATTATGTAGTTCTCCTTACAGAAAATTGGACAAATTAATCATCTGATTTGTCTATACAACATTTTACATCATTTGCTTTGCTCAGAAAATGAAAGAAAAAAATAGTTTAAAAAAATTGGGGGCAATGATTGCATACATTGCGATAAATTTGTTGAGCATTGTTTCCTGGTATGAAGATAATATATTATAGGTTAAATTGTATGGTTCAATATTTGGGGAAAAAATATGATTTATGTGTTTGCCTTTGCTATATTGTACGGGATGGATCTAGTATAATCGGTGGTGTGTACGAATATTTTTGACACGCTTTTGCAGTCTCAGGTGAGAATAGAAAGTGATTCGAATAAAGATTGTGCATGTATCCTATGCGGTGATGTTAATGCCCGAACGTCAACAGGCACAGATTTTATTGTTGATGACAATAGTCGATATATGTATGCATTACCCGACGAGTATATTGTTGATGATTACAATATTAATTCACATGTTTCATAAGACACTTACAGACAGACTCTAATGGAATTCAGTTATTTGACTTTTGCAAGCAAACATGTTTACGTATAATGAGCGAGCGTGTAGGTAATGATAAGAATAATGGGCAGTATACGTATGTTGAACACGGTGGATGTAGTATAATAGATTATTAGTATGTTATTACTTCTCAGTCCCTTATCAGTAATGTACTATCGCTTGATGTTAGTGAGCCTAACATTTTGGTCAGATCATTGTGTTGTATAGTTTACGTTCGAATTTAATAATGTTAATGATGTCGAAATGACATTTATGAAAGAAAGAGAATACGAAAGTATGGATGGTAAATATGTATGGCGACCAGAGTTCAAGAATTAATATAAATCAAAATTAAGTGACCATTATGTAATCGAGTAGATAGAAATTATTAAGGAAAATTTTGTTGAGAATGGTAACGCTGGCACTATTGAAAGTTGTTTGTCGACCCTACATGATATTGTTCGCAATGTTCGTTTGCCATTATTTAAAAGATTTTTAAAAAATGTCACGATAGAGTGCCGGAGAAATACAATGAAATCAAATATAATCCTTAGTTTAATGATATATGAAGAAAAAAGGTTATTTATTATGAGCAAATTGAATCATTATCTAGTCGTAAAAAAAAAAAAACATCAGAAGCAAGAAAAGAAATGATAACTGCAAGATCAGACTATAAAAAAAAACTTATACCAAAATATAGGCACGAGCATGATGCAGTGAAAACATTAGAATTTGAAAAAGCGAAAATTAATGATGCAAAGTTGTACTGGAAAATGTTAAAAGATGCTGCGAATCCTAAACCCTCAAATATTACAATGAATACTTTTGAAAAATATTTTAAAGCTGCAAACAATTCTAATGATCACTTGTTTATACCAGACGATTTACAGATATGTAAAAGGAGAGTTTAATGTCATGTTTAATGAACTAAATAAAGATATTTCCCTTCAAGAGGTAGAACCCGCTTTACATCAAATAAAATTAGGCAGCAGTGCTGGTCCAGATATGATTATTAATGAGTTTTTTTACTATGGGAAAGATATACTTTTAAACACATTCTGTAATTTATTTAAAGCTATATTTAAAAAGTGGTCAATTTGTATAAATGTGGTCTGAAGGTCTCGTTATACTGTTGCATAAAAGGGCAATTTAGATGATGTTAATAAGTATACAGGTATAACACTTCTGAGCTGCTTAGGTAAATTATTCACACGTATAAAAATAATTAACTTAATGACTTGGCTTAAAAGTATCATGTCTTTATCAAAGCACGAGCAGGTTTTAGAACAAAACACAGTTGAAAATATTTTTATTTTCCATGGGCTTATCTCACATATTAATCAAGGTAAAATATATTTGTGTGCGTTTTTTTTTTTTTTTTTTTTTTTTTTTTTTAAATTTTATTTTACCACAGCGTTTGATTACATAGTAAGGGATATAGTATGGTATCAATTGATAAAGCTTGGTTTAAGGGGAAATATTCTAGACATAATCAAATCTATGAACAGCAATGTAAAGACAATAGTTAAATATGATAATATGTTAAGTGATGAATTCTCTACCATTTCTTTTTTCAATATTTGTAAGTGAAGAAAAGTTTGTCATGCATGTTATTGAAGGTATAGATATTGGTATGCTACATCTTTTAATTCGTTTATACGCGAATGACATTATCATCTTTTTAGGTTCGCCCTAAGGCCTTCAGGCCTGGCTATATTATGTAAAGAGTATTGTGCTAACGGGAAACTTGTGGTTAACATATCCAAAACAAAAGTTATGATTTTTAGAAAAGGTGGTACTTTACCTAGAAATATGGAATTCACTTACTGTAATGAAAAACCAGAAATTGTAAATACGTTTACTAATCTTGGACTTGTTAAAACCGAAACACAGACAACATTGACAGGGCAAGCAAAAAGGCAATAGTGTTACTTGAAAAATACCTTCATAAATTTGCATCCTTAAAAAACAAGTCATGCTATGAATCTTTTTGACAGACTGATAAAACCTGTCTTATTATTGTTGCCAAGTTTGGAGCCTTATTTCTGCTAAATGCATTGAAAAGAGTACACTTACATTTTTGCACAGAAAAATACATTAGGAGGGAAGAAGACAACACAAAAGGATTGTATTGATGGGGAGTTAGGGTGTACAACAATGATAATAAATAGATTTTATGACATCGTGAAGTATTGGTTTAACGATATTAGACGCAAAGGAGGACAAATGTTATACATACATACATACATACATACATACATACATACATACATACATACATACATACATACATACATACATACATACATACATACATACATACATACATACATACATTCATACATACATATATATATATACATAGGAACCTCGTTAATCCGGAATCCGTTTATCCGGAAACCTCGCTATCCGGACATAGTTCAATGGGAACGGAATTCCTAAACGTTAATTTGCTCCGTTAATCAAGAAATCCGCGTTCCGGATCCGGAAATCAAAATCGGGGACCAAAGTGTAAAATTACTATAAAACTTGCCTCGATAATCCGGAAATAATCTGTCCAAAAAAAAATTAAAAATTCGAAGAATCATATATGAAAATACAGTCATCCCGATAATACAGATTCAACTATGCAAATTTGGAAGTGTGTCAATGTATTAATCTCTGATTGGTCAAATTCAAGTGGCATGTTAAAGCTATACATTGATCACATGATCACGTGTTTGGAAAAATTTCAAGTAGCTTGACCGTATTGTAACCAGCGATTGTATAAACAATGTCTGTTTTTGCTAGTCGGCGACGGGGATGTTAATAATTAAATAAACACACTGGGATCAAATTGTCCACACTTTTGACATAACATATGGTTAATAAATTAAGTGTGTCATTAAGTCTCTTTGTTGTTTACCAATTGTATGTAACAATCACAGTGTCTTGATGGCTGTACAAATAAAGTTGATTGATTTAAGCTGTGGACAGTACAGGGCTTCATTTCAGAATAAAAAACGACGTCAATTATCGGCTCATTAGCAGCTATAATAGCTGTAAAATACGACTTATAAAAATAACTGCATTTTATTAGTTTACCATACCGCATTTAACTGCGAGATATCAGTTTGTATTCGTTGTACTTTTTATATTATTATGGCGACGCCATCAAGCAAGCGTAGATGAGTAGTGATACCGGCCAGCATAAAAATGAAGATTTGCCAGCACAAAGAAGATAACCCAAACGCTGTCATTCAAGATGTCCGCCGGCATATTATAACTGACTCATCCTTAGATTATTGGCAAGTCTACAATTGCTGACGTCATAAAAAAACAAGGACAAATGGTTGTCCGTACCTGCAAAGTTATAATAAAGTGAAATAAACAGAAGTCAATAGATGTATTCAATAATTTATATCAACCATTATTGAATATACAGAACAGTACATTTACAGCTAGTACATGTATACGATATGATGACATCATAAAGTTAAAATGTGCATGATTCAATTATCCGGAAAACTCATTAATCCGGAAATATTCACTGGGAACGAAGGTGTCTGGATTAACGAGGTTCCTCTGTATATATATATATATATATATATATATATATATATATATATATATATATATATATATATATATATATATATATATATATATATATACCAAATGATGTTGAACGATTTAGAAGCTGTACCAAATAAAGTAAATTAGGCATATTTAGCTACAGATTTATTTTTAAGATTAGGATTCTACGAAGTTTGGGTTAATAAAAGGGTCGGTAACACTGACATATTTTCGCCGTTTTTTTAAAAATTAATGCTATAGGACAATTTTATCCAAAATTTAATGGATCGTCTTAAGAACAGTAGTCGATCATTATTTTATGTAAATATTGCAAATTTCGGATCAAAACTTTTCCTTGACACCATCTATCCTTTGAAATATAGAAATCCAATTGCTAAATGTTTAGAGTATCGTCTCAAAAACTCGAAATAAAAAGGCGTTTCACACAACAGCAAAAAATCATTAGTTCATAAGAAGTTATGGGGTGGGAGTTCGAGACCATATTGAAATGTAGAATAGTACATCTTTTGGGGTTTTGCTCAAGCGTAAATTTAAAATGCATCGATAAATTTCGAGAATTTCAAATCACCGCGTTTTCATCCCTACCCCCAACTACTCAAAATTCACTCGAGTTGTGAACCGCTCATATTATTTTCAAAATATATACTCGAGTGCCTGGACCACATTATAATTTTCTTAATTCTGCATTGAGTAAAGAGCAAAAATGAATGGCAAAAATTCTATATTGTGGTAGAATCGACAGTTTTCAGCGAGTTCACAAAAATATTTCAACTTTAAAAAAAACATCTCAGTGTGAATCGATAATGTGTATTTGTTTACAAGTGTGGATTGATAAAATGTGGTCATAGCTATTTGTGTTACAAAATAAAATACAAAAGAGAATAAAAATGTTGAATTTTCGGTTTCAAACATCACAAAGATATATGCATTATTTTAGAAAAGATGAAGAATTAGAGATTTCATTCAATGATGATAACAACGTGATAAGCATCATTATTCTATATAGCAAGATTGCTAAGACAGTACAGTAGGAGGAAGGAATACATAATATATATGATGTTTGCAAATATGCATATTTGTATTGGGTTAAATTTACAGGACAACTCCAATATCTCTTTAGCTGTATAATGTCAATCTACAAAGATTCGACAAAAACAGAGATAGAATTTATGGAAATCAAAGTTCGTATTTAAAATAGAACACAGTGACTCAGTATATGATGTAGCTGCTTTTTAATCAACGGTAGGAATGGCATAAATCTGAATTCATTCGTACATTTTTGAAAAGACTATTCCGAAACGAAAGGCACAGAACTGCGTATACTATTGTATAACGATCCCTCAGAGAACACAGACCCAGATGTGGCAAATCAACATTCTGCTCCACGGTTATTGGTGCACCGTTGCAAGTGGGCAAGGCACAGGGCAAAATTGTTTCCTTTAAAACTCTAACAATGTTGAAAAAGTTAATATTCATTTACATGTCTTTCCTCTACTTAGACTTTGTTCTGGGGAAACCCAAATCAACCTCATCATTCAGATACTAAAAAAAAAAAGAAAATTGTAGGTTCTTTAACCCAATCCTATGATATACACATTTCGCTTTACATAGCCAGGATTACCAGTGGTGAAATTCAGATGGATACCTTTTTCTTGAAATTTTTACCCTGTTCATAAAATGCTAAACTTGGAGAGAAACCTTGACACAAATTCGGAGATTTGTGCAATTGCTTTTTTTTTATATCATCATGTATGAATAAAACAGTTCATTATTATTAATGCTATGTATGAAAAAAGCTAATTATGCCCATTTTGCTCTTTCTTATACAACATGCCTTGTGGCACCATCGTATGTAAAATGTCCTTTTTTATCGAGAAATTAAAAGTATTAGCACAGAGAAATTAAATCACCTTAAAATTAAAACTGCTGGAGGTGCGGGGAGGGCATACATTTTCTTACAATTTTTAACTATGTGCAAAAATGCAAAACTCAGGAGCAGAACCCAAGGTGTACGCGGTTCGCTCACACCTAAATTGTTTAACGCATCTTACGGCGGCAGTGCTTGGTCTCTGCTGCCCACAGTTGGATTCGTGTTGTAAACGGGTAAATGCTGTTCAAGGAATCCGAAAAATGGTTGTATTTAGTTTAAAATTTAAATTCCTACAGTATTTGTCGGATATCCTCAACAGAACAGTGGTTACTATATGCTAGTGTTAGTAATTGTTGATATTTCCAAGGTCAATTTTTAAATATTTTTTGTTAAGAGTTGGATCTTTCAAATCAAGTTAACGAGTGTCTTTCTTCCCCAACCCCAACCAAGAAAATATATTCATCACATTCTCAACTTTCAGTAGACAACCATTATCCAAAATATAAAAGGTCAGGAAAGAAAGTTATAAATCAAATTTTATCAATGGTGGCTCAGGTATTGTATTAGCTTTCATTATCAAGTCAAATACAGAAAAGCACAGGTGTCTGAACCTTAAAGATCGGAAAAGGAAGGATACCTCTTCAATGCAATTATTTTAAATGATGTAAGAGAGTGTGAAACCCTTACTGAAGTTAAACAGTATCGTAGGAGTGTTATAGGATGCCGAGAAAGCATAATTAAGACCTCGGCTGAGGGACTTAACCGCCACATGCAATTTACTTCTTGAATCTCTTGTTATTTGTTTTTTGTTTTTTTTTTATATCCTTCCACCATCATGCTGTAGCGGGGAAGTGGCAATATCTTCTCACCCTTTGGGTTATAGAGTAGGACAGAGGAAAACGGATTAATATATACACAGACACACACACACACACACACACACACACACACATATATATATATATATATATATATATATATATATATATATATATATATATATATATATATATATATATATATATAAGGACTTCACTTGCTTTCCTTTATCAAAGCGAGCTGTGAAATTTCGAAAACATTCATTCGCTGTATTGTCTATTTAGTTGGTTGTAAATTCATTATTATCTTGGCACTCACTACCGGATTTGTCTTTGTGAATATCCATGGGATTCTACAGCAATAAGTTATAAACTCTAGTGGCCTTATCAAAGAAAATAGTGAATGGCTATCGTCTATTCATCGAAACAAGAGTCTACCACAAACGTGCATTATGCGCCCGCTGCCTACCTTCTGAAGGGTAATGATGACCTTGACCTTGACCTTTACTTCAATCTCCTGAAATCATTGGACTTATCAAGAGCATTCCACCTGTGTTCGGAAACCATTTTGCTATGATCAGTTACAGTGATATCGACCTTTGACTTTTTGAATCCAAATCAATAGGCTTCTTTGTCTGCTTTGGAGAAACCCAAATGCAAAGTTTGTTCCAAGGATATGAAGGAGGACTCACGTTATTGGATATAAATAATTCTGCAATGGTCGGTCACAGTGACCTTGATTTTATTACCTATTGACCTCCTAATCAATAGGATTATTTGTCCCTATAGAGCAACCCATCTGCAAAGTTCGGGGAAGATATTTGAATAAAAACGTTCAGCATTGCATGGAAATCAATTTGTTTGGGTCGGTCACAGTGACTTTAAAAATATACTGTATTGACCCGGTAATCAACAGTATTCTTTACCTTCTATATGGCAACCCACGTGCAAAGTTTGGTGAAGGTATTTGAAGCAGAACGCGGGTTATCGCACGGAAACCAAATTCCTGACGGACGGACAGACGGACGTACGGATATAACAATAACATTATACGCTCCGACTTAAGGTGGGAGTATAAAATATACAGTACGAGATTCAACCTGGAAATCACTGTTTTCCATGTTTATTTTAAACTGGAACATTCCAACACTTTTGGAATGTGTGCTCTTCTCACTCTGGTTTGTTTCTTTCATTCTTTGTTAAATCATCTCCAAATGGATTATTTAGCATTGGTAAAATATAAAACACTCGTTATAGAAAGCACGAAGAGTCAGAACTCTCAACCGGATAGAAAGCACGAGAAGTCTGAACTCTCAACCGGATAGAAAGCACGAGAAGTCTGAACATTCAACTGGACAGAAAGCACGAGAAGTCTGAACTCTCAACCGGATAGAAAGGACGAGAAGTATGAAAACAATCAGCTGTTCATTTTTAACTCTTTTATTGACAAATTTTTAACGTTGTAATGGGGTAAATAGTGAGTCATTTCCAATGAGTCAAATACACACAACTCTCTCTCTCTCTCTCTCTCTCTCTCTCTCTCTCTCTCTCTCTCTCTCTCTCTCTCGTTGCTCGTTTTTTCTTTCTTTCTCGTAACAATTATTTTAGGTAGATCGAGGCATAGCAAACATTTTTGATGTAATTTACTTTTTACACATTGGTACTGTGCGCTTTTTGATTTTGGGTGTACAATACGTCATCTACAGAACATTCAGTTCAATGCTCAAATCTGCCCCAATCTTAGAAGATAAAAAAACGATATCGAAATAAATGACGGGAAGTTGCATAATAGTTGAGTTAATCTGCAATTGAACAAATGTGTTTTTTTTTAAGGAAAACCTATCAATAAAATTAAACTCGATGAAGTGCCGTACACCGTGCGTCAATATATCTCAAAGTCTCTACATCTGCCTAACTCAGCACGAACAGTAAATACAGTCCATGTAACATCTGTTAAGTCGGCATTCATATAATCTATTTCTACAAGGCTTATTGAAAATGCTGAAGTTTGCATTTTTATATGTATGCAGAGCACATGTATATATTATGTAAAGTCAGGCTCAAAAGATCCAAAGTCCAAGAGCGTTTGTAAACATGAACACATGAACAACACGTAGCTATATTTATTTATTTTTTACTTATTTTCAGAATGGCTATTATGTGATATATATGTTATATATATATACACACACACACACACACACACACACACACACACACATATATATATATATATATATATATATATATATATATATATATATATATATATATATATATATATATATATATAGTTTACTCAAGCACGAAACAAACAGCTACAAAACTATTCAGAAAAGCTGGAGATTGCAACCCTGATACATATCAAACCTTTTTCTAACCGAATTTTTATTATTTTTGTTAAATCCAGGTTTCACTATACATTAAAGGGCATGCTCAGCTGAGACTTTTGTTTTTTGAGGTAGGGATCCCATGTAATGGGAACAATGAATAGATTTTCTTTCTTAATATTCTTATAAAACTTTATCTTTCTTTTGTTCCATTTTACTTTATTTGAAATGGAAACAACGCATGAGTGCATGTGTAAGCCAGAATTACTGTATAAGGCTTTCATGTACTGAATATGACTTGCTTGTAACATATGATGCTTGAGATAATTCACTCACGATTTTACATTTTGCATTCATCTGATGCACATTAGAATGGATATCTTTATAATGATAATACAAAATCCAAGGAAATTACTTTATACATTGAGAAACGAGTTTTCATTTCTAAATCTTATTAAATATTCTACTATCTTATATTCCACAGATACTGTTTCGATACTGCCAAAGGATCCAATCACCCAACATTGTAATAACAATATAGGGTTGCTATGTTGAAAAACGATTACCAGAACACGAGGGAAATGTTTGATCCCCATGGTTGAAAGTCTTTGATCTAGCAAATTTGTTCACATAGCAAGTGTACGATCGTTATTCTTACATTATCACATTTTTTTAAGAATTACACCCCGTTCCGAAAAAAGAATTTTATAATAACTAATAACATGTACTTCAGCACCATGTGTGATTCCGATGTATGAGTACGTAAACTGTCAGATCTAAGCAGTCTTCTTCGAATCATGTCTTTAGTTAAGATTCTGTTTGGATTCTGTATACTCGTACGTCTCAGTTATTTTCTAGTTCTAAAGCGTATTAATGTGGTTGTAATTTGTTCTCACGTTATTTCGTATATCCAGTACAAAAATAGATCAAAAGGTGCATTGCCAGTATTACTTAACAGGCAAATATAGAGGTCCAGCACATACCGAATGACTTATAAATATCCAAAATACATACCATTGTTCCTTCAGTACTTTACCGGTTATTACAGTCACTTATTTGTCAAAACGTTTAGGGAAAGGTCACAATTAACAACGATAAAAATACATATTTTACTTAGCAAGGATTTCATAGCAAGGTTCATGAAAGACGGAAAAGAAATAACATTTAAAAGGACAGTCGAGTTTGTAGATAGCTTTTTAGATTCACGGGATATTCAGTAAAACAATTTGCATATAACCTTAACGATGACACATTTTCAGAAACACTGAAACAGTTTACAAATATGACATCTAAATATCGTATGTGCTCGCGTATAAACCGATACCAATTGCAAACTGCAAAGACCCAGATCTGCCGTCGCATAATATGATATGTGACTTTATTGAGGAATTTCACAATATATGTATTTAAAAAAATTAGCAAACTAGACCCCACTCATTATTACCGTGCTCCCATATTAGCGCATGTTGCAAGTTTAATGATAACAGGTGTGGAGCCTGAACGTGTAACAGACTATGACACGTTGAAGCAAATCATGCACAATACATGGACAAAAGAGGTCAGATGAAAATGATTGCATTTCGTGACACGTGCAAACCACAAAGGTGAGTACAAAAGGTCGAGGTTAAGGTTATTAATTTATGTACCTAGATAATTACAATCTCTAAGGTTGGGCTATGAGCCAATTCACACCGGTAACAGATTTTAAATGAGGAACTGAAGGACAGATTAAAGGGAAAGACAAACTTATGACCTGATGATTGTTATACTGATTGCAACTAACAAGTGAATTAGGAGATTCCATTATACCTGGACGGCTGTTTCAATGACTACCTGTTAGCTCCATAGAAAATAATTCCAGATGAAAACGATTTATCCAAGATACACAAGAAATTAATAAATGATTACTAGAAAGAAAAAAACCATATGTAACAAAACTGTTACTTACATTTAAAAGCAAGCATAAATATGTTATTCACTACAAAAACGTAAAGCTGTACATACACTTAGGTTTAAATCTGAAAAAGATACAGATTCGTCTAGTATAAACAGATGGAGAAATTAAGGGAATGAACAACAGTAAAAATATAAACTGATGAAATGTCAAAATGTCAGAAAGATTTATTATTCGCATGATGGACAAATATTGAGACTTAGTGTTAGTCAGTTTCAAAAATAAAACATCAAATTATCCAAACCAATAAATGGTAGATTTACAGTGTTAAGGTTATCAGAATGTTTAATATATGAATTTTAGTATATCAAGCTTACAAAACATATATGGTAATGACATTATAGTTAACATCATGCTTTATGACACTAGTGACTATCCATAGGATAACATATTTAGTATCCCAGAAATTAATATAAAAAAGTTCCTGGACTTTTCAAGGATGAGTTGAACTCTGTTTTTTTTTTTTTTTTTAACAATTTGTGGGTTAAAGTCAAAGTTGTATTCATTCATGACGGACAAAGCTCAAAAAAGTCTTTAAAGAAATGAAAAGTATGTGTAATTAAAAAAACAAGAACAAAAAGAGTCTGGCTTTTTGGTTTTAACATCACTTTGTAAACAAATTATTACCTATCTCATGCTGAGGACATGGGAGCTATGTGCCTATCCCAAGGATACACAGTAGCTCCCGGCCGGGCTGAATTGAGCGGGTATTGAAATCGAGGTCCTTGGATTACAAGTCCTAAGCTCTACCAACTAACTAAACCTGTTCGTCGTCTTGATCACCACCTTCTATCACTTCAGAGACTTTTGCAGGTGGTACGTTTTAAATCTGATATCCTGTTGAGGAGCTAAAGGATAGAGTTGGCAATGATCTCTGAGTATTTGAAAGTCTAATGATATTATACATATTATATCTTACACTGTAAACTGAATAGCTTCAGTACCAGTGTTTTGTGCATTACCTAATCTCAGCTTCCTCAATTTATCATTCATAATGCTTTGCTCTGTCCTCTTGTCCTAACTGAATCAGGTAACCATATGTACATTGTATGTCTTGAAGATGTTGTAGTCATTCAGCTTTAAAAGATCACAACTTCCAAAAGGAATGGTGGTATCTTTCACAAGCATTCTATCCAAATTGTTTTTTACGCTGGGTTGTAGGATCTCCATTTACCTTCATATCAAATGAGAAAAAGAAACTACCTCGTACAATCAATATATTTGGACCTAGCTTTGCAATTACTATCTGTCGCTTTTGCTAAAGTTTCATTGCGGTGTATGTGATACAATCATGGTTTGGATTTAGGTATTTAACCTGTGGCATTGTTGCCATTTTATTATTTATTTAGGAACAATTGTGCCCTTTTTAATAAAAACTTGAAAGTAAAAACACACCGACACTTATCACAAGTGAAATTAATATGTACTTGTATTTTATGTATTCATCAGAAGGCTGATAGAAATCATTAAGTTTTGGCTCTCGCGGTTTTTAAAGTTTATTATTATTTTCTGAATGAGTAGATGTGTCAGAATGAGTAAATGCATATAGATCATAAGCATCATTCAGATTGTTCAAGCACTGAGTCACCTTCAGATTGTTCAAGCACTGAGTCACCAAACATTGTTTTTCTCAGTCTTTCATTCAAGTAATAGAGTGTCTTTGCTTGGTTTATTGAACTCTCTACTTTTTCTCTGAAATTCTTCCAATTGTGATTCCTGTACTTTTTTTTCTCAGTTCCATCTGATCAATTAATTTGAACAAATAGTGGCTTCCTGCAAATGCAAGATCTTTAGACATTCCTCCTTTTATAATTACTCCCGCTGATGTTATTCTATTAATGAGTAATACCTTTTGATATTGCTGCAATATCAATTGCACCTGATCCAATTAAATTAGGACTTTTATAAATCAATAATTAAAACGTTGTTATCTCCTAGATAATATGTACGTGATTATTTTAAGCTGTGAATATAATATTCGTTTTTGTAAACTTGCTTGTGTTATCAACAAGTTCGTTGTTTATCTCTAGTCCAATAAAATAGTCAATGTAATACGAACCTTTAAAGTACAAGCTGATAACACTTTTAAACGAGCCAAATTTCTTTGTTTGAATGTCAAATTGTTGCAAAGAATCTATTGCCTGTAACTGGTATTCAATAAAACGTGATCGAATAAATTAATTCGTAAGTAGCAGCTAATATTTGAGGTCAGAGACTACTTATCAGCCGTTAGAATACAATTCTTTTCTCCATCGGTGTTAATTAACGGGGTTAATTCGAGTATATACTAGCCACTGGATTTCTTCATCATGTTGTTGTCTGCAACGATACTACGCGTGTTCATGACTATGACACTAGGTAACAAAAATATACTACAAACTGAACCGTGTAAGCAGACTGTGTAATAGGAGTTCTGTTTTCAACTTGTGCACCTATAATACGAATCACACACAATCTGATCCTTTGATTTTATCTAGCTATTCACACACAATCTGATGCTTTCATTTATCCTAGCTATTCCTTTTTCCGTTTGTCCGTTAAAATCTTGCAGAAGGACGTAAGTTGGAAATGTTGACTCATCTGCATCAATGTTCTCAATTAAAATAATTCTTTGGTGCTTTTACCCTCCAGTACCACCAACCAAATCCGCAAATGTAATTTTTCCAGGTTATTTTTATCAGATAATTTGTACATGCTTCCAAATAGTACCTATCGTCATCTATTAATTGTTTATTCTTTTCAATAATGTATCTCCGTTATTGATGTGGTGGGCTGCTACAGTTGTTACATGTTAACTTTTTCAGATTGTTGCTAGGATTAAAAGCATCTTGTCCGGTTAGAGGTATCACACACTCGCTCAGTAATTTACAAAACGTGATGCTTGTAAACAGATTTAAGTAACTCTGGAACATTTTGATATTTGGAATGCTGGTAGAAAATCCGACAACGAGACGTTGCCATCCACAGTGTCAAGTTGAAATGAGTCTGACAAAATCTCAGGTCAAACTGTACTCTATATCTGTTCAGAGAATCGTCACTATCAAATTTTAATGTGTAGTTTTCAAAAATGTCTGATAGTTAATAGGTGAAAAATTTAGTTTCAATAAAGTAAGTTTCTATTTACCTTAGAAAGGTTTGCTACGTTAATTAGTTAAGGTGAGTTAACCTATTTATTGTATTAAATTGAATCACAGGGTAAAGATAAGGTTCAGTACTTGTTAAATTTTCAAATCTGAAATCCATCGCTGCAGGCGACAACGGAAGCACATTCACATTAGAACTAGAGGTTATTACATTAATCCTGTAGGGTATACATAAGCAGTGTTGAATATATATCTGTACCTAATGTCCATTGTTTATGTACCATCAAATTAATTTTGAAATTGGCTTTTTCTTGGGCAAATACGTTGAGTCTCTAGTATATATATTTACACACACACTTGTCACATTTTTCCCCCATGAACAAAAAATTACAATTGGCAAAACTGTGAAAGCATCGATATGATCCACACTAGTAATCGTACGTCAACTCTCATTAACTATACATATTACACAGATAGGACATTTACATATAATGTACCCTGTAAGCCAAATTATTTAATTCGCTTCGGTGAACTGCCACGATTGGCCGATATCAACTTACATTAACCGCTATAATTGTAAACAGGTGTATCATGTATACATATTAAATATGTAATTGATACAATTTCTAGATCTCGAGAAAGCAATTTCTAGATCTCGAGAAAGAAACATAAAAAATATGTTTCTACATTCGATAGAGTCAAAACAAAATGAAAGATTAGCGGGGTTTATTATTATTTTTTTTTTAAGTATAATCATAGGTATCACCACTGTTTCCGAAGAATGTAAGCATATATAACTTTCAAAGATATAATATACTATAAATGAATAAACCACAGCATGATGAAAATGCTTTAATGCAGTGGTTCCCAACCTGTGGGCCGGGTTATTCCAAGGGGTCGCCAATACACAGAGCTTCGCAGCAAGTATTGCTCCTCCAGACAACCTCTCGCTTTCCCCTGCTATCCCCGCCGCTGCGAGCAAGGAATGTTCGAATTTATCGCGATAAGCACTAAATGTGTATCCCCGCCACAGCCTTGCTATAGAGCTGCGCGCGTCAACTGTCAACTTGCAAGTGTTCTGATGGATCAGTGGTTGAAAACATGCGTATTGGAAAGGAAAGCACAAAATGAACAAAGTGAAAGTGGTGCGTCTAGTGCTAGTGAAACTCTGCAGCACAAACAAAATTAACACAAAGTGCGAAAGTACAGTGACAGCTATTTAAAGATGGGTTTTACATGGACTGGTTCTGAAGATTACCAAAGACCATTGTGCGTAATTTGTTATGAGGTGCTCTCAAATGAAGGCTTAAAACCCACCTAACTTCGTCGACATTTTGAAACCAATCACAGTGACTGTGCACATAAGCCAGTGTAATTTTTTCAAAGGAAACTCAAAGAATTAAAGGAAAGTAGCAAAGTGCTGCAGCGTACAGCTACAGGTAGTGATAATTCAAAGGCAGTGTGGAAGCTTCTTATTGAGTAGCTTTTCTGATTGCAAAGGCAGGAAAGTCGCACACGATAGGAGAACATTTAATATTGTCAGCAGCCATGGAAATGGTACAATGCTGGGAGAGAAGGCTTGCAAGGAATTGAATGCTATCTCGCTGTCAAATAATACAGTTCAACGCAGAATTGGAGAAATGTCCGAGAACGTTAAGGAACAGTTGATAAGAAGAATGCGCGATAGTCGCTTCTATGCTCTTCAACTTGACGAATCCACGGGCATTGCAAACCTATCAAATATTCTGGCATTTGTTAGATATGAATGCAGTGGAAATATGAATAAGTACCTCCTCTTTTGCAAATCATTGCATACACATGTTGCACTGAAATCGAAGTACCAAAACAAGCTGGATGTGGAACATGATTTTAGATTGAAACTTTCATCGCTTCAACCAGACATCCAATCTCTGAAAGCTGCAGCACAGCACCAGCCATCTCATTAAGTGTCTCAGTATAAATATGCAAATATACCTTCTGTAGACTGACTAAATATTATACTAGCATTTTTCGAATGTATGTACTTGGTTTTGTCATGAATAAAATACGAATTCATTTAAAAGCTTCACCGAGTTTATAATATTTTTTGGTCATTATATATTTTCTCAATTAACGGAGCCTAAAAGTACAACTATTAGCATGTGGGGTCCGTGCAATTTTCTGAGGTTAAAAAGGAGTCCTCATACTCAAAAGGTTGGGAACCACTGCATTAGAGGATATGATCTCAATTCTTGATAACAATCGGAACACGCTAGGGTCTTTCGCCAACTATCGGAAAAAAATATATCGGAAATACTACAGTAATCGTCATTAGATATACATGTACCTTGTCTACCAAATCACGTCTTGAGCACATCACACACCACCATAGCGTCCATTACGGTGACTGGATTGAGATCACTTATTCTTTGCCGTAACATTCACAAGTTTCTTTTTTCAAGCATGAACTCAATAGAGAACTTTCTTTTACTTAACTTGTGCAAAATAATTCAACAAATGTATCATAATGCTTTTGACATGGTTCTATTATGCCTAACGAACTTAAGCGTATGACAGAGTTATCTACCATTTTCCTGCGTTTTCCCTCTTTTAACGTTGTATCACTCAGTCGAAGTATATTCGAGATGGAATTCTGTGGAACAACCACGAGGTGTTCCGATTGCGCTTGATAATAGTTGTAACTGGCCACAATGGTCCAGGACAATTGTAATGGTCAAACCGCAACGATTGATGGCACTGGCAACTTTGGTTAGTAATGCTAGATTACAGGTACAAACCTACAAGTAAAAAGAACCATACATACGCAGAATTAATACAAGCAAATTATTTGATTACCAATAATTCGTCGCTTTTTCTGCAGAAACTTTTATCTGATGAGAAGACAATTCCTTTCACCGTCAAAAAACCAACTTAACCATGCTTTTAGGGATGTGTATTATATTCTGTCCAATTAAAATACCAGCTTTAGATAGTAGTAGTAGTAGTAGTAGTTTAACTGTTGCTGTTGTCGTCGTCGTCGTTGCAGTTGTAGTTGATTTTGGTCTTTTTACTACCAGCACTAAGTCTTTTTTCTACTACTACTACAACGACGACGTCAACTACTACTACTACTAATTTATAATTTTCTAGTTGAACGCTTATTAAGGAATTCTGATTGTTTCTCACGTGTCTTTTGAATTGGTATATCAAATATCAAAGTGTTCATTTTGATTTATTAAGCGTTATACATCATCGTTTATTGTGTTCGTATACATCATTGAAAACTTATACGTCATCGTAAAAATCATTGGCAACCGGAAATAGTCATCAATTATTGTGTACATATACGTCATCATTTAATGACCAGAAATCGTGAAGATGCGTCAACGGTCCAATGAATCCGGAAATACATCACTGTCTAGTCTTTATATCCAGAATAATAGTTTTTTTCACCTCCTGAGTTCGAACCAAAGACTTCCTTTTGCTTTACATCTACGCCACGTGACCTTGCTTACTAACCGATATACACTATGTAATATTTATTTACCTATAAATCATAGCAGACGACATTTTATCACATGTACCCTAGTCCGACTAACAAGGTTATTACACGAGGACTGAATACAAGAACAAATGACAGTTCTTTCTTATATGAATGCAACGGCTACGAGATCGGCCACCGGTCCAAAAGAAGAAAACGTAAAGCTGCTTTTATACTTTCTTTTATATTTCCACATCACACTTACTTCGAGGATGAGAATTTGCGAAAACTGTTGTTTAAAAAAGACGTTTTTCTTTGTCTTTTTTTTTTATTTCTTAACCACATGTCCTTTGTAAATGGAGTTTCTCTCTTAACTTTTTCTTCATTCTCGCAGTCACTTTAAATTGCCCAGTACTGGTCATTCTTTTCATCAAGCTAAAACATACCGAAGTTCCAATGCTCACTGTTAGTGACGTTAACTTTTCCTTGCACACTCAATGTTGGCGATATGAATCTAAATCCCGGTGATCCTTATCTTGCTACAAACATAAATGGCAGTTAGAATATAACTGATCAGAATATAAAAAAACTGGCGTAATACATCATTGTCCTGTTTGTCGTCTGCTGGAGTCATCTCTATTGATTGTTTCAAAATCAGCAACTCTCAAAATGGACGTCAAAAACTGACACGTTAACAACAATTTGATGTTCCTTCTCCCTGAAAACTGTCGCTGCACCAGGTAATATTTATTTCTCTTTCCTTAATTTTTCTATCTATCATTCTTTGAAGACATTTAGACAATCAATTGCCCCCTCTCTCTCTCTCTCTCTCTCTCTCTCTCTCTCTCTCTCTCTCTCTCTCTCTCTCTGTGGCAATAAACTTTGCGTAAGTTTGATTCTATAATTTCCCCAAGGGAGTTTCAAAAACCCTTAAAATGTCTTCTTTGCGTGTGTGTATTTGAATTGAAGATATTCTTTACTTGAAGTGTATGTAAAAGCTTAAGTAATACATAAGTATGCATATCGATGTGTATGCGATAATTGACCTTCAACTCCTTTTTAAGTTGTTTTCAAGAACTGTAATCTATAATTATTTATAAATATCTTTTACTTTGCGCATATGTATTCTGCGGGTATGATATTCTATCCATGATATGCTCACGGAGGCACGTGTATTTTGAATTGTAGGTCTCATACGAACGAATCTGTAAGTGGATCTGGCGTTTTTAGACCTTATGCATAATCTGTAAATGCAATGGAATACAAGGCATATATAGTGGTATAAATGATTGGCAACAATATTCATACAGGCTATCAAAGTTATCCAAACCTTGGACACTCGATCCACTTGATTCAACTTTCAAAATACTCGATATTTTTCGTACATGTACGGAATATTAAAAATGCTTCTCCCTTTTCCAAAATGCACACATGCATGAATTGGTCTAGAAATATACACTTATCGTATCTTAGATCCTCACGCCTTTTTTTAAACAGCGTCTGAGATGTTGTGATATCCTCCTTCCGTCAGTCATTCCATCCGTCCGTCTGTTACCCTATATTCTTTTAAACTGCTAGGTGGAATTTCACCTAGCTTGGTACTTTGGTGGTTCATATGATAAACATACGAGAAATGTGTTGTTCTTTGCACTCTTCCCTGGGGTTTGTGGAAGGAGGATCGAAAGTTTTAATTTAACAAGATTGCAATTACATTGCTATTGTCTGTTATTTTTATACAAAACTGCATATATATATATATATATATATATATATATATATATATATATATATATATATATATATATATATATATATATATATATATATATATATATGCAGTCATAGCTGAAAGAAACAATCAATGTGACAGATTTTGGGTCACGGACTGCTAATGGGGGAGGGGGTGAGTAGGGGTGTCATGGGGGGAGAGAGGCTGATTTGGCAATAGTATATGAAAACGTGGGGCATTTGCGATGGGTTGCAATTATTGAGGTTGCTGTAGTTTTGCATTAAATAAAGAACATATTGATTTATAAGGCTTGCGTGTGTTGATTGTGCCAGGGTTACCTAAAAGGTGTATCACAAGACATGCTCGTTTAAAAACAAACATACCGTATTAGCTTGTGTTAAGGCCCACAAAACTGCAAACAGTATAGATCCAGATGATAATGCGGCTGCTGATAAAAGTATATACTCTCCTTTCTACTACTGATTTCAACCCAACAGAGTAGACCCAGATCTGTTGGCGCATTATGCGATTATGCGAGGGAAGGTTGTGGTTTATGCTATTCTCAGTTGGGTGTGCCTTATGTGTGGGCTTATGTGTGCCTTATGTGTGGGCTTATGTGTGTCTTATGTGTGGGCTTATGTGTGCCTTATGTGTGGGCTTATGTGTGCCTTATGTGTGGGCTTATGTGTGCCTTATGTGTGGGCTTATGTGTGCCTTATGTGTGGGCTTATGTGTGCCTTATGTGTGGGCAAATACTTCAACGCTAGCGGAAGAAAGATGCATACTACCGGATGGGTGAAGGGAATGCAAACCTAAATTAGCAAATTACCTCCCTCTCTTTAAACTTGCATTTACTGATGTGCAATGCTTTTAAATCACGTAGTGGTAATGTGAATCTCATGTATCACATTTAACTGGAAATTTTTCTCTAATGGGGGTGGGGGGAATGGAGTGGAGGGGAGGGGCGTCGAACGAAATATTGCACCTCCATTTAAGTGGAAAAGAGATTGAAAATTGTAGATAGTTTAAGGCGAGAATCGATAGTTCTGCTGAACCAATTATCCCTCATTTACGCTCGATACCACGGCAAAATATTATTTCCCAAACAAATATCACAAGTAGTAGCTAGATACCCTTACAATATATAACAGGGTTATTATTTATTTATTTATCTATTTCTTTTCCCGACGCTTCAACGAGGGGATGGTGTGATACTCTCCGTCTACCCGTCCGTCCGGCTGTCCGTAATCACATCCCCTCCTTGACCGTTGGGTAGAATTTCACCAAACTTGGTACATAGGCTTCCCATGTGGTGACCATCTGCGAGTATGACTTTTGAGACACTGCTTCGAGGTCCCTTGGAGTAAGTCAAAGGTCCTGCTTCGAGGTACCTTGGAGTAAGTCAAAGGTCAAAAATACAAAATTACAATTACAGTGGCTAATTTTCTATAGCAAAACTTTGTACATGCATCTGCAGGAGGACTACACGTTATATATATATATATATATATATATATATATATATATATATATATATATATATATATATATATATATATGTGTGTGTGTGTGTGTGTGTGTGTGTGTGTGTGTGTGTGTGTGTGTAACACATTTTCTGTTATGGCCTATGGGTCACGTTTCGTAGGGGTTGCGGACATATAAAAAGACGTTTGGATTTGCCATGGACAACCATGTGAGTAGGTGTTATATATATATATATATATATATATATATATAATCAACATCATTACACGATAATCATTGTTATCTCCCTAAAGATCGACGCCATCGTTTACTCTATCGTCCTTAACATTACTTCCTTACGACGACTTTGTTGTACATATTGTTGACGTCCAGTTTTTATTTTATTTTTAATATATTTATTTTTTATTTTATTTTATTTTATTATTTTTTATTTTATTTTATTTTATTTCTTTTGTTTTTGGGTGTGGGGTGGGGGTGTCGAGCAGTTTTCTGTAATGATTGCGATTGTCAAATATGGGTCACGAACTGTCTCATATTTACTGTATACATGTACGTTTTTATCGCAGCATTCAGCACTCCATACAGTACGGGATAAATTGTCGGGCCGATAAACGCAGATGTTGCTCTACATATTCATGATAGGAATGATCCGTATTGACTTTTACCAGGTTGTGCCCCTGGCAAGTTAGCAAGTCAGTGGCATATTGCATCTGGTCTATTATTTACTACTAGACTGAAAAATTGCTATCACTGAAGAATGATTGTATAAGGCAATCAATTGAAATGTATATAGACGTCAGATATACGTCACAAAACAGTGCTTTCCTTACAAATATATTCGTGTGTCTAATGGAAAAAGAAAATAAATTTAAATGTATACCCGTAAGCAGCTTTTTAAATGTTCACGCTCATCATACATACATACATACATACATACATACATACATACATACATACATACATACATACATACATACATACATACATACATACATACATACATACATACAAACAAACAAACAAACAAACATACATACATACATACATACATACATACATACATACATACATACATACATACATACATACATACATACATACATACATACATACATACATACATACATACAGGGCCGGATTAAGACCTTTAGAGGTCTAAGTACTGAAAAGATTATGATGCTCCCCATATATATGTAATTTTTAAAAAAAAACATAATTTCTCATTTTTTTGGGGGGGGAGGGGTGCCCTGCTTTGCTGGTGCTTATGGCACGTGCTTAGTCTGCCTATTGGGTAATCCAGCACTGCAGACATACAATGAAACATGGATGGATGGAAAAAAATACAGAATAATGGAATGTAGCGATTAAATGAGATTTTGAGTATCGGTCAATTTGGCAAACTCCCAACTGAAAAATCCGTCTAAAATGTATCGGCCATTGTCTGAGGACCGACGCTCATCTGAAACACTGTAAGGTATTAAAGCAAAATGTTCACTATTTTACTTTTTATATATAATGTGGTTAAGTCTTGTACTGTTTATATTGGCTATTATGCCAATTTGTTTTATACGTACTTGGGTGTTAGGCACGGTTAAGTACTATCACCAGTACTTTTTGTTTGTTTTTAGAAGCTACTTAGAAGTCATTAGAGGCTAATGGAGATTCCAGAGTAACTCTTGAACATATATTTCTTTTTCTTATTTTTTCGCTGATAATATGTTTCGATTCTCAGAAATTGTCTGAGGATTGCAACTTCAAATGGAATAGGTTGAACAGTATTCCATGTAACGGAGACTTCCAGCAAATATAGATACACGAAAATTGCTCTTTTTAGAAGGGAATGTTCTATTTTTAATTCTGAAAATGATATTATGGTGGAAAAGTTGAAGAATTTGATGAAAGCTTTAATTATCTTGGTCTTCTTTTTTCCAGTAATGTTAAGTTTTCACAAGCACAGCAGACTCCAGGAAGTAAACGAATACAGGCACTTCATATTTTGAATTCGCATTTGCAAAATCGTACACTGAGAATGTATGGAATTATTGTATATATATTTTACTTCTATTGGTTCATGAAATTTGGGGATTTCATAATATTACTGCCATTAAGCGCGTACAACATGAATTTATGAAATATGCTTTGAATGTATCTCAACGTCGAATGCTACAATTAATTACCTATGTAATTAAACAAATACTTTTCAATATTGTAAAATGTTGGTTCAAAATGAGAAGTAGTGAGAATGTAATATTAGCTACATTGTATAAAGTATTGTATTAACAGTCACAGTTGGCTATCAGTTCCGAAATACTGTTTAGATACGTATGATAGGGCTCAGTACATTTTGTTCCAAGCATTCGTCCCTGGGACGAGTGAGTTGCAAGAGTTACTCGTCCCTGTCATCATAACACTCAACACAGTATACTGCTGACACTTTTGCTAAAGAACCACATGCACCTGACGCATGTTTGATGCTAAAATGGGTGAAAAATATGAAAATATTATGGTTTAATACATGACCCCTTAGATGAAAATATAATAAGAGACAAGGTTTGTAACTCGATAAATTGCACTTGCATACACAGCCCTTGATTTCTTAGTGACATTCGCATTTACAGTGAAGTTACCAAAAGATAAATGGCAAAATGTTATATTTTTCGTCTGGTCGAATATTGTTACTCTTGCCCAAGATCACCGTTATTTCAAGACTGCAGCTTTTTTAATACATTGTCACACCAAACCAAACATGCAGCAGATGTTTATACAAGTATGTAATTACTTTTCACCAAAAATAAAAAAAACTGGCGGTAACTTGCATTTGAAAGAATTCCAACCGTCTCAATTTCCACCAACTTTCGTACTAAATTATCCATTTTCGTCAAACCTCCATTCTAGAGAGCTATTCACAGAGGCCATAAAAGGAAAGATTGCTGATTGGCCAAAAGAATTAGAACGTTTCTAGGTCAATTAAATTTCGACCAATCAGTTTGACAATATGTGCATTATAAATAGATAACAACAGCATGCAGTATGTGAAACTTGGTGGAAACTGGATGAGACACTTAAAATAATTCTGAAGTAAATTGGCAACATTTCTCATGTGAAAAGTAAGTGCATGCTTATACAAATATCTGCCAGCGTCTTCCCTTGGCATGATAATGTATGGAAGCTTTAGTCTTGAAAATACCGGCGAACTGGGCAAGTGTAATATTTCCTGACCAGAAGAAAAATCACAAAACAATTGGCATTATCTGTCTCTTAACTTCTCAGAGGTCTGACTCGTAAAGATGTGTGATAGCTCGTTGAGAGGGAAACTTTCTAAACATCAAGATGACGCCTAAATTACTGAAAAGTTTCAATGAAAATGCGAACATCATTAAGAAATCGAGGGCTAGGTGTGAAACTGCAACATAAAATGTTTATGATTTTTACCTATTTTAGTATCAAACTGACATCGGGTACCTGTGTGAAAAAGAAAAAGAAAAAAAAAAAAAAAACGAAGTCGGCTCCATTTGCAACATGTTCTAGACTGACAACAAGTCGGCAAATTAGGCACAAGTTATCCATAATTGACGCGCGCTAAATGTTAAGCGATGTTGAGCTTCAAAGCTTATTAAATGTACAAAATGCATTCAGATTTATCTTCAAGGTGCGAATCTGCATCTACTCGGCCCGAGGACGAGTACGTAGAAAAGTTTTACTCGACCCAGCCAATATTAACCTGGTCACGACGAGAGGATAAGTGGTTTTCCTAAGGCATGTAAATGGGTTGTCAACTGTATGAAAATACAGCGATTCAGTGGATATATATATATATATATATATATATATATATATATATATATATATATATATATATATATATATATACATACATACATACATACATACATACATACAACAAAAATAGTGCAAAACTAGTTTTTAACTAGTCTATGATCTTTTTACTCTCACTGAGTCTTTGTCGAAGGTAATAACAAAGCGCGTAGGCTAGTTAAAAACCCGTTTTACACTAATCTTTTTAATCAATTCCTGCAAACGCAATCCCCTTCTGGATCCAATGCACTTGAAAGGACTGAAAGAACTGTTATTCGCCATATGATATGTATTTACAAAATAATCACAGCATACAAATGTAACCCACACTCAAAAATCCAAATCAGCGATAATATTTTTGGAGTTTCTTAATGTCATTGAAAATGTGCGAGTAGTCCTAAATGTGTGGAAAGGAATGAAGACAACATGAGCATGGCTTTCTCAGACAAATAAGATGCAGTGTGAAATAGATGATGAGATTCTGTAAACATCTTATGCTTTAGGTTTCGTGATATCCTAAGTTGGTCGTCTTTTATGCTTTAAGTTTCGTGATATACTAAGTTGGTCGTCCACTCATAGACTTCTGTTATATTTTCTTACGAAAATTGTTCCAGTAGAACTGATTAGTTATTTTTAAAATTTCTTTCCTTGAATTTAAAACTTTTTATGTGAAATAGTTTGCTGATATCACTTGAATAAATCGGCATCCAAATATCATCATCGTCTTTGTACTGATAGTAACCATAAAAAGCAATAAGTATTAAAGAGTAAAATCTTGTTCCTAACATGTATTGTAGCTTTGTATATAATTCATCGTTGCTTTTATTCAAGGGGCTCTGATGACGTCAGCATAAATCATGTAATCATGATCACCAGGTTAGGAGCAGTACTACGGACAAAGATTACGATGGCGACAATATTCATTTGATGATAATGATGATGATGATGATGATGGTATTGGTGTAGAAAAACTATTATTTCTAATTGTTAAAGAAAAGTCAGACACCCTCCCTTGTATCCCAGTCTCCCTTCAAAACAAAGCCCTAAGTTGTTTCGGAATGGTCGGACTGGCCCACCGGGATAACGGGAGATTTCCCAGGGGCCCGTGGGTCCCCAAGACTTAACATTTTCAGCGAATTCAGAAGGTGGGAGGCCTAGGCCGCCAGTGAATGATTTCTCTACTTCCGTGTGTGCTAATATAGACTCATGTTTTTCCGTCAGTGCATACTTTTCCTCTGATGCTGCTGAACTTTGGCAAACTGAAAAATACTTCCGATTCATATATCCCATTACTAGGTAGAAGTGCTGTATACACGATTCCGATTATTATCAATGAAATATGCAGGAAACCCTGGGGTCAAATGACTTGGATTTATTTAGGTCCTATCGCAAATGAAATAGCTCTCTAATAATAATTCTTTTATGGACGATTAATCTATATATACAACAATAAAAACTGACTGACAGATGTATACTTTTAGCCCAAGGCATAGTATTGTCCGCTACTTATATCTGACGAGTGTCTGCCGTCTGCTCCAATCGTTCACCATGTAGTCTTTCTAGCTCATACATATTCATGAGGCAGGCTTTATATTGCGCACTAACGTAATCAATGACAATATAGGAGAAACTGCGTTGAGGCGCAAACACTGCTGGATAGATCAGTGTCGAACACATTCTATCAAGGCTTGAAAAAACCTCATGTAGTCGTGTGTCATTCAGTAATCATTATTGAGATTGTACCTACCAAGATTTAAAGGTAAGCTGCGGTAAATTTTTTACACTTATTCTATTTTCACATACTTTCGGTTAGGTTTTCCGATCAGCATATGGTACATGTTTTGACACCGTTACCTACAGTAGTTTCACGTTGTCTTTTATTGACGCTACATAACACTATAAATATTTTTTAATGGGTTAAGAAGCATTGATTTATTTCAATAAATTTTATTCTTGTTTCATTCTCAACGTTAAATATACACGAAAGCCGTACACATATAGCTTGCTGATTATAGTATGAAACGAAATCCTTAGAAGGCCTTGCGTGTGTATCCAGCTTCCACTGACGTCACATCCACGTCAAAAATCTATATTTAATCAAGACTCTGCAGAGACATATGTGTGAGGAGTTGTTTACTAGCAAAGTTAGGGGTGAGTGGGAGAAACTGGAGATTTATATCTCCTGTCAGATCGATAAACTGCGGAGGCTGCCGCTTAGTAAACAAGAAAATAATTTACTGTTTATCTCACTAACAGCCATATTTACAAATGATTTCAGGTCACGTTATTGTTATAGTTTTTCTATCCTACCGCGAATTTGTTCTTCCATCTTGCCGAATCGTCACATAAATTAATGGAAAGAAATATTTTATGTCCAGATAAACTTAATCTTTATTTCCATTTTTTTCAATTTATGCTTCATAAACATTGTTCTTAGTGTGGTTAATCTTGTTGTGACTATATTATTATTATTATTATTATTATTATATATCACACCCCCTTATTAGTCCGCATGGTATAAGGCCCGTAGTTGGTTGTAATACAACTAAATTCGATAGTTTATAACCGATAAAACAAGGTGACTGGTGGGCATATGACGCCTACGTAAGATATAGTGAAGATATTAATAGATTATAGTGCATGTACCAGATAACATCCATCTCTATCTCACCCCCTCCCAATACAATTAGAGAATAATTGAAGTTTTATTTACCTTTTGAACTTCAAGCACTGCTTCTGTTAGCGAAAACAAAATCAATAAATTTCTAAAGCAGTGATATGAATAGCACTTTCAAATACATATTCTAGTTTTCATTTGCATCTGTATAGAGTATATCGTTATAGATAGGACGAGATCCTGAAACAAAATAGTTTTGTACCATGCGCCTAATTTCAAAATTAAGCAGCCCCTCCCCCCACATCTCTCTCCCTCTCTCTCTCTCTCTCTCTCTCTCTCTCTCTCTCTCTCTCTCTCTCTCTCTCTCTATATATATATATATATATATATATATATATATATATATATATATATATATATATATATATTGACCGACACACGTCTTCTATACAAGTACAATATTCTCTTTAAAGATTTTACCCTTTGTACATACTGGACCGCGAAAGTCATGTTAGTTCATCGCTGATCAATCATAGTGTAATCTGTATAACTGGTTCTGTTGCTCTTGTTAGTTGGCAATGTACGGTAGCAAAGGAGGAAATGTAGTCGGGCGGTGTTACGAGCGTGGTGGAAAAGTCACGCACGGAGATAAAACGGGCTCACTGCCAAACAAGACGTTGAATGTACAGTAAGTACCTGAACAACCGAGTTGTGCTGATACAGGTAAAGGAGCCACGCTTTGAAGAGCGAAGATCTTGATCCGCTATATTTAATTAAGAATTTTCCATAAAAACATGTACCGTTCGTCGTAGTGTAACAGTTACAGTAAGGGTGACACTGAATATCGAATACAAAAATATCATGTAAATTTAGTCACTGACAAGTTGCACGATTCATGTGGAAAATATCTTTAAAAAGTTAGATCAATACTTGAAGCCTTGTTTTTCATTTTAGGCATTTTTTTATGGCACTTCCTCATTGCTTACATAAAGGTATACGACAGTCTTGACGTTTTAATATCCGTTAGTCCTAAGAGAGAGAGAGAGAGAGAGAGAGAGAGAGAGAGAGAGAGAGAGAGAGAGAGAGAGAGAGAGAGAGAGAGAGAGAGAGAGAGAGAAGAAGAAGAAGAAGGAAAACGAAATAGGCCTAAATACCGTAGTACAGGTTTGGAAATGGGAAAAGAAAGTTGTCCCAAAAGTGATATTACCACTTTAGCGATAAAAGTGGTATCGATAATGTGGCGAGATCAGTTTTCTTCCACTGATACATTTCAGTGTCTCATTATGAAATACATAATAAAACGGGCTCACTCCCAACCATTTACGTTAAATGTACAGTGAGTATGTGCCTATTTTGGTAAAGGAACCATGCTTTGAAGAGTGAAGATCTTGATCTGCTGACGCATAAAATGCCTATCTCACGTAGTCATTCCCCCCAACCATCATACCTGAAGAATGGTTCAGTACAGACAGATCTTGGGGCGGACATACAGAAAGACAGACTTATCGTTTGTCTAAGCATACATACATACATACATACATACATACATACATACATACATACATACATACATACATACATACATACCCATATCTAGCAGAATGGCTCGTAGGCTGTCATTGTGAACTCGGTAGGGGACACAAAGGCTTAGATTTTATTTGTTACATAGAGGTAATTTGGGACTGTTTTTATTTCTCGAATAAAGGAGTACCTCCTGATCGGACTTGTTTCTTGACTTCATACCAGAAAGGTTTAGTATTATAGGAAAACGGTGTACCCGCGGCACTTGCGCTGCAAAAGAGAATAGTGTGTCCCACAAACTTGGACTGTCTTTCTGACTCACAAACAAGAAAAAGGTTGACTATATTACAACATCAGAATAGTGCACCCGATACGCACACTGTAAGGGAGCGACCATTTAATTTTCCTGGGGTGTGTTGCGGAGGGTGGGGGTGGGGGTGCGGCCTCAGATCGTTCGGAGAAAAAATTTCTGGCTCTTAAATAGCTTGAAAAATATTCTTGCTCTGATTTAATGAAGAAAAAAAACCATTCATTTTATTATATATTTCATAAGGAGATATTGAAATGTATAAGTGGGAGAAAAAGTATATCGCTACATTGGCGATACCACTTTTATCGCCACAGTGGCGATATCACTTGTCGAACTACTTTCTTTTTCCATTAGGAAATACTAGTATATCTGCTTTTATGTATGTTTTTCAAATCTGTATTTCCATATTTAGGCCTATTTAATTTTTCTTCTGCTGCTACTCTTTCTCTCTCTCTCTCTCTCTCTCTCTCTCTCTCTCTCTCTCTCTCTCTCTCTCTCTCTCTCTCTCTTCATCAGGATGAATAAATCTTAAAATGTGTCAAGACTGTAGACCCTCTAGTATACATTTATATAATCAATAAGGAGGCGCCATAAAAAATGCCTAAAAACGAACTAAAAACAACAAAAAGTAGGCTTTAAGTATTAACTTTTTTATTAAGTTTTCCACGTTAATTCTTTACATTTATAGTGACTGAACTTACAGGACCAGTTGCTATTCGATATTCTGTCACCCATACATGCCTTTCGCACTCGACAACAAACGGACACATTGTTAGGAAAAACGCTTGCTTACGTAAAGTAGTAAAATCGTTTAAGTAGCGATTCAAGCTCGCAGCACAATCATAATCATGTTTGAAAACGATGAAGAAATAGGGTATTGACGAGAGTTGATTGCAAACCGAAATTATGTGACAATCGAAATTTGGGTACAGCGTCTGTTACCGAACTTGACTGCAAGCTTGCCAAAGCCGAAAAATCACATTTGAACGCAGAAATGAACACAATAAAGAACCAAAATCCATACAAGTATACTCACAATCATTAAAAAAAGTTGTTTCATGATGTTACGCTGTGAAATCTGTCGGATGTGTCATCGCTCTGATGTTTCTACAATACCCACACCCCAACAATGATCTCTGTATCAATCCGCGCAAGGAACGTGTTTACGAAATTAAAAATCTCTTTATTTTCGTTTGAAAACATTCATTAATTTGACAAAATACACAATTTAAAGCATTATTTTTACAAGCTAAATTTTTAAAAGGTCGCTGTCCTAAAATTATTGTAAATTTCGGAACTTATTTATATAAGTGGTAATGCAGCCGTTAATCGCTTTGGCACATAATTAAGAAACAAATCTATGCAAATCGACGGTTTTTGCCTTAAAAATGGTGGGTCAAATCTTTTTTATCATAATGTTATCTACGTCTGTTTAGCGCTGTGAAAACATATTTTTCCTTTTCACTCCAGTGAATTATCAAAATTATTTGTATTGGAAAATCCACTAATTCACGGGCTAGCATAAAATAATTGATCATATCTTTCCCTAGATATCCTTCTTAAGTCAGACATGGATTTTATAGTGCCTGCGCAGATTAATCAGACGCTTTTATGTTTGACTGAAGAGGGGGCTCGACTAAAAAACAGATTCGTTGAAATTGTCCGTATGAATATTAGCGGCTAAAATTAGGACGATACGTAAACAAAATGTGTTATTAAAAAAAAAAAAATATTGTAGTTAAATATATCCAGCGATCATAATTACTTTGACAAAGGACGCTAGAAACTGTTGAGGACGTTCAGTGTAAATGCATGGAACTGCATTATATCGCATGTGCAAAATTCCAAGTGACTGCTGACCAATCCTATCGAGTCATCCACGAATAGTACTTTCTCCTTCAATGGTACTACAATCGGCAAAAGTAGGTCACATTGACCTGCTTGTCAATGTCAAGTGAGCACAGACACTTTTGTATTTACAGTCATTAAATTTTGGGGAGCTATTCACATTTGAAATCAACACAGAAGATACATGTAGGCAGAAGTGAGATACATGTACTTTTCATGATGCATTGAATATTATCATTCTTTGCATTTCTTGTTGTTCAGGATCCATGACACCGTTTGATTATAGGATCATGAAACTTGATGTATGCATTCAACCTTTATCACTTATGTTAGCACCCATAAAAGTAAAATGTATGTTGTAGTGACCTACTTTTCTTGCTAATGACTAGCCATGCTTGTTTTTGGATTACGTATGGGTGAAGCAGGCGAGCCATATCATCGACAGAAGTTCCTGTTAGTCCATCCTTAGTACAAACCTTTAAATCTGTATCAAAGAAAAGAAAAATATTTAATTTGGATTGATTTCCTGAATAGGAAACGCAGTAAAAATTATTTTTCATGCAGCATTTCGCTCGCGTCCACTTTTGGTACCGTATGTCCTCGCTTATAAGTTGAGTTAAACTGCAAACTGCACGGACCAAGATCTGCCGTAGAATAATAAACAGGCAGATGAAGGTCTCTGCAGTTTGTTAGGAGTAATCAGTAGAACAAACAACATAGACCCTGATTTGCCGGCACATTATGCGATGGCAGATCAGGGTCTATGCTGCTTTCAGTTGGACTCGACCTATAAGCGAGTACAGAAGGTACATTACTTAAGTTCAAATGTTAGTTCCTCCCCCCCCCCCCCCACACACACACACACACACTCATTTGAGGCATAACAAACCAATAAACCCTATCAGTTTGTGTTAGTCTCGATCAGGGACAAACGGAGCGGGGAATGAAGGAGTGGTAGTAGCGATACCCACTCCATTTGCTTTTTTCTTTACCATCGGAGAGCACAGTTAGAAAACAAATGTCGATGTCAAAGCGTATTCATTAACAAATCCTCGGGGTGACAACTCAGATTTTTCAAAAATTCTTAATTTAGTCCTCAGTTTAGGAACTTTACTCAAGAAATTTTCATCAATTTGATTTTGCATGCGTTTTATCTGTTTGAATCAAAATATCGGAAAATCGTGAATGAAACTTGTTTTCAATGTAAAAAGAAAAATGAAAATCGCGTTTCAAAGATGGTGAAGTTTACACGTACGTAGGAGTTTCCTCGTCTAAAAATATAGCTCCAGTGACCACAATATGGTCACGTGTGTCCTCCAAGTGGTAGTTCTCAAACGCAAAGGGGAGGTAAACCTCGGGCTTTCACATTATTTTCAGTGATATTAAAAGACTATTTATGGCTGCTGAAATGAAATCCGCATTTAAATTAAATCAATAAAAAAAAAATTGATAGAACTAGCACAAAAAAACGAAGTATAATCATTTTCATGGTATTTTTTTATGTTATTCGTTAGTACACCTTGCAATATTTCAGATTCTAGAGACAAGTATAATAAAAAATGAAGCTGAATATTTAGATGCAGAAATCTGGAGAAAAAAATTAACAATGTAAATTTCGATCATGAATAAATCCTCACTTTTGCATTATCCGTCCTTATATCATCAACTGTAGCGGAAAGTCCGTATATTGCAGAAAAATCCGTACATGAGGTCAGCTTAAATCCTGCTCTGTTCAGTTTAGTAACATATATATATTGAACAGCAGATGTTAAGATCCAGGTACATTGGATGCTAAGCTTAATTACTTGTAGCCAATTTACTTTCTAAAACTTTTAACCTTTTATTACAATACCATGATATAACGTTTAAAGTGCCGTAAAATACCGAACGAAGTCAAGCAAGTTACATTCTAATAGACAATTGCCGCTATTCCATAATATGAACATAAAACCTACCGGGTAAACCGTGCAAAAGATAAATGATATCTATGAGTTATGTCTGTACGTTTTGTTCATTTGTCTACTAAAGCCATCCTAAACACCTCTCTTAAAAAATTAGTGACCACCGCCGTATGGGCTTGAACCCACGACTTCTGGATTCAGAGATGTCTCATCTAGACCAACCATTTCACTCACTCGCATCTAACCAGACGAAAATTATGTATTGATAACGTTGCCTGCAGGTGCTACACAAAGTATGTACCTTAAATACTTTTTTATACGCAAATATTGATTGCATATGTGAGCCATTGAAACAAAACTCTACCACAACACGAGGTTTTTTCTTGTTGATCTTAATACCTACAGTCTAAAAATTATGTGAATAGTCTTTTTTCCATTAAGGCTATGTATGCCTAAACATTTTTAGAAGAAATAAGATAAAGACTGCTCTAAGATTATAAAAAACTATTTGTGCATGTTAATAAATGTGCAGATGTATATACATGCCGAGTAAGCTAAACCATCGTACATCTGCGTCACAGTTTTGCAGCAAGGCACATTATTTAAAACTTGCGAAAGTATTAATCACCGGGCACGGTAATCAAGTCCAGAAATATAATGTAAGGTATAACCGCAGTCCCTTACAAAACCAATTAGCATAATTATACAGTCTGTAACAATAGTTACACAAGTATATTTTGACATTTACAAACCATATTCGCCTTGATAAATACACAGATAACCTCGTGCTTGTATTCAGCAACCAGTCTGTAAAGAGAACAGTTAAAGTAGCACCCTTATGCAAGATTAGTAATTTCTTAAATTTTACCAAACCCGCAATCAAATTCATGTAGAGCTACCCAGTGGCGGCGTGAGGGGGGGGGGGGGGGGCGGGAAAAATTGCACATAGGCGCCAGGCGAAGGGGGCGCAGTCGGGAGATTTTCTTTTTCTGGCAGCTGAAATTTTCATAGCATTTATTTCACCTTCACCTTAGTGTAAGGGGGGCACTTCTTCACAAAACTTATATTTGGCGGGGGGGGGGGGGGGGGGGGGAGTAACTGACATGGAATCTGTTATCTGTAGCAAAGTAGGGGCGCCACTAAAGAACTTTGCCCCCATTCTCTCTCTCTCTCTCTCTCTCTCTCTCTCGTATTGATTGTCATTTCATGGCTATTTGTGGAAACTAGCCCTCGGCAACTCCACATTTGATCGGGTTCATCAAGACGCATAATCATCTGATGCAGATGATCAGAATGCATGCATCCACCAATGACCTGCACGTGGCTTGATCTAGATCTCTGTGTTAATTAATATCTCACCGGTAGACTGATGCGTGTTGACTGACCCAGATTATACACTGTATGGATGTAATAACACACTGAATAACTGTCAGTTATAAACTAATAAATCATTCAGGACTTTTCTTCATAAAGGGCTGGGCATATCAGCCATATTTGGAAACCAATAATGACAGGAACCAACAAGAAGAAAATTCCTCTATATTTTGTCCGCTTCAATTAAACGGTATCGTCTTGTAAGATGAACATCTTTTATACTTGGGATGTGTAGACATCATTTTCGAAACAGACGCCGAATTTTAATGGTAGCCAATCGATTAACATCTTTTATACTTGTGATGTGTAGACATCATTTTCGAAACAGACGCCGAATTTTAATGGTAGCCAATCGATTAACACGAATGACTCTGCCATGACACAATAAACATATGGAATATAGTTCCACACCCTACACCCGCAGATTACGATTTCAGTCAACGTCTGTCTGATAGGGTTAACATCAAACGCTTCTTTTGAAAACACAAGGAACACGTGGTAAGTATTATGTATATTAACTGTCTTATTGCAATACATCATCATTCACATTGTTTGCAAAACGTTTAACCAAACATCCATTTTTCAGAATGATTTCCTCCGGTCTTCAAACTTGAGTATTTAAGCGAGAATTTGATGTTAAAAGGGTAAAATTTGAGGTTTCTTTATAAAGGGAATAGTGTGGAAACTGTTAACAAGTTACGTTTACATTTTGGGGATTATATTTTCAACTGCAGATCATTCCAGAAGAACAGAAAATATTTCTTGGACAAACTTCTAAGGCTGTATTTACAGTTAACAAATATATAATATTAGTGATATTTCACCTACATTTATAAGTCAAATGATACTGATTCTGCATCTGAAGTATTGAGTTTTACAGATCAGTAGAGTACGTTCACTTAAAGTTCTGTAAAATTTACTTAGAGTCAAAATATGCACCCAGTATGACTTTGTTTATAAAGAATTGGAAATCAGTCAATGCGGACCATTCGATATTTTAAAATACTTAAACACGGGACCTAAATAATTAGATGAGATGAAAGAAAATATATTAGATCCATCAATTATGTTCTTTTGAAAGATCTGAACCAAACTCCTGCGAAACGTAACTAGGTAGATATCATTAGGCAATTAGTTATGATCTGGACTTTGGATCTATTTGGATTTCACAGACTGATGGAGACATTGATATCTTTTTGTCAAATGTAAAACAGTGTCTATCAGATCAGTTTGTTCAAAACTGGCATTCATCTAGATTCTAGCGAACGAATGTATGTTTATTTATCAGAATTGTATGTGTACGGGGATTATTTCGATGGCATTACTGTTTTTTAAAAAATGTTTAGATCAGTTTTATCTAGAATTCGAACCTGTTCACAGTCCTTGAAAACAGAAACAGAAAGATGGAATAGACAATAAGCCATTCTTTTACATGAAAAGTTATGTCACTACCGTAATGAATGGAAAATTAGTATGTCACTACCGTAATGAATGGAAAATTAGTATGTCACTACCGTAATGAATGGAAAATTAGTATGTCACTACCGTAATGAATGGAAAATTAGTCCCATTTTATTCTTGAATGCTCGCTATTTATGGACATTAGAAAATAGAACATACCATCATTTTATTGGAAGAGGTCCAGTATGAATAAATTAATAAATCTTTTTATGCCATCTACTTCTACCATTCTAAGAAATTAAGGAAATTATATTTTCAGGGATTCAAATGTAAGGCTTCTCTACAAACAAAGTGATACTAGTTCTGTCTAAAAATAAAATACATCTACCGTTGAAAATAAAAATCTTTTTTATTTTTACATTGCATTGGTATTCCTAGTGTAAAGTAAAAAGTAACATGTTTACATAAAACTGTTATTCCTAGTCCTAGTGTAAAGTCAAAAGTAACATGTTTACATAACACTGTTATTTCTAGTCTTGGTGTAAGGTAAATAAGGAACACGTTTACATAACACTGTTATTCCAAGTGTAAGGTAATAAGTAATATGTTTACATAACACTGTTATTCCAAGTGTAAGGTAATAAGTAATATGTTTACATAACACTGTTATTCCAAGTGTAAGGTAATAAGTAATATGTTTACATAATACTGTTATTCCAAGTGTAAGGTTATAAGTAATATGTTTACATAATACTGTTATTCCAAGTGTAAGGTAATAAGTAATATGTTTACATAATACTGTTATTCATAGTGTAAGGTAATAAGTAACATGTTTACATAATACTGTTATTCCAAGTGTAAGGTAATAAGTAACATGTTTACATAATACTGTTATTCATAGTGTAAGGTAATAAGTAATATGTTTACATAATACTGTTATTCATAGTGTAAGGTAATAAGTAACATGTTTACATACTACTGTTATTCATAGTGTAAGGTAATAAGTAACATGTTTACATAATACTGTTATTCATAGTGTAACGTAATAAATAACATGTTTACATAATACTGTTATTCATAGTGTAAGGTAATAAGTAACATGTTTACATACTACTGTTATTCATAGTGTAAGGTAATAAGTAACATGTTTACATAATACTGTTATTCATAGTGTAATGTAATAAGTAACATGTTTTCATAATACTGTTATTCATAGTGTAAGGTAATAAGTAATATCTTTACATAATACTGTTATTCATAGTGTAAGGTAATAAGTAACATGTTTACATAATACTGTTATTCCTAGTGTAAGGTAATAAGTAACATGTTTACATAATACTGTTATTCATAGTGTAAGGTAATAAGTAACATGTTTACATAATACTGTTATTCATAGTGTAACGTAATAAATAACATGTTTACATAATACTGTTATTCATAGTGTAAGGTAATAAGTAACATGTTTACATACTACTGTTATTCATAGTGTAAGGTAATAAGTAACATGTTTACATAATACTGTTATTCATAGTGTAATGTAATAAGTAACATGTTTTCATAATACTGTTATTCATAGTGTAAGGTAATAAGTAATATCTTTACATAATACTGTTATTCATAGTGTAAGGTAATAAGTAACATGTTTACATAATACTGTTATTCATAGTGTAAGGTAATAAGTAACATGTTTACATAATACTGTTATTCCTAGTGTAAGGTAATAAGTAACACGTTTACATAACACTGTTATTCCAAGTGTAAGGTAATAAGTAGTACGTTTACATAATACTGTTATTCATAGTGTAAGGTAATAAGTAACATGTTTACATAATACTGTTATTCATAGTGTAAGGCAATAAGTACTATGTTTACATAATACTGTTTTTCATAGTGTAAGGTAATAAGTAACATGTTTACATAATACTGTTATTCATAGTGTAAGGTAATAAGTAACATGTTTACATAATACTGTTTTTCCAAGTGTAAGGTAATAAGTAACATGTTTACATAATACTGTTTTTCCAAGTGTACGGTAATAAGTAACATGTTTACATAATACTGTTTTTCCAAGTGTAAGGTAATAAGTAACATGTTTACATAACACTGTTTTTCCAAGTGTAAGGTAATAAGTAACATGTTTACATTATACTGTTATTCCAAGTGTAAGGTAATAAGTAACATGTTTACATAATACTGTTTTTCCAAGTGTAAGGTAATAAGTAACATGTTTACATAACACTGTTATTCCTAGTGTAAGGTAAAAAGTAACATGTTTACATACCACTGTTATTCATAGTTTTAGTGTAAAGTAATAAGTAACATATTTACATAACACTGTTATTCCTAGTGTAAGATAATAAGTAACACGTTCACATACCACTGTTATTCCTGGTGTAAGGTAATAAGTAACACGTTCACATAACAGTGTTATTCCTGGTGTAAGGTAATAAGTAACACGTTCACATAACACTGTTATTCCTGGTGTAAGGTAATAAGTAACATATTTACATAACACTTATTCCTGGTGTAAGGTAATAAGTAACCCGTTCACATAACACTTATTCCTGGTGTAAGGTAATAAGTAACATATTTACATAACACTTATTCCTGGTGTAAGGTAATAAGTAACCCGTTCGCATAACACTTATTCCTGGTGTAAGGTAATAAGTAATCCGTTCACATAGCACTGTTATTCCCAGTGTAAGGTAATAAGTAACCCGTTCACATAGCACTGTTATTCCCAGTGTAATGTAATAAGTAATCCGTTCACATAGCACTGTTATTTCCAGTGTAAGGTAATAAGTAACCCGTTCACATAGCACTTTTATTTCCAGTGTAAGGTAATAAGTAACCCGTTCACATAGCACTGTTATTCCCAGTGTAAGGTAATAAGTAACATATTTACATAACACTGTTATTCCCAGTGTAAGGTAATAAGTAACACGTTCACATAGCACTGTTATTCCCAGTGTAAGGTAATAAGTAATACGTTCACATAACACTGTTATTCCCAGTGTAAGGTAATAAGTAACATATTTACATAACACTGTTATTCCCAGTGTAAGGTAATAAGTAACATATTTACATAACACTGTTATTCCCAGTGTAAGGTAATAAGTAACACGTACACATAAGATTGTTATTCCTAGTGTAAAGTCCACCACGTGGACTGATTCCACCGTTCAAAGTTCATCTTTTCGTGGGTTTTTCTACTACAGGGACTGATTCCACCGTACAATGTTCATCTTTTCGTGGGTTTTTCTACCACATGGGTGCTTACCGCTATAGTAAATCATAAACTACCTGAAAACAGTATCTCTGCCTTACAGATAGATGTAAGAATTACTCTCAGTAATCATATAATTTGAGCTCTTCCATGCAGTTTTATAATACACACAGTCATTTTTGTGATACGGTCAATGTTAATATGTAGCCTAATGGTTTTGTGGTGTTTAACGCCATTTTTCAGCCAATATATATGGTGGAAGAAGATCCCGGGAAGAATCACCGACCCGCAGTAAGCTACTGGCAAGCTTTCTCACATACCCACATTGGTCGAGCAGAGACTCGAACTCGCGCGGGAAGAGGTGAGATGTGTGAGTGATCTATAAAGGCGAGCGCCTTAGCCTAAATCAATGTTAACCTCCTATTATGGAAATACACAAGTACAGAAAACCAACGAATGACTAAATACTGAATGCGACTAACAATACAGCTGATCAAAATTTCTGTCGTATCACATGAGAGTTTAAAGCTCTCTATTTGTACAAGCAAACGTGTTTTTACTCCCTAAGGGTTTACTCCTCTGCTGTATCTGTTCAGACAACAAGAAATCGTGTCAAAGAAAACCGAAAAAGAAGTGAATTCTGCCTCTGCATTATCTGACCATATCAAACTTTTCATAGGAATTGATGTATTTCTGTTCACATGGGAAAAAAGTTAAAATGGCGACTAAACCAATAAAGACACAAAAAGTGTTACAATGAGATGAATTGAAGTTCTAATTCATAAAGTTAGTTGAAGTACGGTATATACTCGCTTATAAGTCGAGTTTAACTGCAAACAACATAGATCCAGATCTGCCGGCACATTATGCGACAACAGATCTGGCTCTGTGCAGTTTGCAGTCGGACTCGACTTGTAAGCGAGTATATACGGTACATTTCAATAGCAATAGACTGCATCATATTTTTAAACAGATTGACTCAACATTTTCCATCAACTGTCATCTATTAAAGTGGTGAATGTTGATAATTTCACGGAAATTTACGGGATTTAAATTATATTTTGCGTGCCCTTGTATATTTCGAAAATATAAAAGATTAGACTGCATGTCAGTGTTTAACCTCGACAATTGATAGAGTAATGACTATTGCTCTACATGAAAGTTTCCAACAACCTCATTAGTGGCGGTCGCGAAACATACGGTCCACGTATGCTCCTCGCGTCGTCTAAATATCACACTGTCAATCATATCTCGCTTGCACCTTGAATGCACTGGCACCACACTTCACCTTTTGCTTTCGACCAGATCAATTTAGTAACACACAGGTCACTATCATCAACTTTCTTTTCAGGGTGGAGGTCAGGGTACTTGCAAGTCCATATTACGTCCACTATCCTCCTGCATAACGTTTGTTACTGACTGTATCATAAGCATGACATTGACAGTATGTCAAGAATTATAAAAATGCTTGATGGAACAAAACATCAACGATCCCGGAAAGTAGTTCTTATACTATATGCACGTAATATATTCTGCTATCAGATAATCAATAGTTTGCTCAAGGGCAAGCGCCCGTGTTGAAGAATAAACAACAAGAAAGATTAAACTTGTACCGCTGGATTAGTTCTGAAGTGTATGTTTACGTCAAATTCTCGCTTTTAAAAAATGCTAAAGTTTTAAAACGGAAGGAATTCATTCAGAAAGTTTAGTGTTTGACTAGAAACCTTGCTAACACGATGTGTGATGATGTTTTGTTTTACGACAAAATATCCACCACATGTTCCTCGTGTTTTCAAAAAAGACGCGTTTGATGTTGACTATATCAAACGGACGTTGACCGAAATGATAATCTACGGATGTAAGGTGTGGTTGTTATTGTTTCTGCGATGATGTCTGTAATAAACTGTAAAATTACATTACTCTCCGTATTTTCCTGCATTGCAATGTCCCAGGAGAGAAAAGGTATGAAGTTTTGGAACTGTTTGTCATTTGATCATGGTGGAAACTTGTGATTTATCACATAACTACTGTGTTGTTTAGGTCAATGTGCCCATATTATTATTCTTCTATGTGTAAGACATATAATATTACCTCATGGCGTCACAAATGACGTCATGTTAAGCAAAAACGTAGTAACCAATGCATCTAAATGTATTTCAGTATCATTTCACTACAGTATTCTTCAGTTTCGTCAAATAAAATCAGTAAATTTTCGTCGTGTGATAATATAATCTTGCATTTGTGTTCGTTTCAAATGAAATTTATGAAATTAACTCCTCAAATAATTTCCGTAGTTTGCTTGGCAAAACTCGCAAAAGATAGAAATTAAACTTGTTTCTTCAATTTCATTTGAAATGAACACTCATGGAAGATCCTTTAAAAATATCGTATAAAATACGAAACAAAAATACTGACTTTTGCAATGTAACATTGTAGAATGGGTGTGTAAAAAAAAAAAATTAAGGGAATACAGAGGTAAAAAAAATACTTCATTCGTTAAAACTCTCTCTCTCTCTCTCTCTCTCTCTCTCTCCCTCTCTCTCTCTCTCTCTCTCTCTCTCTCTCTCTCTCTCTCTCTCTCTCTCTCTCTCTCGCGTATCTATTGTCATTTCATAGCTATTTGTGGAAACTGGCGCTCATCAGCCGCACATGTGATCGGGATTCATCTGGATGGATACTCGTGCTGATGATCCTAACGCATTCATCCACCTTTGACCTTGCGCACGGCTTGATATCAATAATATGTGTGTTAAATAATATCTGACCGCTAGACAGCTGTGTGTTGAATGACCCCGATTCTACACTCTGGGGGTGTAATATTACACAGAATAACTGTCAAGAAAATATGTCAGTCATAAACTAATAGATCATTCAGGACTTTTTGGCCACAAAAGGCCGGGCACATCAGTCATATTAGGAAACCAGTGACGGCTGCAAACAGAAACAAAATGATTCTATATTTAATATGCTTTGATAAAGTGGTCTTGTTCACCAAAATGAACACCTTGCATTCCAGTGATGTGCAAAAACCACCTTCATAACATGCATCGAATTCTTAATGGTTTCAAGTCAATAGAATGAATGGCTATGTTATGGGCCCATTAACCATGCCCACGTATATAGATATGATTACCTCTAACACAATGTTTATAATATAATAGATAATTCAATTACATCACTCTAGTGTTTTTTTTTTTTTTTTTGTTTTGTTTTTTTTTGTTTTTTTTTTTGCAATGCAGTATCCAAAGGAGAGACATGGTATGAAGTCCTGGCAACTGTTTATAATTTCATAATTCAAAATACGGTGGAAAACTTTGATTTATCACATGTGTTATGCAGGTTAAAATATATACATATTATAATATCTCTGTACGTATGATAACACATCATGCGGTTACAAATGATGTCATGTTAGGCAAGTACGAATTGACGGACTATTCCGAATGTATTTCAAGTCATTCACTAAATTATTCTGCAATTTAGTCAAATAAAATCAGTAATTTGCGTCATGGGATAAATATAATCTTACATTTGTGCTCATTCCAAACGAAACTTGTGAAACTCGTCGAATAATTTATATCTTTTGGGCGCCAAGACTCGCACAAATTTCATTTGAAATGAACACTGATGTAAAATCTTTAATGTATGATTCTAATTCCATACAAATTATAAGTTTTGAAATCAAATAGATAGGAAATTAGTTTATTTTGCATAGTGAATGAATGTAGGTTTTCGACGGATGATAAAATTACACGATCTTCATGTCCCCCCCCCTCTCTCTCTCTCTCTCTCTCTCTCTCTCTCTCTCACACACACACACACACACACACACACACACACAAGAAATGTGAACCTGCTGGCACGATTACATTGATCCCACTTGAAGTCTTCTCAAAATGATGAATTGTAATACTACTATATTTGTCACGTTTGCAACACTGACGTATTGAGCAAACGTACATTTAATCGCCAGCAATGCTTGTTTACTCAATTGGCTTTTGACCTTGAAACAACCTTGAAACAGAGGACAACTTAGAGAGAGAAAATAACTAATGATCTTAGGATATATGAAACAAAAGCATATTAGATTCTTTGAAACGCATAAAATAAAGACGTGATATGTCTAAAACTTAACCTGAAGCTGAGCAAAACAACCCCCAAAATAGAATATTGATGTTCCAGGTAAATCCCTCATCTTTGCGTTTTGTTGGCTTCGCTTATCGATCGTAATTTTCTCGAGTAAAAGCAGATCTGTTAAATGTCAACCATAGTAAGGGTCTCTCTAACTAGGTTCTATTTTCTAATCAATCCATCACTGACAGGCCGCATGATACGATGTGCTAATTCTTGAAGAAAAAAAAAACGCTGCTGCTGGGTGATTAGTGTGCAGGACTTACAATCACTGGGTTGCGGGTTCAAATCCTGCTCAGACAAGCCCACAGTGGCTGCCGTAGCGTGTGGCTGGGCGAGGCACTTACTTCCATTGCCTTGGCCCTATGTGGTCTTTCATGTGTTTATGATTTCTGAACACCAATCAGTTAATCAGTGAATCTTCTTCTCAAAGATTCCGTGCATGGTTTATGGAAGGGTGCGTGTCAATCATCAAGGTAGCGTTTGTTATATATGTCATGTTGGACGAACTGTATTTTGCTGCAAATAACTGTAGTTTAACTCATTTTGCCGACATTATCTGCCACCATCGCCTGTATGCTACGTTTGTGTGTATTCACTTTTTTGTGTGTGGGGAAATGGATGGAAGATACGAGTGAACTGAAAATAGACAATTGCACATTTAATGTATCAATAAACCATAAACCGAGTACGTCTGAACATTAAAAATAACGAGTCATAAATGTGAGCAGCTACAATAGCAGAATCCGAACACTTTCTAATTAATTTCATTGAAGTAATTCAGGAAAGCGTTAAAAATTCTACAGGTTCTTATGTCACCCATTTCAATTGTTCATAAAATATAGGAATAGGTTGTAGGTACCTTGAACTGTACAATAATTAATGTTTGACAAATAAATAGGAAAAGAAAAGAAAAGAAAAAAAATACTGGGTTGCCCGGGAAGAAAAAAAACATTAAGGCTCTCAATATAACGCGGTTCTATTGAATGAGTGGAGTTTTTATTGACAATAGAGCAGGCTCCCCTTCAAAAGAACATCGAAATTAAATGTTGTGATCGATATTTTCTTTAAGAAAACAGTCTTCCATTTTCGGCGATATAAATCGCAGGCAGGGGATTTATTCAATTCATCACCAACTGTGCCGCTAGATCTAACTTGCAGGTTACTTTGATAAAAGAAGCTTCTATTTACGGCTAGAAAACTCGATAAAACCTGTTTCTTTCACTTAAGATAGTTCCGTCACTAGCTCCGTGTCTCACATAGTGACAGGTTCGTTTAATGTCAGCTCAACATAGATAATTTAACGGCACAAGTTTATAATGGATGAATATTTATGAGTTCCAATTTGTATTTATTACCAAGTTTTAGCAATAGGAGTGGTTTAAGCTCGCCAAATTAATTCCTTCTATAGGAGCCGATTTCACTCGAGTTGACCTGGGGTCTACAAAAGTCAATTTTCGATTTAACTTTCGTGGGCTTGCATAGATAAGAGGTTTCAAACATGACCTTTTTCTGCGATATGCGTAGCTTAGTTTGGGTCATGATATAGTGTTGGACAAATTGAGATCCAATATACTGCAATCTGCAGCAATCAGAAAAGAAATCCGTGGACAAATTAAATGGGGACTTATGCAATCAGTATTTCATAGTATATTAGCGAAAAGAAAATGAAGAATCAATGATGTGTTTGATCTGTGACAAGTTTTCGTAATATATCTTATTCTCTGTGCCAAGTTTTCATCGTGTATCTTATTTTCTGTGACAAGTTTTCAACATGTATTTATTCACTGTGACATGTTTTCATCATATTTGTTATTCTCTGTGACAAGTTTTCGTCATCTATCTTATTCTCTGTAACAAGGTTTCGTCATGTATCTTTTTTTCTGTGAGAAGTTTAGTCATGTATCTTACTCTCTGTGACAAGTTTTCATCATGTATGTTATTCTTTGTGACAAGTTTTCATCAGTTATCTTATTCTCTGTTACAAGTTTTCGTCATCTATCTTATTCTCTTTAACAAGGTTTCGTCACGTATCTTATTTTCTGTGACAATTTTTCGTTATGTATCTTATTCTGTTACAAGTTTTCGTCATCGATCTAATCCTCTTTAACAAGGTTTCGCCACGTATCTTATTTTCTGTGACAATATTTCGTCATTTATCTTGTTCTCTGTTACAAGTTTTCAGCATGTATCTTATTCTCTTGTTCATTATCTACCCACCACATATAAAATTATTACGATTAATTGGATGAGTGTGCGTTTCAGTCATCAAAAATCATATAATTTGTACAAAGCTAAAATAACAAATTTATCTCGCTGCCGTTGCATTGCCGCTGCAAACCAATTCTACATTCCTGAATTCCAAAAAAAATTGTAATGACATCTTTTTTTCTAAACACAATTGCCTGAAAGAGATTTTCTATGCTATGCGTGTTATCTTTCCGCTCTATTCATTAGAATGGGACATTTTCTTTCTCAAATTTGTCAAAAGTTCACTCTATAGACTTTTCTGCCTTCGAGGTGGATTATATTATCATTTCACTCTTGTTCTAATAATGAAAAGAAAGGTGTTGACAGTACTCACATATCGAAGAGAGTTCAACAATGATTCGAGTTTAAGGCTACCGTTTTGATTTAATTCGTCTTATTTCTTACAACTAGGCCTTGTAAATATCGTTCACAAATCTCTTATGTATTTCTTCTTATTCGGAGTTCAGTTATTTTTCTTCTCTTAAAAAGATATTAGAAGACGTGTCTTTTTATGACTCTTGTTTCAGTTGTCTAGAAACCAGATAGGTTTATTTGTAGTAGAAAAAGTTGCCAAGTGTCCTCTAAACCAGAACACTACAAGATTTTATGCAATGATAGCTCAGCAGCTCTTCTCCCCCCCCACACACACACACAGACACACAGACACACACACGCACATGGTGACTGCAAGGCATCCTGACTACAAATACATCCGAAATTCAAATGAATTTTGAAACTTTTATCCGTATCAAACATCAGCTTTGCAATTTTTAAAAAAAAAATTAATCTTTATTATGTTTAGCAGATGAGTGGTTAGTGCGTTGGACTCGTGACCAGAAGGGTGCGGGCTCAATTACCACCATTAAATCATCCCAGATAGGCAACCGTGATGTGTACTTAGGCCATGCACTTGAATCTACTTGCCTCGACTCCATATAATCTTCAATGGGTTTCTGTGCCGTAAAACACCAAAATACAAATAAACATCCAAAAGTACCGTCCCCGGATCTTTTTTTTTTTTTTTTTTTTGAAATTAAACGGCACTGTCTTGTTTGTAGTATATTAAACAATGTTCAGAACTTGAAGCGTGTCGTTTGTCAAGAAGACAGTCATGTCAGCAAATTGCTCTAAATGGAAAACGAAGTACTTTTGTTGGTTATTCACATCGGACATATGTTGATTAGACTGGTTCAACATGACCAGTAAAATTTATTACGCCTGGTTTCATTTATTTGAAAATTTATATTCGGTGTACATCATAGTTTGATTTAGTATGGGAACATGAACACCTGAATCGAGACACAATCTCGCCTGTGGCAACGCCGACATTTTCACCTTTGATCGTGTGCAACACGACCGCACCTTTGGAATATACATGACCAGGTAGTACGACGATCAATCAAATATTTAATAAAAAAGCGATCGATATCAATCAAATATTAATTTTATCGAAATATTTCTCCTTCAAAATTAATACGTTGGTATGGCTTCCGGCTGTAACCTTTAGTGTAAACCGGAAGCGACTCTGACGTCAGATAGATAAAACAGCCCATACAAAACTTTGTAGTGTGCTTGAATATTTCCAGTCATTTCACTGGGAACTTGCTGGGACTTTGTCTCGTGGGATAGAGGCCTGGTTTCGCCGTGACTATTTGAAGTTGACATATGGAAACGATAGTGCCAGCCGAATATTTTGATACACTTGAAATATTAGAGTTTTAACAACTGGTGAGAATTTCACGGTAGGGAATCTTTTCATCACTTCTACAATATAGGAGTAAAATGGAAGAAAAAATAAAAATTTTAATGTTTTCGATTAGTCGCTGAGACTTTTTATTATCATCTGCTATTTATTTTATTGATGTTTTGCTGGTCAAACTTTCTTAGAAATATAATATTCATCATTATTATGTCTTTAACATTGATTATCCTTCATACTGTTCCACTTATTTTATCTTCTTTTTTCAAAAATCGCTTTCAAAGGATCTTTTTAATGTAGTGTTGAGAATTTTATATATCCAGGAGAAAATAAGCATTAACTATCGCACTTTGCCTACTATATTTATTACCTGTAAATTAGTGAAGTATTCACGACGCAATATTTTTTCTGTTTTCTTTTAAGAATTGTACTTCATGTTTAACAGCATTCATGAAGTCATGAAGCTTGAAATTCGATTATATACTGCATGAACGACTGTAGCGAAGCGAAGTCTTTTCTTGCATGGTATATAATCGATTTTCATGCTTCAAGACTTTATGAATCCTGCAAAATGCAAAGTTCAGTTATTATAATTACATATAGTGTTAAAAATAATAACGAATCTCGAGAAATAAATAACAGCTCTATAGTTTAACCATTGTTTACAAATATTTTCAAAACGCATGAATACATAACGTAGTTCCTTTCCGGTGTTATGAGCTAATAACTACAATTTCAGCGTCACATGATGCGATTTTAACCAATCTAAATGTTTGCTACAAAGACTTGGTAAAAAATTTTAATTATTTGTTAATGAATGAAAATAGTCGCGTACCAGTATTATAATAAATTTACATAAATTCTTACAATTCCAACCGTAAGTCTTGTAAATTTCAAACCATACACGGTACTGTACAACTACAATTCAGCAGTGAATATTGAATGATAGTATTGTTCTTCGAAAATTGCCATGTCTTCTAAAGTGGCCTTGCCACATTAAGAATAACAGATTTCAATACCACTAAATTAAATACAACCATGTATTGAACCCGCAGAAACAAATATCATTGGACTATATTTCGTAAGATGTTATGAAACAACTCTTGGGCACAGTTATGCTGTTTTTATTGCTCAGTGCGCTGGAAATTACATGTAATCGATCACGTCTTTGCTTTGAAACCTTCCAAGTGCAGATGTCTTGGCTCATAGAAAATCATACTCTTTTTTTGTTTAGACAAGACCTAATACAGAATGTATTTTATAATGTACGCTAATAACCAGTAACACTTTCTCAAATTGTACCAGAATAAAGCCCAGATCTTACATCAAAACTCGTTTTCATTCTGCGTGGTGATTTTTGATTGACCTTCACAATGAGACTGATTGCCCGTGGTAGAAACTCTGTAAACGTCACCAAGCACTATTAACATTTAGAACTCGGCTGAATCTGTGGAAGTTTGACTGCTGATTAGAGCTTGGATGCTGTGAATTGGCATAGCTTTAAGTTTCTCAATATTTGGAAAACCGGAAAGATATAGATCGACTTTTACATACGCATTACACGAAACCGCATTCGACTCAGAATCCCGCTTAATGATTGCAGCATATTCCTAAGGATATTGACCGGCCGACCAATCAGGGTTCCGATAAGTGATGGCTATGATAACTTAGCATCTAGTTACATACGGTGTGTTTATCCTCTATTGAAGGACGAGATACGAGATTAAGTTATCGATTGAAGGAGCGGAGGTTGAAAGGAGCGGGTTCAACAGCTGGTCTTTTAACTCACTTTGATCCATCTTGTAATTGATTGTTCAAATATTTTTTCTTCTCCCACTCTCTCTCTCTCTCTCTCTCTCTCTCTCTCTCTCTCTCTCTCTCTCTCTCTCTCTCTCTCTCAACACGCATACAAAGACAATCTTTTTTTTTTTTTTTTTTTTTTTTTTGTTGTTTCGTATCTAGTTTGCTAGATATATTTTGGGCTGATTACTTTGGGCCTTTTTTAAAATCTTAAATGTATGTCTTTTATTCTTCACGTTCTTTAATTAATTTTTATATCCTTAACATCCATCAAGCCAGATAACATCTATAATTTGATCTTGCTTCTTCACATGCACATATATGCATACTCCTTAAATTAGAATCTCTTCAGAATATCTGACTTGGAATTTTGACATTTATTAATAATACTTATCAGCTAGAATATGACATTCCTCTGAGTAAATGTTAGGATTTTGTAATATCACAGAGAAAAAGTTCAAAAAGGCTTCCTTGTGTAGATATCATGCCCTTGTGCAGAATTCTGAAGGAGAGCATGCAACTAATGTCAGCCTTTGCGAATACTAAAGGTCACGCATATGAATCGCACATTTGTACACTACGCCGCGGGCTGGGAGTAATTAGTATATACGTCAGTTGTCTTCTGATATGTTACTAAGGATCATGTTTGCCTTGCAAGCTGATTACCAAATAATACTGAAGCGCAAAAAATAAAGCCCTGTGTAAGTAAATGCTTTATATAAACGTATCTACTTTTCAAGGTAAATGAAATACTGTATCTTTTATTGATTATTACCGTGTTCCTTTCACGAGTAACCTCACCAGGTTCATTCCATACAGTTATGTTCGATTTTTAAAATATTTATACATTAATTGATTAAAACAAACCTCGCAAATTTTATAGTCTTTCCAAGTAGGCATATTAAACCTTGAAGGTATTTCTTCTACCAATTTGTCTGCTCATATCCAATTGTAACTGCTTTCTTCTTTATATAAAAAATACTCTTTATTTAATGGTCATATTTATTTTGAACTTACACATGTATCTTTTCTCTCATGCAGGTTCCACAAGACAGTTCGATAGAGAAAAGAGGAATTTAAGGGGTATAACTTGAGACTGACTATTATACCATTTCCAAGATGCATGTCGAGGTTTCAGTTGCGCTCAACTTCGTCATTTCATATCTCTACAACAAGCTGCCCCGTCGGCGCGTTGATATGTTTGGAGAGGAACTTGAAAAGGGCTTAAAGAAAAGATTCGAAGGACACTGGTACCCAGATAAACCATTTAAAGGATCTGGTTTCAGATGCGTGAAAGTCACAGGACAGAAAATGGACAGTTTATTCCTGGAAGCAGCAATCTCGTGCGGACTGGACATGGAAGAAATCAAGAGTTATCTACCACAGGATCTGACCCTGTGGATAGACCCAAATGAAGTTTCCTACAAAATTGGAGAAAAGGGACCAATCAGGATCCTCTATAGTGACCGCAAGGCGGACGATGAAGTCGTGGACCGAGAGGTTCAGGCAACAAACCGCGGATTCAATCCTGATGCTCAGTGCTTCAAGCCAATCGATGGCTTGTCAGCTTCTCTGGGCAGCCTAAATATTTCACCCGGAAGTGTGTCACCATCCACATCTGTCTCTCCCAGCAACTGGCCCGTTGGGCCGGTCAGCCAATCTACATCACCCTCTATCGGACTCTTTAGCTCTTCGCAGTCATCTGCGGGTCCGAGCTATCCGCCTAAACAGGGTTCCATCATCCCCATGTTCACCACAGCAACTTTTGCACAAACCAAGTTTGGATCAACAAAGTTAAAGACGAATGCCAAAAGACCGACGAGGCTTTCCCCGACCGACTTTAATAATTATTTCCGCCAGAAGACCGTTACCCTTTCTGAAGAAGACCTCATTAGTCCTTCGCGCTCACGCTCTATATCCCCAAGAGATGCCAGGGTGGAATTCTTGATAGACCAGCAACAGAGAATGATGCAGCAACAGCAACAACATCAGCAGCAATATCAGCTACAGCAACAACAGCTACAGCAACTGAATTATCAACTACAACAATCGCAGCTGCATCAACATCCACAAAGCCAAATGAGTTTCTATGGCGACATCCAACGCCACAACTCACCCAGTCCTCAGTTTAGCACCACAGTTTCCATGCCGACGGCCAATCTGGATTTCCAAGCCGGTGTGTCCCCTCTACATTCTCCCATGTCATCACCTATGACATCCCCTGTGCATTCGCCCATGAATTCCGTTCCAAGATCATCAGAAAACCACAAATCTTTCATTGAAGGCTTAAACCTAAGTAAGGTTCCGTATTCCAACCAGTGCCAACACTTGCTCATGGCCAACTAATTATGAAGCTGAATGGCCTGAAAGTTGAAGTCGACAAAATTACTTTCTTCGCGGATAGCGGGATAATTTCGTTTCGTTCGAAACGAGCGATTACAAGTAGACAAAGTTGGGCAACTCTCAATACTTTGCTGGTGTTTATTCCCCTGGTGATTAAAATTGCTTGTCTAAAGCACCAGTCATTTAAATCTTGTTACTTCGGTTAGAAATCCTTACTTCTACGAATTATAAATTACAACGGAAGGACATCGTCAAATTTTATGTGGTGTAATGGCTTCACATTTCACATTCATTTATTTTGTTTTAAACATCAGGATCACTGTACTGAGTAAGTTGATCTGGAATTCTACTAGCGTCTTTGACCTTTTCTGTTCTGTTCCTTGGGTGTGGTGTCCTGGAAGATAGCTTACCTTTTGCCTGTTTCTCTCGTTATGCTAATTGTGGCCTTTTAGAGATGGCAGCGGGAGATTTACACTGATTGATTTGTTATTGTATCTTCTGTCTCAATGTTTGGGCATATATATTGGCTATTTTTGTCGTTGAACATATATTTACTAAACTAATATTCAGCTGAGAAAAGCAGTCAGTAGTAGGTCATTGTTTAATCAGTCAGGTTTCAGTCCGACGAAACATTGAAGTATATCCTTAAGCATAATTCCAGTTCTAATAATAATTTCTCTAGAATGTCTTACCTACAGTCGGCAATGAACCTACTATGTTGAGTTTAAAATGGAGGCATATTGAAACTATCGAAAATTAATATGGATCTGCTCAATGAATTTTTGAGTACTGTCATCAGGGCATAAAATTAGCTTGGAACATATGTCTGTCTGATACATTTGGTACAGGGCACTGTTTCCTTTTTAAATTATAATTGTTCCTTGACGTGCTGAAGAAACATTTGTTTATTGGTTTAAACAGCGTCCCTTGCCACATCAGCAAATCTTTGGATATTTAGGGCTATCACCAATTTCAGATTTTAAATCTAAAATTCGCGTGGTCCTTTCTTCAAAAACCTTAGAATCGATGGAGTTCATACTCTAAAGTAAACCTCATTTCTGTCAATTCCTAACATAAAGTTGGATGTACTCGCTGTTGATTTTTGTTTTCTTCAGAGTGTTACTGACGAATCCAGCCAAACAGATTGTCGTTATTCTGACATAGTTATTCAAGTTCCACTGATTAATGTATTTTGGTCCTTCCAAACAAAGGTATAAATGCAAAAGTTTCAATAAATTTTACATGAAAGAAAATGTTGAAAGACACTAATTTTGGATTGTGATGATTAATTGGTGAATATTTTTTTTTTCATCAAATCTGTAACAGTATAAAACAAGCTTCCTGCCATCATCCTGTGGCATTATCTCTCTAATTCATTATAACAACATTTCTCCACTGTAAGGCTGCGACTTTCGGGACAATTTACAAATTTCATATATTTAATATGCGACAGCTCGGGTCAAGAGCTAAGGATCATTGGATAATCTCTAATTAATTGTACTGATATCTTAAAATAACTTTTGTCACAGCATTTGTTTTGCTCATGGTCTTGTCCTGCGTCTGTCGTGCTTCTTCCATCGTCCGTTAACATTAGCTATTTCATTCACCTTCTTCAACGACAACAACAGCAACAATGAAAAAAACAAAAAAAAAAAACAAAGAATAAAAGAAACACTAAACCAGTTTCAACCTAACTTGTTCATTTTTAAACAAATGATGCCGATCCACTATCAAATATGGCCGCCGTTACTAAACATAGAGAAACTTCTAAAGGTCTAGTTTTAATAACTACTGCACAGAATTTGGGCAAGTTCTACTGAAAATGCGTACTGGCATAAAGGCCTTTCAAGCTTATAAGTATAATATCGATTAGTCATCAAATATGGCAACCGTTGCTAAAAATGGAAAAACCTTTATATACAACTTGTCAAAAACTGTTTAACATAATTTGGCCAAACCTGGCATTCTGGCATAAAGACCTTTCCAGTTTGTACAAAAAAAAGCCGATCCGCCTTCAGATGTGGCCACTATTACTAAAAATATAATAACCTTTAAACGACTTCTTCTACAAAAATAAAAATTTAAACGTTGGAGAAAATTGATTAAATTTAACAGAAAGCATTTTGGCAACAAGACTATTCAACTGCTGTCCATATAAAAGTGATCTGCCGTCAAATATGACCGCTGTTATCAAAAATAGAAAATCATAAAACGACTTCTTCCCAAAAACCGCTGAACAGTCTGAATACTGGACACAAAGTATCCAGGCATAAAGACCATTCAGATCTATACAAATGATGCTGAGTCACCTTTAAATATGGCCACTATTACTAAAATTAAAAGAATTCCCTACAACAGCCGAACATACCATAACCAATTTGAGACGTCAACGTGGAAATAATGCCTTTAACATTTTTACAAGTAATGCCAATCCGCCAATAAATATGGTCGCCATTACTAAAAATAGAAACAAAAAATGAGCAACTTCTTCTCATAAACCGCTATACAGATGTTAAAATTTAACCCAAAACTATTCTATCATAAAGGCCTTTTACTATTCTGTCATAAAGGCATTTTACATTTGCGTAAATGATGCTGATCTATGTCCGCTATTACTAAAATTGCTAAAACGTTTTAAAGACTTATCAAAAGCCAGTGAACAGAATTTGACCAAAGCTGACAAAAACATTCTTGCATAAAGGTCTTTCATATTTGTGCAGATTACCACAATCTCCCATAAGATATGACCGCCGTTATTAAAAATGAAAGATCTTTAAACCATACCTTCACGCATACCACAGAACAAAATTATGACCACATTTGACGGAAGCATCAAGGCTTGTAAGGCCTTTAATGTATATAAATTAAGCCGATCCACAATCAAATATGGCCATTGTTACAAAAAATAGAAAAACCTTTAAAACAGCTTCTTCTGAGAAACTGCTGAAAAGAATTTAACAAAATTGGATAAAAAGCCTTTTCAAGTGTGCTAATTTGCCATCAAATTGTACGTAGAACTAAAACGAAAAACAACAACAACAAAAACAATTTAACATGAACTTGATCTAAAAAAAACAACTGCTCAACAGTATTTAATTAAATTCAACTGAAAGCACCCTATCATAACGGCCTTTAAATTTTGCACAAATGATGCTGATCCATTATTCAATATGGCCATTGTCATTACAATTGGAAAACAAAACCTTTGAATGGCTTCTTCTCACAAAGCGGTCAATAGAAGTGGACCAAATATCACAGAAAGCATCATGGCATAAGTCCTTTCAAGTTTGTTCAGATGATTCTGATCCGCCATCCAATATGGTTGTCATTAATAAAACATTTAAAAACTGTTAAATATCAGTAAGCATGATACTAATGAAGATTTCTTGGCCAACTGCCCTTGCATTGGCTTTTAAATCTATGTCAGTCAGGTGAGCTATCTCGGGCCCACATTGACCTCATATTTAAGGAATAGATTATCTACAGAAATTTAATTCCACGGTGCAAGTCATCTGCCATGTATCTCATTCCACTGGCTAATATATTGCTTTAGATAGAGAAAATGTTCTCTCATTTAAATCTAGCGAGCTTTTCAAGATTACATTTGATCTCAGAAGGTAGTCTTTATCCGCAAGGGCTGCAAATGTGAGAATTGTATTAAATGTATTAATAAGACAATGTTTATGTACCATATTGAGACATATATCGTATATTTTTATACTTAATGTAGAAGATAGCCTTTATACCATATCATGCTCCACGTTTAATTAGCTTATTTTAGTATTCGATTTGTATTATTTGGATACGAATATACATCTTAATCTCTTTGTAATTTGCTTGGGTTGTGTCATATTTTTATACGTTATAAAAATGATACTTGTGTACTTATATCTTTTGTGGACGTAGTTCCTCCTTTGACATGGTCAATTTATTGACCAAATTAAACAATTGTCTGAGATGTGAAATAAGTTTCATTTTGCACAAGAAATAGAACTTTGGGCACCGCCTCTATAAGGGTGCTGACGGGTTATTACGGAGATAAGAAATTTACGGGAGCGCAGACAGGTAATAGAGTCCATGTATATGTTTGAAAATTGAGGAAGACACAAAGCTCATTAAGCTTATGGGCAATTGCGTATATCTATTTATTTATTCATGGATTTATTTATGTATAAAATTAAGTTTACCTGCAATGTTTGCATTAGAATGATTCAATACCTATCCGATTCATAGTTACAGCTATCGGTTAGTAATAATTGTAAACTTTTAAGTTCAAACATCTATATAGAAAGCTACCTTTTTACCTGGCTTTTTTATTTCCTTTATAAAGATACCTTGAATTTGTATCCACATCTAATTGCATTATACTTTCACAGACCGTCTCTCAGATTTTCTCTCTTTGATCTTGCTATGATTTTGTAAGGCTTTTGTATACGAGTTCTCTTTTTTTAATTCCTTTTCGTTTTCTACATTTTCCTTTTCCTTTTCTACATTTTTTTTTTCATTTCCAGATTAAAAGTGTATAAACGACACTGCAGTAAATTTATTATGCATTTTTTTGAAATATATCAGCGATCATGATATCCTATTATATAAAGTTAAAAGGATAAAATGCAAACCAAGTATACAATCTTCACTTTGCATATGAATTAATTAAGTTTTTCTATTTCAGCAATAGAGCTAATATATTCCTTGATTGGCAAATCCAGATTGGGTAGTGATTGGGGGCGCAGGCGGGGTTGTAACTATTGGCAGCGCATCTCATTGTATCAAGTGAGAGTTTTTTCGGTTGGGGACGAATTGCGTGAAACAAAACCTAGGTAAATAATTCTGTTGTGTGGGGTTTTTTTTAACTAGAGTGAAAAACAATTTTAAAAAAAAATTCATTGATTGATTTTTTACTTTGGTTTTCCGATTAAAATGTAGTCTCCATTTGTCTTCTGATTCCACTAGTTACTCAAAAACCACAAGATTTAAAAGGCGTCCATCTAAGTACATCCTGCCGATTTTATGTTAGCTAGTGCACATGTGATAATATCATAGAATCTCATTGTCGTGATTAGTCAATATTTAACGTATATAATCTCTGTAAATAAACAACTTTTGATACTTTTCAACAAACTTTTGTACATAGGATTGGCCACTGTATGTTATCAAGCCGTAATTAATCAAGGCCTCAAACCTCTTTAGATCTCCTTGAATTTTAGACTAGAACATTCGGGAATAATTGTTAATTAAAGTGCATTCTAAAAAAAATACAATGTTTTTAATTTTTGTTGCTTCGTGTGATTTTGTCCTTAAACAACAAAAGTATACTAAATCTGTTGAGATTATATTGGTATAAATGCAAACATATTTTCAAGCAAGCTAAAAATGTACGTAAACCTACACTTAAATTTCACCAGGTGGATTATCAACTTATTAGGCTGCATTGAAGACCCATGTTCAAGAAGTTCAATACAGCTGTTGAGGCGAAGTTTTGACTTTACCAACTCTCTTTGTCTGTCGCACACACTCCATATATATATATATATATATATATATATATATATATATATATATATATATATATATATATATATATATATATATAATGACGTTGTAGCGGGTTGTGTCGATAGTATTCGATGGCTTCCGACTATACCACTTCTGGTAGTGAAATGAAGGATATATTGATTTATCTTTTATTTTCTTATGGTTGAATAGTAGTTCCATATTTTCGTACGAAAGAATTGTGCATCATTTGTTAAATATTGTACAGATAGTAAAATATATTCTATATCTGTAATTTATGCTATTAATATTTTGTTTCAGATTACATTGTTATTATGGGGCATATATATTTTCTACGTCAACGTAATCTTAGATAGACGTCAGTTTTATACCTATTGTTTTCAGAACAGAATGTACTTTTCATGATTTGTTGTATATCCTGATAAATCAGGCCCATAACTGGGGCCGTTGCTACACATTCATTGTACATTGATCTGTTTCACTGTTACGTGCAATAATTTGCGTCCGGACGTAGACGCCCCAGATAATCACGTCAGGATGTTGTCACGTTTATATTGTTACATATTTCTAAGTTTGTAATAAAATCACGTCATATTAGATAACGTAGTATACTGAATTGTACTCTTCCGCCTTACACGTACATCAACCTATGTTTCTTCCACGCATACAAACACAGACAAAAACGAAAATAATTGACTCGCTTGTATTGAGCAGTATTTTTATCTGTAACAGAAATACGCTGCTCTCACTTCACTGCAGTATACCTTCTTTCCTTTCTTTTTTTCTTTTTGTTTGTCTGCTTTCCGGTCATTTGTAAAAAATAGAAACAGTAATGTTGCATTCATCTCTTTTACATTAACTAACTTTACATCTGTTGCATAGGCACACAAGCATTCACTGCCCACCCACTTCTCTCTCTCTCTCTCTCTCTCTCTCTCTCTCTCTCTCTCTCACACACACACACACACACACACACACACTAATACACTTTCAAATATTATCTCTCACACACATAGATAAGCACATATACAATAAAGCGCACCTGTCTAACTTTCTCCAAATTTCCGTTGCTCTTATTCTCAGAAACTTCTATGTCTGTCTGCTTGCTTGGAAAAAAACGCTACATGCACAGACATGCACATTTCTTTCTCGTCTACAGCATTCTCTCTCTCTCTCTCTCTCTCTCTCTCTCTCTCTCTCTCTCTCTCTCTCTTACACGCACATAAACACACATACACCCTGTCTCTCTGTCCCTGTCTCTCTCTCTCTCTCTATCTCTCTCTCTCTCTCTCTCTCTCTCTCTCTCTCTCTCTCTCTCTCTCTCTCTCTAACTCTCTCTCTCTCTCACACACACACACACACATGCTAACACACGAGATCGCACCTGTCTAGCTTTCACCAAATCTGTCTCTTTCCAAGGAACTTCTCTGTCTGTCTGTCTGTCTGCCTGCCTGGACATGGTATTTCAAACACGTTCCACGCATAGAGACGTACATTTCTTTCTCGTCTACAACATTCTCTCTTTCTCTCTCACGTACACACACAAACACACACACACACAGAGTGTCAAAACATAGGAGACCGAAAAATAAACGAAACCAAATACAAAGTAAAGCTGAAATATAATTTCAAGTATAATATAGAATCAGTGAAGAAGAAATACAAATAGGAGATAAATAGGACCAGCAGTGAGAACATATCTTCACTTTTTGTCATTACATCAACAGAATTGAAAAATTACTGATCTTCCAACTGTTTTCGAAACTCTTACTCGAAATGGACATAAACTGTGATACTGCACATGACAAATCAAACCTTTTAATTTAGATACGTGATCATAACTATACTTCTTTCATATAAAAGTGGGATGCACGCAAACTAAATTCTAAACATTGATAATTGATCACTTTTCTATGAAAGGGTTGGGAAGTGTACTACATCTTTTCTTACTGTCATTACATTATTACTGTCCGTACATTCTTACTGTCCGTTCGTACTGTCCGTACAGAGCCGCAGTTGAATCACATTATAATTATTTATCCTAGTCCCAGTTTTGTGTTTAAGGTCTTATCTCAACTGGAACAAGATTATGAGATGGGTGGTGCGGAAGCATATAGATGTAGCAGACAGATGTACCGCAAACAAATATAGAAATAGAAGAGAAAAACATTATTTAGCAAAAATACGACTCGACCATGACAAAATTATGAAAACAGTACAATCGTAGGAGAGATACAGACACCCCCCCCCCCCCAAAAAAAAAAATAATAATAATAAAAAAGAAGAAACACGTGATGTTGGAGAAAAACTTGGTAAATGGACTGCACCATTTGCCGTACGAACCGGTTGCCGCACGGTTTATACTTATTCTTGGTTCTGTGCAGTATTTTTATTGGTAGCGAAGGAACATAAAATAAACATTTAAATACAGGTACAGTCTTTCTCTGTTGTCAACAACACTGCACATAATCAAGAATATGTTTAAATCGTACGGCAACCGTTTCCGTGCGGCAGCTGGTGCACTCAGTCTATATATATCGGGCGTCGAAACTTCATTACTTTGCTTGTTTGTTTTGTGGCTATGATTTAAAGTAAAGCATCTTTAGTGATCTAACTCTGATACATATAAATTGTACTTAGAGAGACCTCCTCTTTTGATCAAAAGCCTTCGAAAAAAGTCTTCCGTCAAATTTGGATTAATGTAGGAGTGGTGAAGTAAATTCACCGTGCGAGAGAGTAAATATGAGAGCGTAAAAAAACCATATTATCAATAAAGTAAACAAAAACAGTCGATACGAAAGCTAATCGTTACTTAATCTGCTGAACCGTGTTAGATATTTGATTTGTTCTTGATGTCAATAGAGTCATTTATTCCCTTCTGATGTGTTTATCTTCTGCCTTCCCATCGACCAAAGTTTTAGATCCCTGGTAAATAAGGGCATCAAGGTATTTCGTCTTATGTGTAAAGGGGGCTAATGCAAAAATTACCACATTGCAATAGATTTTGTGAGATCTAGATGGAAAATAAACATGATATTCCATAAATCAAACATTTCATGAGATAATTCTGATGCTTGGCAAAATTAGTTTTGTCTTTGAATATAAAGGTCTTTAATAGACAGCCTCTCTATTCTGTCTATTTGCGTTTAGTGGACTGAAAACATGCAAATAAAATGGCCTGCATCATGTTACTCTCCCAATCCCCAGCCCCACACACTGACCTTTTAATTGAAAGAAAGAAAATTTCCTGGAACTGTCTCTTGAATAGCCTAATTTCAGAAATTTCAGCAATTATCAAATGTCACTTTCAAGCTGTGGCATTTTGCGTCATAAAAATTTCAACCACAGTTTCGTGTTTATGGTTATTGGAATACACGAGGCACGTGTTACAAGCAATTCATTTTTATGTGGTAAGAATACCATACACGAGTAGCACGTGTTGTCTACCTGTATTGCAGATAGTTAATGTGTTGTTAAAAGTTCACAATATGTACTAGCTTCTTTATAAGACCGTGTGTTTCTACTAAACTAAAGCCAATCTTACATTGTACATCAAAGTAGGTAGTTTCTCATATGTATCGTTAAATACATCTGTTAATATATACCATTATACCAGATGTATAGATAGATGAGTAGAGAGGTAGGTATGGGCGGGTACATAAATGGATAGGTATGTTGGGAAGTTTGGTTGATTGGTTGGTAAGTAGGCAGATCTATTGTTTTTGGAGGATTTGGGACAAAGTCTCTCGGATCTGACAAACCTACGGGATTTTAGTTTATAATTTGAGAGTTTAACAAAGCAGCACATCCTAAATTTATGGCAATTTAAAATATAACCCGTAGGTTGTTTACTCTTTTGTATTTGTATGACTATTGCGTGCACATTTTTTATATCTCTTATTTCGGGTATGAATAAATTTAACTCAAATTGTACAGAGGTTAGGAAAATACAGACCAAACAATGTGTTTATATAACCAGTTACTTTCAGCTGCAATATGCAATGTACAATAAATAAGTCTTTTAAGATTATATTAGCATATTAATATTTTGTTCTGAGAGCTGCCTGAGTTGATAGGACTCAGATGGTCTGGTAGTTTGAATTTTTCGATTTGTATAAAGTATTTAACTAAATTTACAGAAGCGAAAAAAAATGGATGGTGGATGGATGAAAATGAGAGACTGTGTGAAGAACCTTTATGGTGGCCGTAAACGTTTTGGGGGAGGGTGTCTTTTGTGCAGGTGCGAGTATACAAAACAAAGTCAAATGCAAAAATCTCTCGTAGAAGGTGTATTTATATTTAAGCATTGTTTATGTATTGTGAACAGTTTCACAAAATGCATACTAAACCATACACTATTCCAAGAGTATCATTTCTAAGTCACATATCGCAAATAATTCTAAACTTATCATCCTGTGACAATAATTACAAATAGGGCCCTCTCTCCCAGCCGAGTTCGAAAATAGGGGGAAATGATCTTACAGCAGCGAAATGGTGTTTTCCAAAAATATTTTAATGAATTTCGACGAATATTCAAACATACATACATACATACATACATACATACATACATACATACATACACACACACACACACACATACATACATACATACATACATACATACATACATACATACATACATACATACATACATACATACATACATACATACATACATACATACATACATACATACATACATACATACATACATACATACATGTAAGTAACTTCATTATTATTAAGTTTTCTATTCTCAGACCAGGGAAGATCAATGTTGTTGCAAAACATCTAACAATTAAGTAAAATAATGTAGTGTGCCCTAGGCTTAGATATGTGGTTTCTACAAGATAGATAAAATATCCACAACATTCATGTTAAGATCGACCTGATGGCAGACTGCAATTATGAAGTACCTTCACCAATGGCAACCATTTTAGATCGTCCTTTTCAGCACGAAAAATGTTTCTCACGCAATTTTATCCTGAAATTTATACTTTCCTCATTTCGATTGTGTATCTCTCTCTTTTAATCGGTAGTGAAAATGGTTCATAACCATTACAATGACTAAAAAATAATCTAAAACGCTCAAATTGCTAAATAATCAATATCAGTTCTGTAGCCCAAGATGTTCTGTGACAAAATAATCACCACACATGTTGAAATCTCTGGATTGGTCTTTAATTGGCTGTTTTCCATACAGCAAATAGTTCCGCAACACGTAGGCGTTTCTGGCTTCGCGGATATTGCTGTTTTTGTAACACTGGAACTGTGGAGTATGATGGATCCGGAGGAAAGGCATACCGGATCTTGATTCGAGGCGAGGATGCATCGATCTCGTGGGGCACCAGTTATAGAAAAGCCTACGTAGCTGGCAAATGGATCACAAAATAAAATTTTACCTTTATTACGTCGTGACGAAACCCATCGTTCTTTATTTACTCTTTTTTGTTGTGTGCTATATACGTTTCCTGAACGTACGATATATAGTTGAATCGACACTTCTACAGCTATTACAACCGAACTTACTTTTTATACAATGAAGAGCTTTAACGGTCAGATGTCATTCGGAGTTCAATGGTCCACGTTTACAAGCGATTTCGGCAATTGCACTTTGAAATTGAGTAGGATTTGGGTATTTTGTGTAATAGTTTAAATTTACTACGAAATGAGACCAAATTCTTACACATTTTCTGGAGTTATAATTGCTCCCTGACGCATTTGAGTGTGATGCATTTTTAACCTACATGACTCCAGAACGCTTGAAAAGGGACGTAACACGTATGTCCCCTCGTCGAATGTGTACATTTCTCAGTTGATGACAGTGAAAACTTGGCAATCTGAATCATATGTTATTCAACACTGACAAAATCAACGCTAATCAGTTCTATAAATTTATCTCTAAAGTGGCATCCACAGAACGACAGATGTACTATCCGAATAATAAACTTAGACATAGAAATTCAGCATGTAGATAAAGTCTTTAACTTGAATAGAGTCTAAAACTTATTCATTCTTATATCAGAATGGAAACGCGTTCTCGTTAAATTATCAGTATATAAAATCCAAATAATTAGGATATACAGCAGCGTCGACATGAATTGTATGCATCCAGAGGCCCTATTTTCCGCCACCAGGCCTGTATATTATACAAATTTTGAGCATGAGTTTGAACTCAGTCTGGAAATGAACCATGTTATGCAGAGAGTTACAAAAGGGAAATCTTACACGATTATATCAAAAAACACTTATCTTCATTTTGGACAATTTTGAAGCAATTCGTGCACTGTAAAAAATAAGCTCCAAAAATTGGATTTTGAGCCAGAACTTAAGTTTGCAATCAAACGAGTTCGATAATCTTCGGATCTGTAGTCAGTTTGGTCTAGCTACCGTATATGGAACAACAAACCTAAGTCAGAAATAACAATCTGACGATAATATAAACGGATCTGTAGTCAGTTTGGTCTAGCTACCGTATATGGAACAACAAACCTAGGTCAGAAATAACAATCTGACTATAATATAAACGACGGGTAGCTGGACTATTTTTTCTCTCCTGCCACGTCTATAGTTCGGTCAAACAAAAATTGAAAGGTGCATTAAACCGTGAGCGTTGACGTGGTCAGTTTCTTTTTGTGTCCACGAAAACATCAGTGCCTTCTACCGATTAAAATAAATTTAAAAAATGAAATATTCCCAAACGTCAGGATCGTGCCAATAGCTGTGACTAAAAAATTGTCCTATTAGGTTTCCTTAATCCCTAGTGTGCCAGGATCGATGATAGCCAATCTATGACTGTTTGCCTTTTCGGACACACAAATGTCTTAAGGTCATAGGTTGCCTCAAAATAAAGTGACGAACAGACAGATATAAAGACAGAAAGAAAGACAGATAGAGAGACAGTCATAACCCACGCTTACAACCCAAACAATATATAGAGGGACAGCCATAACCACGCTTACAGCCCATACAATATATAGAAAAACAGCCATAACCCACACTTACAACCCATACAATATATAGAATAACAGCCATAACCCACACTTTCAACCCATATATTATATAAAGAAACAGCCATGACCCACACTTTCAATCCATATATTATATAAAGAAACAGCCATGACCCACACTTTCAACCCATATATTATATAAAGAAACAGCCATGACCCACACTTTCAACCCATATATTATATAAAGAAACAGCCATGACCCACACTTTCAACCCATAGAATATATAGAGAAACAGCCATGACCCACACTTACAACCCATACAATATATAGAAAAACAGCCATAACCCACACTTACAACCCATACAATATATAGAAAAACAGCCATAACCCACGCTTAAAACCCATACAATATATAGAGAAACAGCCATGACCCACACTTACAACCCATATATTATATAAAGAAACAGCCATGACCCACACTTTCAACCCATAGAATATATAGAGAAACAGCCATGACCCACACTTACAACCCATACAATATATAGAGAAACAGCCATGACCCACACTTACAACCCATTTATTATATAAAGAAACAGCCATGACCCACACTTTCAACCCATATAATATATAGAGAAACAGCCATGACCCACACTTACAACCCATAAAATATATTGAGAAACAGCCATGACCCACACTTTCAACCCATACAATATATAAAGAAACACCCATAACCCACACTTTCAACCTATATAATATATAGAGAAACAGCCATGACCCACACTTACAACCCATACAATATATTGAGAAACAGCCATGACCCACACTTTCAACCCATACAATATATAAAGAAACACCCATAACCCACGCTTACAACCCATATATATATATATATATATATATATATATATATATATATATATATATATATATATATATAGTTTACTCTGCGGCCAAGTACGACACATAAACCAACATTCGTGCAAAAAAAGCATGGTAGAAATTTGGGTGAAATAGCTAAAAGATCGTATTGAATATATTCAGTCTCAATAAATTGCTTTCCATTTTATATGCGTGTGTAGATACAATAAATTGCTTTCCATTGTATATGCGCGTGTAGATACAATAAATTGCTTTCCATTGTTTATGCATGTGTAGATACAATAAATTGCTTCCCATTTTATATGCGTGTGTAGATACAATAAATTGCTTTCCATTTTATATGCGCGTGTAGATACAATAAATTGCTTTCCATTGTATATGCGCGTGTAGATACAATAAATTGCTTTCCATTTTATATGCGTGTGTAGATACAATAAATTGCTTTCCATTTTATATGCGTGTGTAGATACAATAAAATAATTGATTAAGGTCTGAGAATCATCACACCGTCAGCACTTATTACTAAGGTACTCAGTCCATAGTTCTTTATTGATTTAGTACATATTCCTATGTACCACATGGTTGAAAGATTAACCGATTATGTAAAGAATATCTGTAATTTTATAATTGTCAGTTAACAGATATTTCAATCTCTGTCTCCGCACGTGCAAGTACAATATTCCACTTTGTTACGTAAGTCCAAAATAGCCAATTTATTTGGAAGGCACCTGGATATATTTGTTATTTATTTATTGATTGTTTCTTTTATCTTAGTGACATTTGCACAGTTCTTATAAATTATGGCGAAGAGATCGATATTATAAATGATGTGGCATCTGGCTAATTTTGTGCCAGGTGTCATATAATAATCTTTCCAAATGTACGGTATCTCTCAGATCTCTCGTCTGTCAGAAATGAAAGATATGACTAAAAAACTGAAGAAACGCGGTGTAAAGACCAATCTTACCAAGCATAGGCGTTTGTATCATCTACGAATTCTTTTATAAAATGCCCAAAACACGAATAGATAACATGCACACATACACGCTGCTTTCTGTGTTCATTTTTCGCATTTCCTCGTGTTGTAGATCTTTGAAACTACTAGTACTCCTTGCACCATGTATTTGTCACTTGTTTAATTTGGATCACTGTATCCAGTCTCTTAAGCTAACCAGGATCACCTTTAGGCTCCCATTGATATTATCATTGACTGGGACCAAGTCTGCTATGATAAATAATAAAAATAACAATAAATGTATTCCAAAGCAGTTGGAATTCAAGGTCAATCCACGTTTCATTCATGATATGTAACGCAAATTAATTGTCAGATCTCGTATACAAACGAAACAACATCAAGAGGCGTCGTCTGAGAAGAGTCACCAGTCTCATACCTAAAGCATTTCATATTTAATAAACTGAGTTGCGATCGTGGAGCTTATTACAATTGCTCTGCAGGTTTACCCACGTCCCTCCTTGTTGGCTGTCAGTCTTCCAAAGTCGGATGATTAAGTAACACAAATCATGATAAGATTTATCACCACATCTACCTAGGTAAGTCATAAATGTGGTGTTAATGTGTCATATAATAAAAATTCTGAGTTAATATTATGTGATCCTGATTGATTTAACTTGAATTCAATGAGATTTCTGTTCTGCAAAATGTGATAAGATTTACCAGATTTAGTAGAAGAAACGTAATGATTTTTTGAGAAGACGTCATTTGACCTCGGTGGTGTAACTAGATGGAGCACGCGTGAGTCGCTATTTCTTCTTCTTCTTCTCATTCTAAGATTCCTACATCCTGATTCGGGTCTGTTTCGCTGCTTCTGCTCTTGGAACAATTTTGAGTAACGCAATGATTTTTCATGGACCTAATCCCAGTGATCACCAAATAGGCAATGATCCGTAAACCAGGATCTAGCTTTCCATAGTTCAAGACAATGATAAGACCGGTTGAGATTATATAAAAATATAAAATTCTCTAACCTGTATGATAACATTATTTATTCGTATTTAAAACTTCTGCTATTGTTATCAAGCAATCTCCTGTAGGATCCAGGGATAACACTTTCCGCTCTGTTTGGTGTGTATTTGTAATTCTCTCTCTCTCTCTCTCTCTCTCTCTCTTTCTCTCTCTCTCTCTCATACAGACAATATATTAAGTTTGTTTCTTAATAAAAGAACCGTGCAACTCTGCGTTGTATATAGTTTTCTATCCAAATATTATATGAAGAAATAAAAACCAGAACATAATCTTTATTTATCATTAAAACTGCAAATGTTTCTGATTTTGTCGTGTTGAAACGTTGACACTGCGTTTAAGATTTTATTACAATTTGCAGGTATAATATTTTTAACATTCCATATTTTACGTTGAACAATATAAACTAAGCCAATATTTGCTGAAATATATTTATAATGGACAGACATTCAAGTACAAAAAATAAGATATACACTGTAAAATGTTGCTACTAACGGAGATAACAATGTTATGTCCTCTCTTTTTGACCCGTTTAGTTTCAGCCAAGTTGAATTTGGTTTTTCATTGATTTTTTTTATATAAGATTGCCCTCTAAAGAAGGATTGGCATTATTTTTAGGTGTGCTGCGGCATCAGTCTCACAAATTGTGCAGTGCTGTTGTGATATCTTGTTCATAATCCAATCTCTCTCTCTCTCTCTCTCTCTCTCTCTCTCTCTCTCTCTCTCTCTCTCTCTCTCTCTCTCTCTCTCTCGTGTTTGTATTAGCTTAATTCTGTTCGTTTGTCTGTAAGTAGATATTGATTCGGTATTTTTACATAAAAATGCGTACGGAGCATTGTTGGACGAGGTGTATGAATGTTGCCGTATCCATATCTCAACATCGGATTTCACGCGGCATTGAGGTGTTGTTATACGAACATTTTTCCGGACTTCACCCAACACAAATGACCCTGCATCGTGCATCGTATTTGGTTTTCGTTGAAAACATGCATTCCTGTTACGTTCTCCAGTCGCAAAGAAGAACGAAATTTTTTTCTAGGTAGAGAAATAAGATGTGTTCTCTTGCCCTAACACATCGTATTCGCTCAGAGCGATAGAAATAACCGATGCACGCGACGGAGATTTTCAACTCGTCTGCTTTGCAGTAACCGATGTCTATTCTCATTTGTGTATCTATCAAATACGGTTCAGAATCTGTGCCATTTCACGCAGTGGCCTGCCAAACATCTGGTAGTTGCTTTAGTCCTCCGAAATGACAGATACTATGCTGAACGATTCGCAAAAGTGATTATTTCTCAATAGATCTTCGAAGCTGGCTTTCTTGCGAGAGGCTCATGTACGTCGATCGTTTTACGTCAGAAGATACAGAGCGTGCGCGCTTCCGGAAACGGATATAGTAACGGATCCAACGTGCCGGATCGGCACCATCATTAGGGAAACTTTAAATTGTATCTGAAAATTTCACAGGTTTTTTCATACATTTTTTATGTAGGAATAGCGATCATACGTGTTTTTTTTCTGGTATCAAAGTTCGCCAATCTCTCGAGTGTGTTGTCACCCCTACCCTTCAGGCTCGAGCTTCAACGACCCCCTCGTGACTTGAGGAACGTTAATACCGGAAAACAAAAAAAAAAACAAAAAACATGTATGCTTCCTATATAAATCAACAGCGCTATTCGTTCTCATGCTTACAAGCAAAAATAAGTTCATTTTTTTAAATTTAGGGGATGATAGTTCTTTGAAATAAACACAGTAAAGTTTACTGCTTTCCCTATCCTTAAAAACGGTTAACAAATGTATGTATATTATGTGTTTTAGGTAACACATCTATGACATTAACAAAAAAAAATTAAAACAAAAAATAAAACAACTATCAACGTAAAATGGGTAGTTCATTGCACCAGAAATCTAAATTTTGTATAAAATGATCCATCCCCTGATTGCCATGATGAGTGTGAAATAGTGCTGTCATCTTGTACTCATTGTTAGACAATAGATATCTAGTACTCGCAGACGGAACGAGACTATTACGGCCCCTCCTCAATATTGCTTCTTTTTTTTTAAATACAGGATTCCTTATATATGTATTCCAGCAAAATTTGCTCCCCATGGCTACTCTTCTTATTAAAGAGGAATAACTTGACTATTGCTGTAAAAATTTTGTTTTATTGCTGTGAACGGATATTTTTAATTGTTGTTTTTTTTTTTTTTTTTTTTTTTTTGGTTTTTTTTTGTCTTTTTTTATAGTCAAATTTGATTTAACTCTGAATATAGTGATTTAATGTATTGCCCTTCAATTAATTTAAGATCAATCACTTATGATATGTTGTTGTCTATTGTTAGGCTTTTCCCTATCTATTTAAATGTCGGTGTATGATATATTGGCAAACATTATCACGCCACATATGAAAAGGTCTTGCATGCATCCAATCAAAACAAACGTTACTTAGTTACATAACGGCCTTACTGGGTCTGCCCAATCATCTGTATACAGACTAAGCCATGGTTGACACTGTGGTCGTTTTTGGGCAACCCGAGTTCGGATGTCCAGAAGAAAACAAAAACGATTTTCTCTTCCCTCTCGGTTAAGATGTGGAGTGAGATTTCAGCCCGAGAACAACTTTTGCGAACAATGAATGCTCAGCACATTAGAAGAAATACAATTTGCCAAGAACATTGTCAACTTATCAAGAACGGTCTCGCTTAAAAACATCCTCTTTTTTTCTTCTAACACCATCGGCTTATTCCTCGTACTCGAAAATGAAGAAAGAAAACAAGTCCCCATTGGATCATTTCACTTTGCTAACGTTGAGCGCTGATAGGCTGAAACACCTGTTTGAAATCGTATACGCGCTGCGATTTGGAAGCAGTGCTGGATTACCCAATAGGCAGACTAAGCACGTGCTTATGGCACCAGCAAAGCAGGGGCACAAAAAAAAAAAGAGAAATTATGGTTAAGTATTGTTTTTATTTTGAATTACATATGGGGGGTACAATAATCTTTTCAGTGCTTAGGGCCTCTAAAGGTCTTAATCCGGCCCTGTTTGGAAGGGATGGGGGGGGAGGGTATCAGAGGGTTATCATAAGTGCGAGGATTAAGCCAATGGTGTAACGATAAATTCTTTATAAGCTTTAGACGACGAGATAGGAGACGAGATTTGTACTCATCTTCCAGTACTCCTGCCCGTATTGAAAGAGCTGTCTCTATACATTTTAAAATGTTATGAAAGACGAAGACGCTGCGCTCTGAAGTTTTCCATTATTAAAGTTTGATAATATAATGCAGAGAGAAAAAAAAATTTCCACTTGATTTCTTGGGTTTATGGAAAATTCTTCCAAGAATACTTGTATCGGAGTAATCACTTTGTCGGTTGATGCTTTAGGTCCCCAATCATATTTTGCGTTATATCAGAAGGGTACGAACCACTTAATTTTGTAATCAATTTCTACGGACATTTTTGGGGAGTCCTAGAGCATGTTTGTCTTCCTAAAAAAACGTCAAATAAAAATATAGCATTTTCTTTTAAATTACTTTGCCCATCAACATCTTATTTTTTTTACATTTCCTTTAAAATCTGTTGAGTGCAAACGAACCTTTAAAGTCGTCGATAGTGATCAATAGTAGCAAATTACACATCCCACGACTGAATTTATATCGATGGAGTCTCAATATAAGCATACTACCAAACAAATTTATCCCGGAAATAGAATTGGGTTTACCATTTTTTACTTTCCTTATTTTTCACATACTGGTAATTTTGATAAATCTTTCTCAGGTTCTGTATTGAATCAGATATAGACATTTACCCAGAGCAATAACATTGTTTTAGAACAATTAAATCCTAATGACGTTAGAAAGAAACGACGGAACTGAAAATCCAAAGTCACACTTAAATCACAGGGACGAATCCAGGAATATCTTTTTTTCTTTTTCTTTTTTTTTTTGGGGGGTGGGGGGGTGGGGGGGTGTGGGGGTAAAAAAAGTCGGTTATAGTATTTCATTTCCAACAAAACTTGGATGCAATTTATACTGGAAGGTGGTCGTATTAGTAAACAATTGCCTATCAAGTAAAGGGCGTTGTTTCGAGCAGGTTTATACCTTGAATGAAAACTGATGATTTGGAATAATTATCAATAAATCACGATAACTCTATATATATATATATATATATATATATATATATATATATATATATATATATATATATATATATATATATATATATATACTGACTAAGCAATAGTCCTCGAACTATCCAAGCCCTTCCATTGAATTTAAAAATAAACAGGAGAGATGAAAGTGGTCTTATCGGTGTATTCACTCAAGTTGAGAGTTAAGCTTTCCCATACAAGTATATACAGATACATAATTTGATATTGTGTGCGTTTTTTCACAACAACATACACAACACGATATGTCTGTAGCAGAGAGAAAGAGAGAGAGAGAGAGATACTTATACAAAGCCAAATTCAGTATCTTATTGGCTATAATGTCTTATACTGATGCTGCCAATAATAAAATCTGATTTTAATTTAGAATACATAAACCATCCAAGCAATATAAAGATGGACTGTCCTTCAAAAGAGTGAGATGTATATATTCGAAAAATATGTGCAACACTTAGACCAGTCTAGTTAGGAAGATGAGATGACCTAGGTAAAGACTTGATCCAAAACAAAAAAATTTGATTTAGACCAATGGATGATAACTCAAATAATTTACAATCCATTACGTGTGTGGAAAACCTTCGCAAAAACTGAAGAGATAAGTTTATTCATGATTATCGATTTTATCGTTGTAATATATAGGTTGTTTATATTTGAAATAATTTTATTCTGACAATGTAATGTAGTACAGTTAACTACATATATGTTGTGCAATTGCGGCCTTTAATAAATGGCAGAGTATATCATCCCTGTGTTTCATAACTTTATCGTACAAATGCGATATTTTGGTCACTGAATTTAATTAATTTCGGCCTAACATTGCTCAATCTTACATATGGCTGCACAAACTACACCCACGGTCATGACAACACGTATCTTCTAAATAGAAAAAAAAAAGAAAGGGACAATGATTTATAAAAAAATTATTCACTTATAATTATTCATTTTTATATACACTGAGCAATACGATTTCCATTGCTTAAAAAAAGTATTTTTTATGCAAATCCTTCAAGTAGACGCCTTGATAATACGTGTTGCTTCCAGCTCAGGATGCTCGAACAAATTTTTATATTGTTATGTATGATGTTTATATAATATTATAAATATTTTAGGAAATTATAAATGTTTTTTCACTTTAATATTTGCTTAAATCTTTATGTTTATCAGGAAAAACATGTTTAACTAGTGTCCTTGAATTAGGTTGTTTTGATCAATATGTTTTCTCAATTTGAAGGTCAAGGTTGATTGTTGTTTACAAGTAAAATTCCATTAAGATGACACATGTTCTAGAACATTCTGTCATGTTACCAATCTTTATATATACCATGTTTGGTGGACATTTATTCAGTTTTGACATTTCCATCAGTCTTGTAAAGAGCTATTACAGTTGTGAAAATTCATTCCAAATTCTAAGAGAGGAATTATTTTAAATATTCATTGGATTATAACAGTGCTCATAAACTTTTGGATTTTGGATTTTTCATTGATGATTTTGGAATTTATGTGAACTTATTCAGAGATTTTGGAATACTTCATTTTGACATCAGCACATCAAGATTTCTAGTACATCAGGACTTTGGAGACCATTAGCACATCATAACATTCAAGGACACAGCCGTGAATTCGGAACATTCTATATTTAGGACTTGTGATTAGAACAATCATTCTTATTGGATTATTAGGATTTCAAAACACATTACTGTAAGTGACTTTTTTGATTTTTCATTTTAATTATCTAGTAATAAATTGCTTGTTGATTTTTACTTGATTGGTTGGTTTCACTTTCTTTCTGTTACATTTTTCTTAGACCATAGAGTCGTAACAGAAATTGGGGGCTCGTCGTTCCGGGATTGAATTTCTTTAAAGCATATTAGTGAATTAAATTTATCTTTGAAATTCATATTGATTTTGTCTCGGAGAATTGTTTTTTGTCTTTGGCAAAGATTTTTAAATAGAGAAATTTTTTTGTGTGAAACCAACAAGCATTTACAATGGCATCTAATGTTCAGAATTTCATTTCAAAACCTACCCAGGAGGGGTTAGAGTGCATGAGAAAGGATGAGTTGCTCGAGCTTGCCAGAAAATACAGTCTATCTGAGGCAAAAGTATCATTGACAAAACAGGAAATAAAGATTATTTTAATTCAGTATTTAGTAGGAAAGGGAATTTTTGAAAATAGTGCTTTAAGTTCGAAGAGAAAGCCTGTATCTGGTTCTGACAGGAAATTAAGGGAATTAGAGTTAAAGAACCAGATGGATTTAGAGTTAGCAAAGCTTCAGATTCAGAGAGAGAGAGAAAAAGAAGAGAGGCAGATGGAGAGAAAGAAAGAAGAGAGGCAGAGGCAGATGGAGAGAGAGAAAGAAGAGAGGCAGATACAGATGGAGAGAGAGAAAGAAGAGAGGCAGATACAGATGGAGAGAGAGAAAGAAGAGAGGCAGATACAAATGCAGAAAGAAGAGAGGCAAATGCAGATGGAGAGGGAGAGAGAGAAAGAGGAGAGACAGATGAAGATGCAAGAGAAGAAAGGGAAATGCAATTTAAATTAAGAGAATTAGAACTGGCAAACAGAGCACACTCCACTCCTCTAAAAACAAGTTCAGGTTTTGATGTTACTAGATATATTAGGTTAGTACCCCCTTTTCAGGAAAAAGAAGTAGATAAATACTTTCTTCATTTCGAGAAAATAGCTGAAAACTTGAAATGGCCCAGAGAGCATTGGACTTTGTTATTACAAAGTGTACTCATTGGCAAAGCTCGTGAAGTCTACATTTCACTGTCAGTACAACAAAGCACTGATTATGATGTGGTTAAGGAGTATATCTTGAAAGCTTATGAGTTGGTACCAGAGGCATATCGACAAAGGTTTAGGAATTGTAGAAAAGAAACTGGACAAACTCATGTCGAATTTGCAAGAGATAAAGAACAACTATTTGATAGGTGGTGCTCAGCCAAGAAAGTTGATCAAGCTTATGATAACCTCCGACAGCTCGTATTAATTGAAGAGTTCAAGAGGTGCATCCATAGTGATGTTAAAACCTATCTTGACGAGCAGAATGTGGAAACTTTGGAAAATGCTGCTCGTATGGCTGATGATTATTCCTTGACTCACAAAATTTCATTTGGCAATAAGTCGTCCTCTCAGCAGTTTTCTGGTAAAAAACCATTTCAATCTCATTCGAGTACTTCCAAATTTCACAACAGCACAACTGTTAGGACTCAAACATCTGATAAGACTGATCAGAAATCCTTATCTCTTCCTACGTGCACTTATTGTAAAAAGAAAGGGCACGTTATTTCTGATTGCTTCAAGTTGAAAAATAAGCAACAGAGAAAAGACAGAGCTTTTCCAAATGCTCTTATTTCTACGAGGTCAAGGTCACGGTCTTGTTTTGAAAACAATACATTTGTTGGGTCAAACAAACCCCAGTCTGATTCTATTTTGGAGGCTTATGAACCATTCATGTCAGAAGGTTCTATATCACTTATTGGTGATTCTGCCAAACCTATCCCAATTAAAATATTAAGGGACACTGGAGCTTCTCAGAGTCTTTTATTATCAGGTACTTTACCTTTGTCTGAGGAGTCTTCTTCAAGTGAAAGTGTTCTTGTTCAGGGAGTAGAGTGCGGCTTTGTAAATGTTCCTCTCCATTGTGTAAATTTGGCATCAGACTTAGTTTCTGGACCTGTGACTGTTGGGGCAGTGACTTCTTTACCCATAGAGGGTGTTCATTTATTACTAGGCAATGACCTAGCTGGAGATAAGGTTGTGGTTAATCCACTTGTAACTGACAAGCCTTGTTTGGATCAGAAAGTTGATCCTGTCGAAACTGAAATCCCTGATTTGTACCCTGCTTGTGCAGTTACTAGAGCTATGGCAAAAAGAGCTCTTGAGAGTGATGTTGATCAGGATATTATTCCTTTAGCTGACACATGTATTGGTCAGTCTTTTGATGAGGTCACTTTTTCCTCAGGTATTGATCAATCAAATGGTATTGATCACAGTGATCCTCTTTTGGCAACTCATTCTCTTTGTCCTACTCAGGGTAACAAACGACAATCCCTTGTCGTTGAACAAGAGCAAGATCCCGAGATATCTTGTTTGTTTCAGAGGGCTATTAGTGAAACTGAAGCCACACAAGTTCCAGTGTGTTACTTTGTGAAAAATGGGGTCCTTATGAGGAAATGGAGACCACCTGATGTACCCGCTGGTGACGAGTGGTCAGTGAGCTATCAAATTGTTGTTCCTAAGTCATATCGACAGGAAATTCTTAATTTAGCCCATGAAACTCCTTTGGCTGGTCATTTAGGAGTCCGTAAGACTTATCACAAGATCTTGAATCATTTTTATTGGCCGAAACTCAAAAGTGATGTTTCTAAATACTGCAGATCTTGTCACACTTGTCAAATGGTAGGAAAACCCAATCAGAAGATACCTAAGGCTCATCTGCAACCTATTCCTGTATTTGATGAACCATTTAGTAGAATAATAGTAGACTGTGTTGGTCCTTTACCTAAAACCAAGTCAGGCAACCAATACTTGTTGACCATCATGTGTGCATCTACAAGATTTCCAGAAGCAATTCCTCTGAGAAATATAAAAACTAAAACTATTGTGAAAGCTTTTGTGAAGTTTTTTACACTTGTTGGCCTTCCCAAATCTGTCCAGTCGGATCAAGGGTCAAATTTTATGTCTGGAATTTTCCAACAAGTTATGCATGAATTAGGCATCCAACAGTTTAAATCTTCTGCCTATCACCCTGAAAGTCAAGGTGCTTTGGAAAGATTTCATCAAACTTTGAAGAATATGATTCGATCATATTGCTTTGATACAGAAAAGGATTGGGATGAGGGTGTTCATTTGTTGTTGTTTGCTGTTAGGGAATCAGTTCAAGAGTCGTTGGGTTTTAGTCCCTTTGAACTAGTTTTTGGTCATACTGTCCGTGGACCATTGAAATTATTGAGAGAGAAACTTCTTTCAAATGAAGATTCGAAGATTAATCTTCTTGATTATGTCTCTGATTTCAAATACAAGTTGTCAAAGGCCTGTGAAGTAGCAAGAACTAATCTTCACACTACCCAGTCAAAAATGAAATTAAGGTATGACAGAAATTCACAGGAAAGGAGTTTTAAACCTGGTGACAAAGTTCTGGCTCTCTTTCCCATACCTCAGAATCCTCTTCAGGCTAAATTTTATGGTCCTTATACCGTTGAAAAGAAAGTAAATGACTTAAATTATATCATTAACACTCCTGGGAGACGGAAACAGAAACAACTTTGTCATATAAATATGTTAAAGGAATATTTTGACAGAGATAGCTCAGCTAATTATTCTGTTAATTTAGTCGTACCTGTCCCACACAGTGAAGATATCAACGATGGAATACAATCAGACTATAGTGAATCTGGTATAACCAATCTTCGGAATTCAGAAATATTGAACAACCTAGACCAGAAACTTTCACATCTACAACAACAGGAAAGAAATGAACTAAAACAGCTATTACATGAATATGAGCACTTGTTTCCTGATGTTCCAACACGAACAAGTAAAATTTATCATGACGTTGACATTGTAGATTCTGCGCCTGTGAAACAGCATCCTTATAGGATGAATCCTCTCAAACAGAACTATCTGAAGAAAGAAATTCAGTATTTACTGGAGAATGATTTCATAGAACCAAGTAAAAGTAACTGGAGTTCACCATGTATTCTTGTTCCCAAGCCAGATAATACATTCCGTATGTGTACTGACTATAGAAAAGTCAACAGTGTCACCAAAACTGATTCATTTCCAATCCCAAGAATGGACGATTGCATTGATAAAATTGGAAATGCGGAATATGTCACCAAGTTTGACCTTTTAAAAGGATTCTGGCAAATTCCACTGACGGAAAGGGCAAAAGAAATTTCAGCATTTGTAACTCCAGATGGACTTTATCAATATAAAGTCATGCCGTTTGGAATGAAAAATTCGCCTGCAACGTTTCAACGTCTGATGAACATGATAACATTTGGTCTTGATAATTGTGACGCTTATATCGATGACGTCATTATCTACAACAACACCTGGGAAGATCATTTGGAAACCATTCGAAAATTCTTCGATCGACTCAGTGATGCGAATCTGACAATTAATTTGAGCAAAAGTGACTTTTGCTATGCTTGTGTCACATTTTTAGGACATATTGTGGGACAAGGTCAAGTTAAACCAATAGAAGCTAAGGTCAAAGCTATCTCTGAATTTCAAGTTCCAATTTGTAAAAAGCAACTGATGCGATTTCTAGGTATGGCTGGATATTATCGGAAATTTTGTTCCAATTTTTCCAAAATTGCTGAACCTTTGACAAGTTTATTGAGTAAAAAAGCCAAATTTTATTGGTCTGACAAGTGTCAGGAATCTTTTGACAAGTTAAAGGCCATGCTTAAGAATGCACCAGTTCTTTCTGCACCAAATTTCAGCCAATCATTTAAATTATCTGTTGATGCAAGTGATGTAGGGGTTGGTGGAGTATTGATTCAGGAAGACAAAAGTGGTGTGGATCACCCTGTGTGTTATTTTTCTAAAAAACTAAACAAGCACCAGAAAAATTATTCCACAATTGAGAAGGAATGTTTGGCTTTGATATTGGCTTTACAGCATTTTGAAGTGTATGTTACCTCAGCTCTTTCTCCAATTATTGTGTACAGTGATCACAATCCCCTTACTTTCATCAACAAAATGAAAGATAAAAATCGGAGATTGTTGAGATGGAGTTTGATATTGCAAGAATATAACATTGACATCAAACACATCAGGGGAAAAGACAATGTGATTGCAGATGCACTCTCACGTGCCTAGAAATGTAATATTGCTTGATGTAATTAAGTCCAGTATCATAAAACATGTTCTTATGTAATTTTGGTTATTATAGTATTAGATGTATATTCAAAAGAAAGCTTTATTATATAAATCTTTCTTTTTCTTTATGAAGGGAGGTGTTATGTATGATGTTTATATAATATTATAAATATTTTAGGAAATTATAAATGTTTTTTCACTTTAATATTTGCTTAAATCTTTATGTTTATCAGGAAAAACATGTTTAACTAGTGTCCTTGAATTAGGTTGTTTTGATCAATATGTTTTCTCAATTTGAAGGTCAAGGTTGATTGTTGTTTACAAGTAAAATTCCATTAAGATGACACATGTTCTAGAACATTCTGTCATGTGACCAATCTTTATATATACCATGTTTGGTGGACATTTATTCAGTTTTGACATTTTCATCAGTCTTGTAAAGAGCTATTACAGTTGTGAAAATTCATTCCAAATTCTAAGAGAGGAATTATTTTAAATATTCATTGGATTATAACAGTGCTCATAAACTTTTGGATTTTGGATTTTTAATTGATGATTTTGGAATTTATGTGAACTTATTCAGAGATTTTGGAATACTTCATTTTGACATCAGCACATCAAGATTTCTAGTACATCAGGACTTTGGAGACCATTAGCACATCATAACATTCAAGGACACAGCCGTGAATTCGGAACATTCTATATTTAGGACTTGTGATTAGAACAATCATTCTTATTGGATTATTAGGATTTCAAAACACATTACTGTAAGTGACTTTTTTGATTTTTCATTTTAATTATCTAGTAATAAATTGCTTGTTGATTTTTACTTGATTGGTTGGTTTCACTTTCTTTCTGTTACATTTTTCTTAGACCATAGAGTCGTAACAGAAATTGGGGGCTCGTCGTTCCGGGATTGAATTTCTTTAAAGCATATTAGTGAATTAAATTTATCTTTGAAATTCATATTGATTTTGTCTCGGAGAATTGTTTTTTGTCTTTGGCAAAGATTTTTAAATAGAGAAATTTTTTTGTGTGAAACCAACAAGCATTTACAATGGCATCTAATGTTCAGAATTTCATTTCAAAACCTACCCAGGAGGGGTTAGAGTGCATGAGAAAGGATGAGTTGCTCGAGCTTGCCAGAAAATACAGTCTATCTGAGGCAAAAGTATCATTGACAAAACAGGAAATAAAGATTATTTTAATTCAGTATTTAGTAGGAAAGGGAATTTTTGAAAATAGTGCTTTAAGTTCGAAGAGAAAGCCTGTATCTGGTTCTGACAGGAAATTAAGGGAATTAGAGTTAAAGAACCAGATGGATTTAGAGTTAGCAAAGCTTCAGATTCAGAGAGAGAGAGAAAAAGAAGAGAGGCAGATGGAGAGAAAGAAAGAAGAGAGGCAGAGGCAGATGGAGAGAGAGAAAGAAGAGAGGCAGATACAGATGGAGAGAGAGAAAGAAGAGAGGCAGATACAGATGGAGAGAGAGAAAGAAGAGAGGCAGATACAAATGCAGAAAGAAGAGAGGCAAATGCAGATAGAGAGGGAGAGAGAGAAAGAGGAGAGACAGATGAAGATGCAAGAGAAGAAAGGGAAATGCAATTTAAATTAAGAGAATTAGAACTGGCAAACAGAGCACACTCCACTCCTTTAAAAACAAGTTCAGGTTTTGATGTTACTAGATATATTAGGTTAGTACCCCCTTTTCAGGAAAAAGAAGTAGATAAATACTTTCTTCATTTCGAGAAAATAGCTGAAAACTTGAAATGGCCCAGAGAGCATTGGACTTTGTTATTACAAAGTGTACTCATTGGCAAAGCTCGTGAAGTCTACATTTCACTGTCAGTACAACAAAGCACTGATTATGATGTGGTTAAGGAGTACATCTTGAAAGCTTATGAGTTGGTACCAGAGGCATATCGACAAAGGTTTAGGAATTGTAGAAAAGAAACTGGACAAACTCATGTCGAATTTGCAAGAGATAAAGAACAACTATTTGATAGGTGGTGCTCAGCCAAGAAAGTTGATCAAGCTTATGATAAGCTCCGACAGCTCGTATTAATTGAAGAGTTCAAGAGGTGCATCCATAGTGATGTTAAAACCTATCTTGACGAGCAGAATGTGGAAACTTTGGAAAATGCTGCTCGTATGGCTGATGATTATTCCTTGACTCACAAAATTTCATTTGGCAATAAGTCGTCCTCTCAGCAGTTTTCTGGTAAAAAACCATTTCAATCTCATTCGAGTACTTCCAAATTTCACAACAGCACAACTGTTAGGAATCAAACATCTGATAAGACTGATCAGAAATCCTTATCTCTTCCTACGTGCACTTATTGTAAAAAGAAAGGGCACGTTATTTCTGATTGCTTCAAGTTGAAAAATAAGCAACAGAGAAAAGACAGAGCTTTTCCAAATGCTCTTATTTCTACGAGGTCAAGGTCACGGTCTTGTTTTGAAAACAATACATTTGTTGGGTCAAACAAACCCCAGTCTGATTCTATTTTGGAGGCTTATGAACCATTCATGTCAGAAGGTTCTATATCACTTATTGGTGATTCTGCCAAACCTATCCCAATTAAAATATTAAGGGACACTGGAGCTTCTCAGAGTCTTTTATTATCAGGTACTTTACCTTTGTCTGAGGAGTCTTCTTCAAGTGAAAGTGTTCTTGTTCAGGGAGTAGAGTGCGGCTTTGTAAATGTTCCTCTCCATTGTGTAAATTTGGCATCAGACTTAGTTTCTGGACCTGTGACTGTTGGGGCAGTGACTTCTTTACCCATAGAGGGTGTTCATTTATTACTAGGCAATGACCTAGCTGGAGATAAGGTTGTGGTTAATCCACTTGTAACTGACAAGCCTTGTTTGGATCAGAAAGTTGATCCTGTCGAAACTGAAATCCCTGATTTGTACCCTGCTTGTGCAGTTACTAGAGCTATGGCAAAAAGAGCTCTTGAGAGTGATGTTGATCAGGATATTATTCCTTTAGCTGACACATGTATTGGTCAGTCTTTTGATGAGGTCACTTTTTCCTCAGGTATTGATCAATCAAATGGTATTGATCACAGTGATCCTCTTTTGGCAACTCATTCTCTTTGTCCTACTCAGGGTAACAAACGACAATCCCTTGTCGTTGAACAGGAGCAAGATCCCGAGATATCTTGTTTGTTTCAGAGGGCTATTAGTGAAACTGAAGCCACACAAGTTCCAGTGTGTTACTTTGTGAAAAATGGGGTCCTTATGAGGAAATGGAGACCACCTGATGTACCCGCTGGTGACGAGTGGTCAGTGAGCTATCAAATTGTTGTTCCTAAGTCATATCGACAGGAAATTCTTAATTTAGCCCATGAAACTCCTTTGGCTGGTCATTTAGGAGTCCGTAAGACTTATCACAAGATCTTGAATCATTTTTATTGGCCGAAACTCAAAAGTGATGTTTCTAAATACTGCAGATCTTGTCACACTTGTCAAATGGTAGGAAAACCCAATCAGAAGATACCTAAGGCTCATCTGCAACCTATTCCTGTATTTGATGAACCATTTAGTAGAATAATAGTAGACTGTGTTGGTCCTTTACCTAAAACCAAGTCAGGCAACCAATACTTGTTGACCATCATGTGTGCATCTACAAGATTTCCAGAGGCAATTCCTCTGAGAAATATAAAAACTAAAACTATTGTGAAAGCTTTTGTGAAGTTTTTTACACTTGTTGGCCTTCCCAAATCTGTCCAGTCGGATCAAGGGTCAAATTTTATGTCTGGAATTTTCCAACAAGTTATGCATGAATTAGGCATCCAACAGTTTAAATCTTCTGCCTATCACCCTGAAAGTCAAGGTGCTTTGGAAAGATTTCATCAAACTTTGAAGAATATGATTCGATCATATTGCTTTGATACAGAAAAGGATTGGGATGAGGGTGTTCATTTGTTGTTGTTTGCTGTTAGGGAATCAGTTCAAGAGTCGTTGGGTTTTAGTCCCTTTGAACTAGTTTTTGGTCATACTGTCCGTGGACCATTGAAATTATTGAAAGAGAAACTTCTTTCAAATGAAGATTCGAAGATTAATCTTCTTGATTATGTCTCTGATTTCAAATACAAGTTGTCAAAGGCCTGTGAAGTAGCAAGAACTAATCTTCACACTACCCAGTCAAAAATGAAATTAAGGTATGACAGAAATTCACAGGAAAGGAGTTTTAAACCTGGTGACAAAGTTCTGGCTCTCTTTCCCATACCTCAGAATCCTCTTCAGGCTAAATGTTATGGTCCTTATACCGTTGAAAAGAAAGTAAATGACTTAAATTATATCATTAACACTCCTGGGAGACGGAAACAGAAACAACTTTGTCATATAAATATGTTAAAGGAATATTTTGACAGAGATAGCTCAGCTAATTATTCTGTTAATTTAGTCGTACCTGTCCCACACAGTGAAGATATCAACGATGGAATACAATCAGACTATAGTGAATCTGGTATAACCAATCTTCGGAATTCAGAAATATTGAACAACCTAGACCAGAAACTTTCACATCTACAACAACAGGAAAGAAATGAACTAAAACAGCTATTACATGAATATGAGCACTTGTTTCCTGATGTTCCAACACGAACAAGTAAAATTTATCATGACGTTGACATTGTAGATTCTGCGCCTGTGAAACAGCATCCTTATAGGATGAATCCTCTCAAACAGAACTATCTGAAGAAAGAAATTCAGTATTTACTGGAGAATGATTTCATAGAACCAAGTAAAAGTAACTGGAGTTCACCATGTATTCTTGTTCCCAAGCCAGATAATACATTCCGTATGTGTACTGACTATAGAAAAGTCAACAGTGTCACCAAAACTGATTCATTTCCAATCCCAAGAATGGACGATTGCATTGATAAAATTGGAAATGCGGAATATGTCACCAAGTTTGACCTTTTAAAAGGATTCTGGCAAATTCCACTGACGGAAAGGGCAAAAGAAATTTCAGCATTTGTAACTCCAGATGGACTTTATCAATATAAAGTCATGCCGTTTGGAATGAAAAATTCGCCTGCAACGTTTCAACGTCTGATGAACATGATAACATTTGGTCTTGATAATTGTGACGCTTATATCGATGACGTCATTATCTACAACAACACCTGGGAAGATCATTTGGAAACCATTCGAAAATTCTTCGATCGACTCAGTGATGCGAATCTGACAATTAATTTGAGCAAAAGTGAGTTTTGCCATGCTTGTGTCACATTTTTAGGACATATTGTGGGACAAGGTCAAGTTAAACCAATAGAAGCTAAGGTCAAAGCTATCTCTGAATTTCAAGTTCCAATTTGTAAAAAGCAACTGATGCGATTTCTAGGTATGGCTGGATATTATCGGAAATTTTGTTCCAATTTTTCCAAAATTGCTGAACCTTTGACAAGTTTATTGAGTAAGAAAGCCAAATTTTATTGGTCTGACAAGTGTCAGGAATCTTTCGACAAGTTAAAGGCCATGCTTAAGAATGCACCAGTTCTTTCTGCACCAAATTTCAGCCAATCATTTAAATTATCTGTTGATGCAAGTGATGTAGGGGTTGGTGGAGTATTGATTCAGGAAGACAAAAGTGGTGTGGATCACCCTGTGTGTTATTTTTCTAAAAAACTAAACAAGCACCAGAAAAATTATTCCACAATTGAGAAGGAATGTTTGGCTTTGATATTGGCTTTACAGCATTTTGAAGTGTATGTTACCTCAGCTCTTTCTCCAATTATTGTGTACAGTGATCACAATCCCCTTACTTTCATCAACAAAATGAAAGATAAAAATCGGAGATTGTTGAGATGGAGTTTGATATTGCAAGAATATAACATTGACATCAAACACATCAGGGGAAAAGACAATGTGATTGCAGATGCACTCTCACGTGCCTAGAAATGTAATATTGCTTGATGTAATTAAGTCCAGTATCATAAAACATGTTCTTATGTAATTTTGGTTATTATAGTATTAGATGTATATTCAAAAGAAAGCTTTATTATATAAATCTTTCTTTTTCTTTATGAAGGGAGGTGTTATGTATGATGTTTATATAATATTATAAATATTTTAGGAAATTATAAATGTTTTTTCACTTTAATATTTGCTTAAATCTTTATGTTTATCAGGAAAAACATGTTTAACTAGTGTCCTTGAATTAGGTTGTTTTGATCAATATGTTTTCTCAATTTGAAGGTCAAGGTTGATTGTTGTTTACAAGTAAAATTCCATTAAGATGACACATGTTCTAGAACATTCTGTCATGTGACCAATCTTTATATATACCATGTTTGGTGGACATTTATTCAGTTTTGACATTTTCATCAGTCTTGTAAAGAGCTATTACAGTTGTGAAAATTCATTCCAAATTCTAAGAGAGGAATTATTTTAAATATTCATTGGATTATAACAGTGCTCATAAACTTTTGGATTTTGGATTTTTAATTGATGATTTTGGAATTTATGTGAACTTATTCAGAGATTTTGGAATACTTCATTTTGACATCAGCACATCAAGATTTCTAGTACATCAGGACTTTGGAGACCATTAGCACATCATAACATTCAAGGACACAGCCGTGAATTCGGAACATTCTATATTTAGGACTTGTGATTAGAACAATCATTCTTATTGGATTATTAGGATTTCAAAACACATTACTGTAAGTGACTTTTTTGATTTTTCATTTTAATTATCTAGTAATAAATTGCTTGTTGATTTTTACTTGATTGGTTGGTTTCACTTTCTTTCTGTTACATTTTTCTTAGACCATAGAGTCGTAACAGAAATTGGGGGCTCGTCGTTCCGGGATTGAATTTCTTTAAAGCATATTAGTGAATTAAATTTATCTTTGAAATTCATATTGATTTTGTCTCGGAGAATTGTTTTTTGTCTTTGGCAAAGATTTTTAAATAGAGAAATTTTTTTGTGTGAAACCAACAAGCATTTACAATGGCATCTAATGTTCAGAATTTCATTTCAAAACCTACCCAGGAGGGGTTAGAGTGCATGAGAAAGGATGAGTTGCTCGAGCTTGCCAGAAAATACAGTCTATCTGAGGCAAAAGTATCATTGACAAAACAGGAAATAAAGATTATTTTAATTCAGTATTTAGTAGGAAAGGGAATTTTTGAAAATAGTGCTTTAAGTTCGAAGAGAAAGCCTGTATCTGGTTCTGACAGGAAATTAAGGGAATTAGAGTTAAAGAACCAGATGGATTTAGAGTTAGCAAAGCTTCAGATTCAGAGAGAGAGAGAAAAAGAAGAGAGGCAGATGGAGAGAAAGAAAGAAGAGAGGCAGAGGCAGATGGAGAGAGAGAAAGAAGAGAGGCAGATACAGATGGAGAGAGAGAAAGAAGAGAGGCAGATACAGATGGAGAGAGAGAAAGAAGAGAGGCAGATACAAATGCAGAAAGAAGAGAGGCAAATGCAGATGGAGAGGGAGAGAGAGAAAGAGGAGAGACAGATGAAGATGCAAGAGAAGAAAGGGAAATGCAATTTAAATTAAGAGAATTAGAACTGGCAAACAGAGCACACTCCACTCCTTTAAAAACAAGTTCAGGTTTTGATGTTACTAGATATATTAGGTTAGTACCCCCTTTTCAGGAAAAAGAAGTAGATAAATACTTTCTTCATTTCGAGAAAATAGCTGAAAACTTGAAATGGCCCAGAGAGCATTGGACTTTGTTATTACAAAGTGTACTCATTGGCAAAGCTCGTGAAGTCTACATTTCACTGTCAGTACAACAAAGCACTGATTATGATGTGGTTAAGGAGTACATCTTGAAAGCTTATGAGTTGGTACCAGAGGCATATCGACAAAGGTTTAGGAATTGTAGAAAAGAAACTGGACAAACTCATGTCGAATTTGCAAGAGATAAAGAACAACTATTTGATAGGTGGTGCTCAGCCAAGAAAGTTGATCAAGCTTATGATAACCTCCGACAGCTCGTATTAATTGAAGAGTTCAAGAGGTGCATCCATAGTGATGTTAAAACCTATCTTGACGAGCAGAATGTGGAAACTTTGGAAAATGCTGCTCGTATGGCTGATGATTATTCCTTGACTCACAAAATTTCATTTGGCAATAAGTCGTCCTCTCAGCAGTTTTCTGGTAAAAAACCATTTCAATCTCATTCGAGTACTTCCAAATTTCACAACAGCACAACTGTTAGGAATCAAACATCTGATAAGACTGATCAGAAATCCTTATCTCTTCCTACGTGCACTTATTGTAAAAAGAAAGGGCACGTTATTTCTGATTGCTTCAAGTTGAAAAATAAGCAACAGAGAAAAGACAGAGCTTTTCCAAATGCTCTTATTTCTACGAGGTCAAGGTCACGGTCTTGTTTTGAAAACAATACATTTGTTGGGTCAAACAAACCCCAGTCTGATTCTATTTTGGAGGCTTATGAACCATTCATGTCAGAAGGTTCTATATCACTTATTGGTGATTCTGCCAAACCTATCCCAATTAAAATATTAAGGGACACTGGAGCTTCTCAGAGTCTTTTATTATCAGGTACTTTACCTTTGTCTGAGGAGTCTTCTTCAAGTGAAAGTGTTCTTGTTCAGGGAGTAGAGTGCGGCTTTGTAAATGTTCCTCTCCATTGTGTAAATTTGGCATCAGACTTAGTTTCTGGACCTGTGACTGTTGGGGCAGTGACTTCTTTACCCATAGAGGGTGTTCATTTATTACTAGGCAATGACCTAGCTGGAGATAAGGTTGTGGTTAATCCACTTGTAACTGACAAGCCTTGTTTGGATCAGAAAGTTGATCCTGTCGAAACTGAAATCCCTGATTTGTACCCTGCTTGTGCAGTTACTAGAGCTATGGCAAAAAGAGCTCTTGAGAGTGATGTTGATCAGGATATTATTCCTTTAGCTGACACATGTATTGGTCAGTCTTTTGATGAGGTCACTTTTTCCTCAGGTATTGATCAATCAAATGGTATTGATCACAGTGATCCTCTTTTGGCAACTCATTCTCTTTGTCCTACTCAGGGTGACAAACGACAATCCCTTGTCGTTGAACAGGAGCAAGATCCCGAGATATCTTGTTTGTTTCAGAGAGCTATTAGTGAAACTGAAGCCACACAAGTTCCAGTGTGTTACTTTGTGAAAAATGGGGTCCTTATGAGGAAATGGAGACCACCTGATGTACCCGCTGGTGACGAGTGGTCAGTGAGCTATCAAATTGTTGTTCCTTAGTCATATCGACAGGAAATTCTTAATTTAGCCCATGAAACTCCTTTGGCTGGTCATTTAGGAGTCCGTAAGACTTATCACAAGATCTTGAATCATTTTTATTGGCCGAAACTCAAAAGTGATGTTTCTAAATACTGCAGATCTTGTCACACTTGTCAAATGGTAGGAAAACCCAATCAGAAGATACCTAAGGCTCATCTGCAACCTATTCCTGTATTTGATGAACCATTTAGTAGAATAATAGTAGACTGTGTTGGTCCTTTACCTAAAACCAAGTCAGGCAACCAATACTTGTTGACCATCATGTGTGCATCTACAAGATTTCCAGAGGCAATTCCTCTGAGAAATATAAAAACTAAAACTATTGTGAAAGCTTTTGTGAAGTTTTTTACACTTGTTGGCCTTCCCAAATCTGTCCAGTCGGATCAAGGGTCAAATTTTATGTCTGGAATTTTCCAACAAGTTATGCATGAATTAGGCATCCAACAGTTTAAATCGTCTGCCTATCACCCTGAAAGTCAAGGTGCTTTGGAAAGATTTCATCAAACTTTGAAGAATATGATTCGATCATATTGCTTTGATACAGAAAAGGATTGGGATGAGGGTGTTCATTTGTTGTTGTTTGCTGTTAGGGAATCAGTTCAAGAGTCGTTGGGTTTTAGTCCCTTTGAACTAGTTTTTGGTCATACTGTCCGTGGACCATTGAAATTATTGAAAGAGAAACTTCTTTCAAATGAAGATTCGAAGATTAATCTTCTTGATTATGTCTCTGATTTCAAATACAAGTTGTCAAAGGCCTGTGAAGTAGCAAGAACTAATCTTCACACTACCCAGTCAAAAATGAAATTAAGGTATGACAGAAATTCACAGGAAAGGAGTTTTAAACCTGGTGACAAAGTTCTGGCTCTCTTTCCCATACCTCAGAATCCTCTTCAGGCTAAATGTTATGGTCCTTATACCGTTGAAAAGAAAGTAAATGACTTAAATTATATCATTAACACTCCTGGGAGACGGAAACAGAAACAACTTTGTCATATAAATATGTTAAAGGAATATTTTGACAGAGATAGCTCAGCTAATTATTCTGTTAATTTAGTCGTACCTGTCCCACACAGTGAAGATATCAACGATGGAATACAATCAGACTATAGTGAATCTGGTATAACCAATCTTCGGAATTCAGAAATATTGAACAACCTAGACCAGAAACTTTCACATCTACAACAACAGGAAAGAAATGAACTAAAACAGCTATTACATGAATATGAGCACTTGTTTCCTGATGTTCCAACACGAACAAGTAAAATTTATCATGACGTTGACATTGTAGATTCTGCGCCTGTGAAACAGCATCCTTATAGGATGAATCCTCTCAAACAGAACTATCTGAAGAAAGAAATTCAGTATTTACTGGAGAATGATTTCATAGAACCAAGTAAAAGTAACTGGAGTTCACCATGTATTCTTGTTCCCAAGCCAGATAATACATTCCGTATGTGTACTGACTATAGAAAAGTCAACAGTGTCACCAAAACTGATTCATTTCCAATCCCAAGAATGGACGATTGCATTGATAAAATTGGAAATGCGGAATATGTCACCAAGTTTGACCTTTTAAAAGGATTCTGGCAAATTCCACTGACGGAAAGGGCAAAAGAAATTTCAGCATTTGTAACTCCAGATGGACTTTATCAATATAAAGTCATGCCGTTTGGAATGAAAAATTCGCCTGCAACGTTTCAACGTCTGATGAACATGATAACATTTGGTCTTGATAATTGTGACGCTTATATCGATGACGTCATTATCTACAACAACACCTGGGAAGATCATTTGGAAACCATTCGAAAATTCTTCGATCGACTCAGTGATGCGAATCTGACAATTAATTTGAGCAAAAGTGACTTTTGCTATGCTTGTGTCACATTTTTAGGACATATTGTGGGACAAGGTCAAGTTAAACCAATAGAAGCTAAGGTCAAAGCTATCTCTGAATTTCAAGTTCCAATTTGTAAAAAGCAACTGATGCGATTTCTAGGTATGGCTGGATATTATCGGAAATTTTGTTCCAATTTTTCCAAAATTGCTGAACCTTTGACAAGTTTATTGAGTAAGAAAGCCAAATTTTATTGGTCTGACAAGTGTCAGGAATCTTTTGACAAGTTAAAGGCCATGCTTAAGAATGCACCAGTTCTTTCTGCACCAAATTTCAGCCAATCATTTAAATTATCTGTTGATGCAAGTGATGTAGGGGTTGGTGGAGTATTGATTCAGGAAGACAAAAGTGGTGTGGATCACCCTGTGTGTTATTTTTCTAAAAAACTAAACAAGCATCAGAAAAATTATTCCACAATTGAGAAGGAATGTTTGGCTTTGATATTGGCTTTACAGCATTTTGAAGTGTATGTTACCTCAGCTCTTTCTCCAATTATTGTGTACAGTGATCACAATCCCCTTACTTTCATCAACAAAATGAAAGATAAAAATCGGAGATTGTTGAGATGGAGTTTGATATTGCAAGAATATAACATTGACATCAAACACATCAGGGGAAAAGACAATGTGATTGCAGATGCACTCTCACGTGCCTAGAAATGTAATATTGCTTGATGTAATTAAGTCCAGTATCATAAAACATGTTCTTATGTAATTTTGGTTATTATAGTATTAGATGTATATTCAAAAGAAAGCTTTATTATATAAATCTTTCTTTTTCTTTATGAAGGGAGGTGTTATGTATGATGTTTATATAATATTATAAATATTTTAGGAAATTATAAATGTTTTTTCACTTTAATATTTGCTTAAATCTTTATGTTTATCAGGAAAAACATGTTTAACTAGTGTCCTTGAATTAGGTTGTTTTGATCAATATGTTTTCTCAATTTGAAGGTCAAGGTTGATTGTTGTTTACAAGTAAAATTCCATTAAGATGACACATGTTCTAGAACATTCTGTCATGTGACCAATCTTTATATATACCATGTTTGGTGGACATTTATTCAGTTTTGACATTTTCATCAGTCTTGTAAAGAGCTATTACAGTTGTGAAAATTCATTCCAAATTCTAAGAGAGGAATTATTTTAAATATTCATTGGATTATAACAGTGCTCATAAACTTTTGGATTTTGGATTTTTAATTGATGATTTTGGAATTTATGTGAACTTATTCAGAGATTTTGGAATACTTCATTTTGACATCAGCACATCAAGATTTCTAGTACATCAGGACTTTGGAGACCATTAGCACATCATAACATTCAAGGACACAGCCGTGAATTCGGAACATTCTATATTTAGGACTTGTGATTAGAACAATCATTCTTATTGGATTATTAGGATTTCAAAACACATTACTGTAAGTGACTTTTTTGATTTTTCATTTTAATTATCTAGTAATAAATTGCTTGTTGATTTTTACTTGATTGGTTGGTTTCACTTTCTTTCTGTTACATTTTTCTTAGACCATAGAGTCGTAACAATATTTATTAAAATTTGGACAGACTTGGGCCCGGGCAGTGCGTCACGCCCATAAAGGTTACACCCCACAATTGTCACCAATTGTATCGTACTTTTAAGTGAAACTTATTATGCACCCGTTTAAATCCAGCTTGTGAGCTTGCAAATATGCTTATTATGCACCCGTTTAAATCCAGCTTGTGAACTTGCAAACATGCTTATTATGCACCCGTTTAAATCCAGCTTGTGAACTTGTAAACATGCTTCTAAAATATATTTGCTGTGTTCCTGAAAAACATAATTTTCCTTTCTCAAGACAAAATTATAAGAAAATCTGACCGCCTAAATTATCTTTATTATATCTCTAACATTTAGTACGCATTTTTGCTTTCTTAATTTCATCTCAAACATATAATACGCATTTTTGCTTTCTTAATTTCATCTCAAACATTTAGTACGCATTTTTGCTTTCTTAATTTCATCTCAAACATTTGGTACACATTTTTGCTTTCTTAATTTCATCTCAAACATTTGGTACACATTTTTGCTTTCTTAATTTCATCTCAAACATTTGGTACACATTTTTGCTTTCTTAATTGCATCTCAAACATTTGGTACACATTTTTGCTTTCGAAAACTAGGTGTTCACTCTGAGAGAATAGTTTCACATTTGAGCCCTGTGGTAATCACACTGAGCTAGATATCCACAGAATCTGGTACATATTGAATGAATAAATGAAACTGATTTACGCCAAAATAATCATTCACAGATTCTTCATCACATAACATATGATCCCACAGGTCAAATGCCGGGACTAACGTTTTCTTTAAAAACTGTGGAGTGGAACCATATGCCCTCTCTCTAGTGCCCGATACATGGAGTTTGCACAGAATTTACATATAATAAATATACATTAATATGATCTCAGCTTTATTCTTGACAGGATATGACTTGAGTGATTGTATGCTAATATGCAGAAGACGGCAATCCGAAAAAGAACATCACCAGGTTGTTGTTGTTATGGGTTTAACGCCATTTTTCAGCACATGATAGGCTGGCTATTAATGGCGGCCAGTATATTTGGTGGAGGAAGAACCCGAGAAAACCACGGGAAGAACCACCGACCCACTGGAAGCTACTGGCAAGCTTTCTCACATACCCAGGTTGGCCGAGCCCGAGACTCGAACCCACGCGGACAGAGGTGAGATATCAGTGATCGGTAAAGGTAAGCTCCTTAGACCACTCGACCACTAGGGGCCCCTCATCACCAGGTAACTTAGGTTCTAATTAGGGAACAAAGAATATCACCAGGTAACTTAGGTTCTAATTAGGGAACAAAGAATATCACCAGGTAACTTAGGTTCTAATTAGGGAACAAAGAATATCACCAGGTAACTTAGGTTCTAATTAGGGAAAACATGACTTTTAGCATTTGAAAATTAAAGTTGTGACACATTGTTTTGCAGCTGATAACAATAATCCCTTTTTATATCTGAAACGTTTGTTATGTAACATAAATGCATGCATGTAGTAGAAATCTAATGAGAGTGCGGGGGCAATTTCAATGATGGATAGATATGATTCGCTGAGGGAAAATGGCATTATGCTTGACGATGTTCTGAATTTGATAGATGAGTGCCTGTAGTCAATACATGAATAGAGTTAAGGCTATTAGGTGCTTGTAAATTATGATTAGAGTGGAGAAATTATGGTCGCCTGTAACGATAGTAAAGTGTTATTAGGAAGAATAGAGAAAATGAACGTAAACATAATGTCAAGAAAATGTCAGCACAAAGATACGAAATGCAAGAACAAATTATATGGATTTGTTTTCTATGAAATGCTATCGGTATGCATAACAAAATGGAAAGATGGAAAGAAAACTGTTTACATACCAAAACATGTAATAAATAGAAAATGAACAATTTTAAAATACTATCAAACAACAGAAATACAATTGAAACATTGTTAAAAGAAAATAATCAAAGAATGTTTGAATTGTCCTTAAAATAATTACCTCCCATGAAGGACATGCAATAGAATAGAATCTAAATTGAACTTTATTGTGTATGTATGCATTTTATTTTTTTGATTGATATAGAGTTATACGCTGTGATATATGTTCAATTAAATCTGTCAAATTTATGAAATATTAGTTTACTATCACTTTCAGTAAGCTGATCATTTTGGATGGAGTAGGTAGACTGGGATTAAGTGAAGGATAATTTTATCTCTGATGCCAGGATGGACAAAATGGAAGTGAATAGTGTACGTCTTTGGCTGGTATAAAGTGTACATTCCAGGAAGAAAAAAGTATTTACTATAAATGAAGAGTATGACCACAGGCATACTTTGTTGTTTCCTGCTCGAACCTTATTTATGTTTGTTTACGTCATTAAAATATGTATCTATTAATTATGCCATAATGTATTGCGTTCAAAGAACAGATCCTACCTCACTATTACTCAGTGTATTTTAAAGAACAGATCCTACAGTACTATTAATCAGTGTATTTTAAATTTACAGAATTGCCTGGTGAGAAAAAAATAAAACCATCCACACGATGAGATCTGATTTCTCAAAATTGCCGTTTGTATAGTAGAGCTTTCTCTTCTACTTGTTCGAATGATCCTCACAAGTAGTATGCATATATGATCTGGTTTTTCTTTTTTGTTGTGTTTTGGAGGGTTAGTTTCTTTTAGTTTTGGGGGGACGTGCGCGGCGAATTATCACTAGATGTGGGTAAAAAGATTGATAGAAAAACGAGTTATTCGTGCGAAGAGATTTGTCATGATTCCCTAGAGGCTTTTCCGTGCAGCACAAAAGTAATGATAGCAAGTAGTTTCAACATTGACATGTTTATTATTTTCAAACTGATGCGAATGAACATACTTTTTTTTCAACTAAATTTCTTGTTAATTTAGGTTTAACAAAAAACAAACAACCCAGTATCATCAATGTATTGGTGCAGAAAAAGAGCAAAGCAGACTTTGGTTTATATGTAGATGCTCTCACAAAGTTGAGTCCATGTTTTGTTTTTTTTTGTTTTGTTTTTTTAAGCCTAGATAATAGAAATTACTCTGTGTGGTTCTCCATACACCTCAGGGGCATGAAAAATCTACACCTAACGAATCCTGAAATAGTTAAACAGTTATTTCGATGAAACTTTGTGGTCCACAAAATGTCTCGACAATTTTCAGCGCTAGCGTTTGACCACGCCCATGAATAAAATAATACCTACGTGAACCAATATTTCCCTCCATCTCTCAGCAAAGATGGAAAACTGCATTTTGGCACAAGATCTGATCTTTCCAATTGTCTCGAAGGTTAGCATTATCAGCATAATGCAATTCTGTTAGTTGAAGTTATGGTTTATGATGGGGTTGTCATCGTCAACATGTTAAAACCGGGTCAAGCAAAGACGTTTTATGATTATGCGTCTCAGGTTTGCATTCCCTGCATCCAAACACAAATGTATCGTCTACACAGAATCGACCTTGTGTAGAACACTTACCTGAAAAACAGCTTAAAGTGCACTCCAGCATGTAAGAAGGCGCGTTGAAAGCAGAACCTGTGTTCCTGGTAATTGGCATGAATTTCTTAGGGAAGATGACAATAAAATCTGAGATTTTCAGATATATTGCCAGCTGTTTGGCAATAACTGTGCACCGAGAATCAAGTTGTGACAATGAATGGAGATGGTGGATGCTGTTGCAAACCAAGATATTGCACATAATATAGCATCAAATGCTACACAAAAGGCAGAAACTCTGTATAGAATAAATGCCATATTGGATTGAACAGAAGTCGGTAAAATTGATATTGTCACAATATCTTATTTTATCATAGCTATATATGTTTCTGTAAAATTTCACGCTTTGCTCATAAAATACACAGTTTGTACACGCATCCGCCGCACTATTTACGAGGGTTGATCCAAAAGTTATAGAACAAGTGCAATATCTTCAAAAAAAAATCGTTCCAACGTCATAAAATTTCGCCCATCTATAATTCAAAACGTCTCAATTTAGGATGTGACATTACGTCACAGGCTTCGTGTTGTCATCTTTTTATACGTCACATAAGTAGAAGCGTTGGGAAACTGGCAGATGTGTTCGTTTTCGAACAAAAAGTGAATGTAAAATTTTACGCAAAATTACGAAAATTCTTTACACAGACATAAAATGACTTGGATGCTGTGTATGGACCTAAAGCAACTGCTGAATCAGTACATGGATGAAACGTTTTGGTGATGGTAGGAAGATTGTTAAAGATGGTGTAAGAAAAGGTAGGCCAAGGACATCTCTTTCAAAATAAATAGTTGATTCTGTGGAAGTATATTGTGAAGGAAGACAGACGTGTTACTGTCAGAGAGGTAACAGAAAATTTTGATATTTCATACGGAAGTGCAGAGAAAATTCTGAGCAAGGAGTTAGTATTCAGGTACAAAGCTGAAGTCTATACTTTCTTAGATAGGATCATTACAAGTGATGAAACTTTGGTATACTACTTTGAACCTGAGAGTAAAAGCAACGTATGGAAGCCCACACGTTCGCCATCACCTATACAATCATGTCTTTCCAAATCCTCTGGAAAGGTTATGTGCATTATCCTCTTCAACGCACAGAGAACACTTTTGTGAATGGACAATATAATGCCACAGTATTCAGATATAATTTACGTGAGGCTATTCGCAAAAAGTGTCGAACCTACTGAGGGGTGGTTTCGTTTTGGACCAAGATAACGTCCACACACACACATGCAAATGCGTAATGCAGACCTTACAGAAAACTGTCGTTGCAATCCTAAATCACCCTACATACAGCCCAGATTTAGCTCCTTGCGACTTCTGGGTTTTTATAAAATAGAAAGATTCGTTACGGGGAAACCAATACGAAAGCATAGAACTGAGGTATGCGAACATAGGTGTCGCTATGAATGCTGTCACGTGACGGGCTGCTGCGCGTGTTCAGGACAAAGGAGAAGTACATTAAGTCGAAAGGAAGTTACGTTGAGAAGGACTACTAAAATTATTGTAAACAGTTAAGTAACTTTTTCTTTACAGCGTTTGTATTATAATATTCTGATCAAACCTCGTATGCCAGAAGCCCAGATGATCTACTTCACATGTATTTTTTTTATTGTATTTATTTTATGATAAAGAGGACTTTTTAGCAACAAATTATAGTAACAAATTCATCCTATAGAAGAGAGAGATCTGTATTTGCTCTCCCCCCCCCCCCCCAAAAAAAAAAAAAAAGATCTTAACTTTGTTGGTGACCGTACAAAATGTGCAAAATGGATGCTGCTAATAATAATCATAAAAAAAGAAAGCATGAGAATGTTGAAAATATATAGGTAGGCTTACATCCTTGAAAACTAGAGCTACGGTGTTAGAAGTATGTATTTGAATACTCTTCATATATTCTTGATTTCTTGTCCTTGTATAGAAGTAGGCGCAGAAAGCTATCGCAAATTGTTCTCATACATAATAAAGTACCGAAATGATGAGTGCAAAATACAAAAATTACACTCTGTTAAACAGATGTATTGTGTTTGAGACACTGCTCTGTGTTAGGGTCACTGATCTTTCCATGATTTAACTGACTGAAAGAAACTTCATTTTGAGATCCTGCTTATGAGATCAAACAAAATATGTGACAAATATATTTAGGAAAACGAAAAATAAGAACAATGTGACACATTTAAACAAAAATGTCACTTGGAGAATCATGAATTGCAAACATATCTAAAAGCCATACTCTACTTTACCATGAACCTACCCCAGAATGCATTGCGAAATAGTCTTATTCCATTTAAAATTCGACCCAAAAATTACCCTTGTCAATCTTGCTAAATTGAAGAGCACATCAGGATTGGACTTTATCATGCTCGACAGTTAACTAAGTTCGCGCGATCAGCAAATATGAGAGCCAATCAATAACTCGCTTTGCCAGAGAAAAATGAAATTAGTTAAGAAATAAGCGTGCTTGTGACAGTTTGAGTTAACAGGGAAATACAAGCAGTGATTTGATCAGGAAAACAAGCTTACAAAATTGTGCTAATGGAATTTAGGCGCAAGCATTGTGTTGTCTTCGAAAAAATGAGAGATACTATGTGCACGTGTTTTTATCTTGAGACCATAATTCTTTCATTATAATTATAGAATATAAATGTATCCAAGTATACTATAATGATATTTTTAATATACTATTTCAATACTAAAACTGAAATGATCCTGAAGATTCTCTAGGGACAGTTATGGGGGAGGAATGTTTTAAATTAGAGGATATTGCCCACTGATACTGGGAAATAAATATATAGCCAGTTGCTTAGATAAGTTGGTACGTATTATAAAAAAGAGCTCTAAATATGCGGATAAATATATTATTGACGCCCAGGCCAACGCCAATGCGATGATGACAGAAAAGAAAAATATTTTACTCAGTCTGTTAAAACGAAACTCAACAAGAAAGTATGGCTTAAAAAAGACAATATCGCCGTTGTCTGACAATTCTCAACCGACACCACCATTTCCATCCCTTAACCCTTTTAGAAGGACCATTTGGAAGGACAACTTGTTTCTCAATTTTGTTTAAAATAAGCATGCTTTAAAATCCCTAGTTACTAATTTGTATGCATTCTGCCAGAAGTGAACACGTTAGTCACATATCTGCCCCACTAAATATTTCATAGTAACAGAAAACTAATGTACTTTCTGTCCACATAATTAGATGGTTATCAATGAAGATCTACAATTGTTTCCTCCATCTTTACAGGAAATGTTTCCTTCTTATGTTGCTGAGTTTTCAGACCTGAAAACGAAATAAATGTTTGTGCTCACAACAAAATTCAAATGATGAATATGTATGATCAGTTTACAGATGGGAATACTCTACGGTAGGAAGCAATAGACAAATAAGTTCAATACACGCGATATTGATATTACGCGATAACTATGTGGATGAGGTAATTATAACTGTGCGACATAACAAAGCTTGTACAAGAACTAACTGATGATGCCATAACGCTTTACGCCCACTTTGAGCATCCAAACCAGAGGTCAAAGGTCGGCGTTAAGCTATATGGCAGGGGTGTCAAACATACGGCCGGATATTTATGATTATTATTTATTATTATTATTTATTATTTATTATTATTTATTATTATTTATATCAAATCTGGCCCGCCATAGCAAATGAGTTTGACACCCCTGCTCTGTGGCATCCTCAGCTAGCAGAAAACAGGTAAGCAAGGCTTTAATGCTTTTATCATATTCTTTTATTTTTTATATTTTTGTTTTTTTATTTTTTTTACTGTGAATTGATTCTATCATTTTAAACTCAATTCACAATTTCTTACCTCACAAAATGACTGTCGTATGCAGTAGGCTATTGAATACACGTCTGCGTGTTTCCTTGTGTTCATTGTTACAATAAGTCGAAAATACGGTCAAATATTTCATTTCAATTACCCAGTTTTAATTTGTATGTTGGTCTCAACTTTTAATATTGTTATTTGTCCAACAATCTCGTTCCTCGTCAACTAAAGTAAGGTTTGTGGCATCAAATTCATGGAACTAAAGATTTCTCAACCTAATTTGACATAAAAATTAAGAGAGAGAGAGAGAGAGAGAGAGCACTTGCTTTAATAATGATCTTCATATTGTTAACATACATTTGTCAGATCAGAGATAAATAAAAAATTTCATGAGTGAATTCTATTGAAGATAAAGCAGTGTATATGACTATTGATCTCCTATTGTACCTGTTATAAACTTTGGAAGCCAGGGAATAAAATTGTATATTTCTCAAAGGAAGAAAAAGTGTGAGAGGAACATATATTGCATGAATGTCTTTTTTGTGTGCCTTAAACAAAGATTCAATAAACATTGAATCCATAAAACAGCAACTTCGATATAACTATGATTGAAACCTTCAGTGTAATATTACCAGATTAACTCATGGTGGAAAATAAAAGATTTGAGAAATACCAGATACTTTTTGTAAATTTGAGAAAGAAGATGAGAAGTGCAATGTCCTAAATTATTCCAACTAAAGCTCGACCAAGACATTACACTTGCCAATTGTGTTTATCAGAAAACCATATGAAGGAAAAGAGTTTGCACGCTCAATAGCTAACTAGGCCAACAACACATTGGAGGAAAACATAAATATCAGAGAAAATCAATAAGTCCTTAGAAATTTAATATATCAATTAGATCCGAGTGACGCATGCTTATGAGAGGTTCGAATTAACAAGGAAACAAACGCAGTGACACAGTAGGTAAGACAATCCTACCTTACGAAATTGTCCTAATGGATTTTTGTCCAATCATTTGTCGTCTGCAAGACAAATTAGATCGGTGTTCTGTGTATATGCTTCTATCTTGAGGCTTTCAACATCTCATAACAACAACAACAACAACAACAAAAATAATAATAATAACAGAATATGAAAAATGTGATTTCTATATCATACATTTACATTATGTAATATATTTTCAAAACTTAATAATGTGTCCATATGATTAGAAGAATGTAATGAACGTCTATGGGTATTTCTGTCCCCTTAAAAGCAGATATTTCCTTTTCATATAACCAAATGTTCAAAACTGAAACCAAAATGAATATAGCCTATGGCCACACCGCCAATAGTGCTGAAAGCTACAACGCGAAGGTAATCCGCATGACAGTCTTCTTCAAATTTCTTATGAAGACGTATGTCAGAGAGGGACCAATTTTGATATACAATACAAAACCATGGAGCATGCTTGATAGTTGGCAGCGGACTTTTGCACATCATGGAGGGTTGTCAAGTTAATGGATCTCAAAAACTCTTGTTTAAACAAGATTTATTATAAATGCATTATTCAACCGAAACGTATGCCTTATGGCTATTACGCGATTGTTGTTTAGTTTATGATGTTATTGCGTAGATGTGCTACATGACAGACTTTTTAAAGTCAACGTGTCTGAATCAAATAAATTCTTTTAACAGCTTCATTTGTCATATTTTTTCTTATCGTGAATTGACTTTGTAATTTCAAACGCTACAATTTATCATATATATTTTTACAAAAGACTACATTATGCAGCAAACAATTCTAAAAGTGACGTTCACTCCATTTGCCTAGTTTGAATTGTATCCTGTCCTTCATGGAGTGTGAATTGTTTTGTTTTTCCTTCTGATTTTTATTTTGATTTTCCCACTTAGCATGATGTGACAAATTTGATGTCCAAATTAAGAGAGAGAGAGAGAGAGAGATGGAAAAGCACATAGCAAAACAATGATCTTTAAATTGCGACAAAGAATACATCCGTTCGACCTGATATTTAAATATAATCTATTGAGGAGTTATTTCAATAAAGCTGTTATATCTGACACTTGATGACTAAACTTGTGGGAAACAAAAACAAATGTGGCTGATACCCAAAATACAAATTAATGTTATTCAGAAAACAATGAACACAAGCCATTCCTTGCTAGTTGCTGTGTCGCATAGGACTACAAGAAAGACTACAAGAAAGACTACTACAAAACTATACTTAGTCTAATATATTATATTAATTGCTCATTCATATTTACACGGAGGCATATTTATGAATGACGACAATCAAGTCTTTGCAAAGCTGCAGCCCACTGATGATGAATCTTTTAAAGGCGACTTTTTCACATGAGAAACGACTAAGAGTTTTGGAAAGGATGATAAAACAAGTCCTGAAATAAATAAGTCCTGAATTAGATTGTCATACAACATACTTTTTTTAAACCAGCTTTCCGCTTCTATCTCCTGATCAAACGTATGAATTAAGTAGTTTTTCTGCTGTATAAAGAATTACTACTCATACACCAAACAAAGGGAGAAATAAATCGTCCTAAACAACAAGCGCTCAATATGCTTACTCAGTTTAAAATATAAATTGATTTATGGACACTTTGAAATTTGTGAAAAACAAAACGAAAAATGCAAGACGCAAACAGGATGTGGATATCGGCCAGATAAGTATGTTAATATTTGAAAACAAAGACATACTTGATAAAGCGGTCCTTTTCATAAATACACTTTGATATGGCTTTTGATTTTCTTGTTCAGTACAATACATGTGGGTTTCCTAATTTCGTAGACTCTAAAGTCAGTGCTAACATTTGTATAGCTCAATAAGAGTCTTTCAAGCTTTTGATTTAAAGAGATGGAGGGGTGAGAGAAGGAGATTCTCTTTATCCATAGCAATTTCAATATGTTAAGCTATTTCAATTTTCGTCATGGAATTTTGTTTCTGAAATTATATCAAATAGTAAGTAGAGATAATGTGAATCACCTCAAATGGGTCTACAGTAAATAGGAACACTTTTTATTCCTTCTAGTTTTATGTGAGTTTAGAATGGTCATCTGCACTTTAAAGTAGTCCTATAATAGATGAATATACATATCCATAGGCGCTATGGTAAAGTCAATATATTTCAAAAGGCAAGATTATCTTCTGTAGGAAATACTATGAACTGCATCCCTGAAGAAGTCACATTTGAAACTTGGAATTCTTTACATTCGAGGACTGTAAAGAAAACCTTAAATGTATATATCATTTTACATTCGAGGATTGTAAAGACAACCTTAAATGTATATATCATTTTACATTCGAGGACTGTAAAGACAACCTTAAATGAATATATCATTTTACATTCTAGGACTGTAAAGACAACCTTAAATGAATATGTCATTTTACATTCGAGGACTGTAAAGACAACCTTAAATGAATATATCATTTTACATTCGAGGACTGTAAAGACAACCTTAAATGAATATGTCATTTTACATTCTAGGACTGTAAAGACAACCTTAAATGAATATGTCATTTTACATTCGAGGACTGTAAAGACAACCTTAAATGAATATGTCATTTTACATTCTAGGACTGTAAAGACAACCTTTAATGTATATATCATTTTCCGACATTTAAATTATGCTTGAGATATTATTCCACTGAGCTGAAAACGTGACTTTCAAAGAAAATGTCAATTCACGCTTCTTTAAAAATAAAGAAGGGGAGGGTGATTCACCGACAAGATGTTCACTCAAAGCAAACAATTTATCTTCGGTCAAAACTGATTGCATACAAAAAACACAAAAATTACACAATCTAAACACAAATTTTTCTTACAAACATATTTTGTAAAGTATTACAAGTTTTGGTCGATCTATGGACGTTCTGCAAAACTTGTAAACTAGAATTCTACATCTTTTCTAAGAATTCCCCTTCTTCAGATTATTTAGAAAATACTTAAAAATCAGACAGTATAATATAAATATTAGGGTCAAGATAAATTACACACTAGGTTCCATTCTTTTAATAATATTTGTCTAATAATTAAATTATACATTTTTATCTGTAAATTTAAATGTAATATTTTACATTACCCTTTATAGTCCTCAAAAATACATATACGCCTCAACGTTGTTTCTACTACATGTCTTTCTCCTCTGTTTCAATATTACGGAGTAATGGGTCAAAAAAATTGTCTGAGTGTTATACGGTAAATATTTCAATATATATATATATGTCTAATGTTCCTATGTACTCATTTACATCACATTTATATAATTATCTGTAATAACTGTGTTCACAGTAAAAAAAAAAATTAAAAGAGAAAGTTTTCGTTTGTTAGAGAGGGTACTGAATTTGAGAAAATATTGCAATAAACATTATGGTGCAGAATATTATGTCAATAGGTCATTATTCACGAAAATGTTTGTCACGAACTTGAATAAGGTACTAAAATCATGAAATTGCGATGACATTTAAATCAGTGTGATTGTCAGTATCTAACAGTTCTTAACGTAAGATCAAGCATAGCAATTGATCCTTTTGTCTTAAGATCAAGCTTAGCAACTCATCCTTTTGTCAACAAATCATTTTTCTGTGCACTGAAATGAAGATAGGTAAGCAGTGTGAAAGCCATCGCCAAATCTACTCTATCATTTTTGCATCGTATTTGTTAAAGGAATTAATACACTAATTAGTTTCCTTATGTATTTCCTTCACTTCAACATTTTTAATGAAATCCAGTGTATTAGTTATAAGTTCAGATACACCAAGACTATCTTACTTATGAATTTCCTTCACTTCAACATTTTTAATTAAATCCAGTGTATTAGTTATAAGTTCAGATACACCAAGACAATCTTAATTTTGTATTTCTTTCACTTCAACATTTTGAATGAAATCCAGTGTATTAGTTATAAGTTCAGATACACCAAGACAATCTTAATTTTGTATTTCTTTTACTTCAACATTTTTAATGAAATCCAGTGTATTAGTTATAAGTTCAGATACACCAAGACAATCTTAATTTTGTATTTCTTTCACTTCAACATTTTAAATTAAATCCAGTGTATTAGTTATAAGTTCAGATACACCAAGACAATCTTAATTTTGTATTTCCTTCACTTCAACATTTTAAATGAAATCCAGTGTATTAGTTATAAGTTCAGATACACCAAGACTATATTACTTATGTTAGGCACTAACTTTGACACAACCTATTCATAGGTTAGATTGATTTTCTAGAAATATAGTTGAATTTGAATGAAATGACTGGACTTTTTATTGTAAATGACCTATCCGGAACCGGCCGAATCACATCTGTTTGCTTTTCATCCTATGCACAAGGCAAGAGGCTGAACTCAGTAAACTTTTTTCGGTTTAATATTTAATGCTGCTTTCTATTAAATTCAACTAACATTCTTTGCTGATTAGATAATCTCCAGGAAAAATCAGATAACAAATATTAATGATTTTCTTAGGGACTACAATAGGATGCAATAACAGCTGATTGACTTAGTAATTGTGTTGATACCTTAAACAGTACAATCATATTGCATCGTTTCTTAATCTCTCCACCGGTCAAATAGGGTAATATTCCGCTGATATATTCGGGACAATCTCGAATTTTATTCCTTGGGGTTATCAGGGGTGGTTTAACAGACTTAATTTTCTTTACTCCAATTGTACATATTTTGACAACCGATATGAAGTACAATGGAATGGAATGACTGAAACTGGTTATATTGCATACAAACCATCAGAAAAATCAGCCCGTTGAATTCAGACCTAGTCTTCCTATTCGCATTTAAAATCAATATTCAGGCATATGAACACGATTGTTTTTTTATCAACCGGACTATTCCATGTATATTTGTTATTAACAGAAATATGAACCTTTCCCACAACTTCAAGGCGAAGGCATTATAGCACTAGAACCTTCTTTAAGTGTATTGCATGTACACTACGTGCTTTATATCGATTATTTCTCTAGGATATCTTTGATCATAAACCATATTAATCTGTGAAGCTGGTCTCAGAAAATTAGAATATCCCCACCATGTAGCGTAAAGAAAACTATCAACGAGGCGGAGAGAGATCACAACATATGGGTGAACAATATGCAAATTAAATCAATACACACACAGACACGCGTGTGTGTGCGTGTGTCTGTGTCGATCACACATAGTTCAATGTTTTCACATCGCAAATAGAGATACGACAACATTAAAAATAACAGTCATAAATTACTAGACCAGCAAGAGTTCAAGACTTAGTGGTGTTTTGAAAATCAATAAAAATGATAAGATCATTCATATTTTTGTGTATCACCATTAAAACTAAGAATAAAAGAATTACTGGACGGTAGTGAAAATTCAAATTGAACAATCGGAAATAAATATCTAAACAAATTTCTAGAAATTTAATTTCCAGTACTGTCTATTTTATCACTACTCTATTACAGCTATATCCGACTAGCATGCTATTTCAAATCTTTACTGAAATAAATGGACCAACCTGATTGAAGCGAATTATAATGCCCATCTCCGTTAGGGAGACCTTGTACCATTACTATCATAAAAAGCAACCCTCTCATATGGGTATACAACAACATTAAATTAAAAATCAATATTCGCTGTATCATTTTAGAAAAATCAATACGCGCTGCCGCACAGAACCAATTACCGCATGCTTTAGGAACAGTTGTCCCTCGGACAGTCTTAATATTAGGGTCAATTTTATTTGCGTTGAAATAACATTGCATCACAGCCTTACCGGAAATGATCTGAGTCTTGAATTGCCGAGTTCATTAGAGAGAACAATTTCGACATTTAGAAATGATTCGGAACTTTTTTAATTAATATTAGTGTATACGAATGGAACATGATCCAACTATAATCCTATATCAATCTGAGTATACATGAAAGCTTTTATCATCTATTTTAAAGTACGTTAGGAACTAAGGTCCCTTGCTATAGGCGTATACCGCGTGGTCACAAATGAAAAGGTCTGCGGTTCGATTCTTGCGAGAGTTGACAAAATAAATTTTATATCATTGAGAACCGCCTCTTTATATGTAGCAATCACAACATAATAAAATAAAATCAAATAAAGTCTGCGATAAAAAATAAATATAAATAAAATAAATATTAGCACAAAATACAAGGCATTCCAAAAAGGTGACAAATTTACATTGTGCGGCTTACGCACAAGAGCCGCGTAACACAGTCACTATGTGTGCGGTATATATTCACTAGGAAATCACATGTAAAAATAAAAAATGCATGCCAATAAAACGACATGTGACACATTTTCACTAGAAAAGAATTAAGGCTCTAATTGGTATGAATTTAAGTGGTTTTTACTGGATAGATTATGGTGCACAAAGCCAAAGTGAAATGTCTTCGTCAAGACTTAGCTGTATGGATACAAGTCAGTGGTTTGTAAATTGTCTGTAATTATACACCAATAATTATAATATGATAAGGTTTAATAAAGAATGAGAGAAAATATAGAAATTCATTTTTTAGTCCGTAAACTTTAAATCATACGCCAATCTGTACACCGAACAAAAAGATGAAAAAAGAAAGTGAAAGTTCTTCATAAAATGAGATTTCTTCAAATTAAAGCTTATTGCTTATGTCCTTTGAGAAAAAGATTTTTCTTTAACTAATATTAAACATACCATACATATCATAGTTTGAGGGTAATGAGTAATATAGTACATAATTAAAATAGTATCACCACGTGGTAATAATAATAGGTTGAACCAGTCCTCGCTTCCCCAAACCGACTGACATCGAATGCCCTACTAAAAGAAGGAACATATTTGCATAGGTTTGGTTTCTTGGCGTTTCACAGCACAGCAACACTTTGCAGGTTATATCGTGCCGAGAGGAGTAGGACACACCACGGTAGCTAATCTGGGCTAATCTGATGATAGGAATTGAACCCTCGCCCTTCTGGTCATAATCCAAAATTGTAACCACTGAGCCACAGTGGCTTCCCGTAAGCGTACACATTTCCACCTTAACTTAATTAATTGTAATTGTAAGTTTTATTCATCAATAAATAGATTACGTTTTATCGAGACATTTAAAATCCGTTAAAATGAAAATCTCTTCTACGCCCGAAAAGATCTTTGATTACTTTGAGTCGACAATAATTGAAAACATAAGGCTCAAAATTGTAGTTAGTAACAACATATTTTATTGCCATAAAAGTAATATATTTACACAATGATACGAAATAAGTTCACAAGAACATACAAGTTCCTCTTTATTATGCACAACAAAATCACATGGCGAGTAGAAATTAATGACTAACATAAACTGAAGATTAAATATAGAATAGACAGCAAAGGGAAAAGAAAAGTTATCATAGAAACAGCAAAACGGATGGTGATGGAGAAAAAAAAACGGAAATGAAAAATGCGGTGGATTTTGCCCCAGGTTATTTGGTATAAATTTCAATCCATATAGTTTGTGCTTCAACACATAAATATATTACAATATAAAACAAATATATATTGTTACTAGCAGTCAGAAGCGAGACACGTATGAGAGTACAATTTTAAAATGCAAATCCATTAATTACTTTAGCATTGAAATGGTGCGTTTCTGGACCTGTTGCACCAAACATAGCTCGAAACAGGTAGAAACGTGGTTGTTGAATACAGTATTATTTTTTTATTTGGTTAAAATCGATGAAGAAACTAGCCACAAGTATATGGCAAGCCATAAGGGCCATAACGTGAAAACTCTTCGTGATCTCGAGCCTCGAGTATACGAACTCGAGAGAGCAAATTAGACGATACTTTCCAATCACTTGATCTCTATAACTCACATAATCGAGCTCACCGTTACGCACAATCGAATTCTACACTTCGCGAAATCGAACTACTTGATAGGAGAATAGGACCATCACGTGAAAACATTTCGCCTTCTTCAAGTTCGAATGCGTGTATTCGAAAATCGAATACGCAAATCATTAGAGATCCAATCGGAAATGTCGTTTGAATCACATGATCAAGTAAATGTGATAACAGGAATGTTCGCTCTCGGGACTAGACTACGCGATCTCGAAAGAGCAAATCGGAATATTGGGCTTAATCACATGATCTCTCTTTAGATCGCATATTCGAGACTCGAAATCGTGAATCGTTCTTCGAATACACGGTCAGGAGAGGACTCGTGTGATACAAATTCTTCTTAGGCTGGCTGTCTTAAGACTGCGTATTTGAGCTTATAGGAGGCGCATTCCTAATGTCTCGAATACGTGTTCGTGTGATCCGATCGGTTCTCTTGAGATGGCGTAGTCAATCTTGTAATACGCGCATGCAAGCTTTGAGAAAGCGACGTATTTTCACGTTATGGCCCTGTCGGCTTGCCATGTACTTCAATTACGCTTCCGCGCGGTTCAAATTTCGATTTCTCGTAATGGAGAACCTGACTGAACGTAATGGAGAGCTCTGTTTTTCACATTACAGAGATCATATGAATGAAAACTATCTTCTGATCAGCTCTCTCGAGCTCGCGTAAAACAGCGTCGAGATCACGAAGCAATTCCATATAGGGTTTGCTACACAAGTCCCAGATGCCTGGGATCTGGCAACTCTGCTGAAAATGTCTATGCATTTGACCTTAGGTCAAAAGTCCCCACCGTCAAAATAACCTGGGATTTATAAAACTTACGAAAACTCAACTATAATTGGCCGTATTCTACAAGGAAAGTATTTTCTTGGCACGCGGACGCCGCAGGCTTCGTGGTTGTTGTAAAAAAGACATACAGAACCTTGGCTGGAAATGTATGTGCATCCATTCTGGTTGAACAATAACAATAGAAAAGCATAAGCAACTTGCACAAAGAAATGAATTTTAATGTTCGGTAACTTCGTGATGTTCTATGTTTTCTTGGGGGGGGGGGGTAGGATTGAACCATTCACTGCACGAGTATATAAAATACTGTAACTCTGTGGTCGCCTATCAAACACAGACTAGCTTACCGCAAAGGAGTTGGTACTTTCAAATTGTTTTTAATAGTTTCCTATTCCTTTATTAATCAGTCAGATCAGGCATCGCCTGCTATCGTATGTAACAGTAGACGGTACTACCTGTGACTGTTGATCCAGAGTCGAGAGCTACACCTGGCTCCCTCTGGAAAGTCCCTTCTGGTAGATCAGACGGCCAAGAAAATATGCCATCCCACGGCTGTGAAGGCAGAAGGCAAGAGCTGTGTAGACAGCGCAGGGCATCGGCTCATGTGTAGTAGGAACTAATGATCCACTGCTTCCGGACGTGTCTGCAGACGTCTCGATATTGTCGTGCCACAGGATTCAGATAGGCCTGAACGAGAGAGTATGGGCGGCTCTGCGCAACTTTCCCACACTGAAATCCAACTCACGCGCAAGTCATGACACTATTCCCCCACCCCACCCCCAGATACCTTAACGTCCTGTGACGATGAGCGAGCGGCAAAACAGCAGATGCGGATACACTGGGAGCTGTAGCTGTAGACCTGCACACAGGCGGCTTAGGGGTTAGTGTCGCTTTTCACTGGACCGAAGCTGCAGTGGAACTCGGAAGCCCCCTAGGTGACTGAGTAGCCCTTTTTATGATCAACCTGCTCACCTTTGTAGAATGAGGAAGGGGCTAGAAAAGGTGCCCTAAACATTGCCTGCTTCACCTTAACCCTGGTCGGCACACCGCGGCTGACGGGGATCCCACCTTAGCGGAACAAAGGTGACGCAACTCACCATCGGTGCATGGAACGTACGTATACTAATGGACAGTACATCAGCATATAGACCAGAGAGATGAAAAGCTCTGGCTGTTTGACAAATGGCCAGATTCAACATCCAGATAGCAGCCCTGAGTGAAACTAGCCTAGCGGAGGAAGGACAACTCACCGAAGTAGGAGCCGGCTACACCTTTTTCTGGAGTGGCCGAAGTAAAGAAGATTGACGTGAAGCTGGTGTTGGGTTTGTTATCAAATCACAGCTAGATAGTAAGCTCACAAATCTCCCAAAGGGCGTGAATGACTAACTAATGCAAATGAGACTCCCACTGTCTGGAAAAAGAGATGCAACTATCATAAGCGCCTATGCACCCACCATGACCAATCCAGATTAGACAAATTTTATGAAGACCTGGAGTCTCTTAATACAGACAAGCTCATCATCCTTGGTGACTTCAATGCTAGAGTTGGCACAAATGACCAAACATCGCCAGGTGTCATTGGCAAAATTGGCTTTGGCAAATGCAACAACAATGGACTCCTCATACTGAGAAAATGCGCTGAACATGACCTCCTAATCACCAACACAGTCTTCCGCCTGTCAAAGACGTCTTGGATGCACCCACGCTCCAAGTACTGACATCTTACTGACTACGTCATTGTCAGGAGAAGATACAGGCATGATATCCGAGTGACGAAGTCCATGAGAAGTGCAGAATACTGGACTGACCACAGGCTCATAGTCTCTAAGTTCAATATCCGGATTCAGCCTAGCAGACGACCACAGGGCAAAAAAGTGCCCACAAAGCTTAATGTCGTCAAATTGGATACAATCGATACAAACTCCGAGAATGTCGAGGAAAAGTGGGTATCCTTTACAGACTTTGTGTACTCAACTGCATCCAAAACCCACACGTAAACATCAAGATTAGTTTGATGAGAACGATGCCGCCATATAGAGATTTCTGAATGAGAAACATCAGCTACAGAAGGCCTGTTTAGAAGACAGTACTTCATCATCTAAGAAGCCATCCTTCAACAACATCAAGAAGACTGTCCAATGCAAAGTCAAAGAGTTGCAAGACTCATGGCTGAGCAATAAGGCAGATGAGATTCAGTCCTACGCAGACAGGAATGACATGAGGAATTTCTATGATACTTTGAAGACAATCGACGGGGTACAGTCATCAGGAACATCTCCAATAATGAGTGCTGACAGCGCTACGCTGCTCAATAACAAAGAAACGATACTTCAAAGATGGGCAGAATACTTCAACAACATCCTCAATCAGCAGTCATCTGTCAGTGAGGAGGCAATTGATCGACTGCCCCAAGTGGAAATCAACATATCACTTACTGTTCCTTCAGAGGTAACTGAAACTGTGAAAGCAATTGACCTGCTATCAAATGGCAAAGCGCCTGGAGCAGATGCTATACCAGCAGAAGTCTACAAAGCCGGAGGCTCGCACATGTCACAGAAACTGACTGAAACACTTCCAGTCAATGTTGACCCAAGGAACTATACCCCAGGAGTACAATGATGCATCCATCGTCCACTTGTACAAGCGAAAAGGCAACAGACAATCCTGCGACAACCAACATGGCATCTCCTAGCTGCAAATAGCCGGCAAAATCCTTGCCAGAATTCTGCTGAATCGTCTTGTGCATCACATCGATCAATGGCTCCTGCCGGATAGTCAGTGTAGCTTCAGAAAAGGACGAGGTACCAAAGACATGGTGTTTGCAGCTCGTCAACTCCAGGAGAAATGCTAGGAACATAACTCCAACCTGTACGCGATATTCATCGACCTGACGAAGTCCTTTGACACAGTCAGCTGTAGAGACCTTTGGAATATCATGGCAAAATTTGGTTGCCCAGAGAAATTCATCATAATGGTTCGCCAATTCCATGATGGCTTGCTCGCTCGTGTTGTGCATGACGATGTCATCTGAACCATTCCCAGTCACCAATGGAATCAAGCAAGGCTGTGTGTGTTTGCCCCAACCCTCTTCAGTATGATGTTCTCTGCCATGCTTACCGATGCCTTCCGTAACTATGATACTGGGATTGACATCAGATACCGGACTGATGGCAAGCTGTTCAATCTGAGAAGACTACAGGCGAAGACGAAGTTAAAGGAAGTGACTGTCCGTGATGTCCTATTTGCTGATGACTGTTCCCTGAATGCCAAATCTGAGTGTGACATGCAACACAATATGGACCATTCTCTTCAGCTTGTGACAATTTCGATCTCACAATCAGTATCAAGAATACAGAGGTGATGCACCAACCTGCACCAGGAAAGCCTTATGTAGAGCGTTCCATCACAGTAAATGGCCAAACCCTTGTGGCAGTGGACAAGTTTACTTTTCTCGGCAATACACTGTCACGTGCAATCCACATCGATGATGAAACCAAGGCCAGAATTGCTAAAGCAAGTGTGGTCTTTGGCAGACTATGTGCAAATGTGTGGGAGTACAGAGAAATCATCTACAAACAAAACTTAAGGTCTACATGGCTATTGTGTTGCCGACTCTGCTGTATGCTTGCGAAAACTGGACGGTGTACAGACGCCATGCCAAGAAGCTGAACCATTTTCACATGGGCTGCCTGAGAAAACTGATGCAGAGGCAGTCCAGAAACGTGAGCAGCGTAAATCTCAGAGCTGCAGCACGTCCTCTATTGATCAAGCAAACCCGAGCGGTATCTCCTGTCAAGTGTGCCACAGACAGTTCAGAACGCAAATTGGCCTGATCAGCCACTCACGTACTCACAGAAACCAAATCAGTTAGTGATGCCATCGTCATCTTCAAACTCGAAGGACCAACAACATTCCTTTATTAATTGCTCGCCAGATAGTATACCTGTTTCCGATACTGTATCCAAATTGATTGATGTCAGTTAATCCTTACAAAGAAACATCCATTCATTATCGAGGTACTCAGTCAATAATGAATAATTGTTTGAGTTAAATCTTTCAAGCACCAGATGTTAACCGATTATGTCAGGAGTATCTGTAATCTAATCTCTCGAAAGATTAGGGAGATTTAATACTGAGTGTCAGAACATGCAAATAAGAATATTCCAATTTTTGTCATCAGTACAATAAAAACCGAATTCTTGATTATTTCAAATTGTGACATTAGTACAAGAAAATTAGTATCATCGAAAACAATGTAAGTCTATTTATTTTTTCCTGTTTATTTATTCCCTTATTTTTATTTATTTAAAAGGAAAATATGTATACAATTGTACAAGTTTGACCTTTTCAGAGAGAGAGAGAGAGAGAGAGAGAGAGAGAGATAAATAAAGGAGATATGAATATATATGGAAATCTCCTGACTGAACGTCTAATAAAAATTACTATCTAACTTTCCAACACCCGGACAGTAATGACGTAAGAAACAGATGATATCATTCGGCATTTTGTTAGGAGTAATCAGTAGAACAAACTACACAGAACCAGATGTCCCAGCGCATTATGCTGCTGCAGATCAGGGTCTATGTTGTTTGCAGTTAAACTCGACTTATACGCAAGTAGTAAATTGCTCTTGATTTTCCACGGTGTAATTTACACTTTTCGTTTTATTTATCATTTTCTTTCACAGTTCTGTTACTGCGATTATGAAAGTTGTAAAAGACTTTCTTGTGTGTCATTATTTAGATAGTAACACAAGTGGCAATCATGCCATCTAACGCCCACAATTTCCCATTGTTCATAGCGCTACTATAGACTGAGGTATCAAGTGACCTCATAACGATGACGTAAAAATATATTGATCACATCATTTCGAGCTTCGCAGTAAAGATTTTACAATAGAGGACATCCTTCAAAGGAAAATCAAAGTGGAAATAAGTGTGAGAGGTCAATCTTTTTCAAGGACAAATACGACTGAATACGACAAGAAAATGCGTAATGGTTTATACCTTGGAATGAAAATTGATAATGTAAATATAACACATCTCAAGAATTCACAGTAACGATTTAAAAAAAATCGTGTTCAGAACAAAAGACAAATTATAGATATGCATGCTCATTGTTGCAGATGGCTATTAAGGGAGCGACTGATCGATGTGTTCAGTTCACTCAGTATGACGATATTATGCGACAAATGGGACCCCGACAAAAGCGCGCAGGACAAAAGCGTGTCTCTAGTAAAGAAAAATCTAACAAATACAGCATTAAAGATCAATAAGCATACTTTATTATTTAATATCTCAATATGCAGAAATAATGCGTTGAAGAACAAATAGCATCATCCATTCATTAATATCTCAATATGCAGAAATATAGCGTTAAAGAACAAATAACATCATCTATTCATTAATATCTCAATATGCAGAAATATAGCGTTTAATAATTTTTCAAAACGTTCAATTACTACTAGTGTCTTCTACAGTGCAACGTTATGCGCGATTCCGCGCATTCCATTATTGACGCATTGCCGTATGTCGGAATTAAAACTTGCAGGTGCCGATTGAGTTGAACATATTTCGACTTTTGCAGTCTTTTTTCACGCATCTCCATGACGTACTCCCATCCAAATTCATACGATCTTTACGAAGCAGATAGCCATCATGTAAAATGTGCTCTTTCTGCTTCTGCGATTCGGTTCTTTCCATGACTGCAAATGTTTCGGCCTAAACATATTTGTGCTATTGATACAGTTTCGGGTACGCAAGTAGCTTTGAAGAATGACTCTTGAAATAAATTTTGGAATTTAGAAATTATCTCACTTTTCATGTCTACTTCTACTCTGCGCGCTTTTCTTTTTGCGCGATTCTGTTGGGGGATTTCCGGTTTTGTCGGCGCTCTTTTATCGGCGCGGTTTTGTCGGGGGTTTTAAACTGCGCGCTTTTGACGGGGCTCTTTTGTCGGCGCGCTTTTGTCCTGCGCGCTCTTGTCGGGTCACCGCGACAAATATTTCCGTGAGTTTATTGTGTTGATGTGCAACATGACACCTTGTACTTAACAAGCCTGAAAGGTTTGAATGCTTTTGAACATTTCCTTTTTTACATTTTTTTTTTTTACTTACCGTGAATTAATTCCATCATTTCAACGCTTAAATTCGTCATTGATAGGTTCAAAACAAAAACAAAAACAAACAAAAAAAATAGAATATGCAATAAACGATTGGATACATGTATGCTTGTTTATTTTTTCATTTATTGGAAATTAATGGTCGAACTGTTCACCTCATATAGTCAATTAAGATTGCATCAAGTCTTTTATGTTTTTTTCTTGTGAGGAAGTTATACTCGGTTCCATCGATTTCAGTAGTAATGAATTAAAATAAACGATACCATAATATGTGCAGATTTAGCAGGTCTATAACATCTTTAAATGACGCTTTAAACCATCAAAACAACATACTAGTATATTCGAAATGCAGCCCAAAAGTTGCCTTACTTCATCTGTATAATACAAATGCATACAAAGACTGAAATTCTCATAAAGAATCGTACAATTAATGTTCCATTTTCAGTAAAACTTCGATAACTCAAACACCAATTGCTTAAATATTTGGCATCACTTGAATTCCTCGCTCAGTCCCGGAGTAACACATTAAAAAATCCGGAAAACTAGAACCAAATATTTGGACCCGCAAGGTTTCTATTTTTCGGAATTTTAATGTATGTCTTTTCAATGATCTTCTGTTTTCGTAAGCAACACGACACTTTTTTAAAAAAAAAAAAATGTTTTTATTAGAAATCAAAAGAGATTAAGAAGACAACAAACGTGGAAAGCATTCGCAAAATATTATTTACGATAAAGACCCTGAAGTAGCATAGTATATAATTAGCGTGTAACCAATTCGCAAGGATTTATGTTGCGAGCAAGATTCGTGAAAAGTTTTACGACGCTATATCCTTGAAAATTCTCATATTAAGATGAAACTTAGGATCTAGACCCTAGTGCTAGTAAATGTTTTTAGCGCAATGCGGTAAGCAGTGCCGAAACCATCGCCATTTCACAACCAAGCATATAATGCGTCATATCTGTTAAAGAGTATCACCCCTATATTGCATCGATCCTGTGTACTACCTTAATCTATCCAGAACTTAAATAGAGTATAGGGTTCTTCAGGGGCAGATTAACAGACTTTACCTCGTTTCCTTCGATTGTATTAATTGTGACAACCGATATGAAATACAGTGGAATAGAATGACTGAAGATGGTTTATTGCCATAATAAAAATAGTCTAGTTCATTGAGACCGAATCTATTCAATCGCTCTTAAAATCGATATTCTGGCATGTAAATCCACAATTGGCTTTTACCAACGGGACTATAACATGCATATCTGTTTTTAATAGAAATTCGAACCTGCCAACAACTTCCGGACGAATAACAGCAATAATACCGTCACTTTATGTATTATAAGCCGAATACGAACCTTAGATTGAAAACTGAAAGGACAGCTTTGATCACATAACCCGTTCGATACGAAGAGGGGATTTTCTCCAAACAGCTGCATGATCACTCCATATCATCGTGTACATACAATTAGTAAAACCCCCGATAGCGAGCAGGTGTACGCAGGGTTTTAATATATTCAAGGTGAAAGGCATCACAAAATGATGTTGTTTTTGTTTTCTTCTCAAATTTTCGCCGTGATTAAATTAACTTTACGTTTCAATCTCGTATCAATTTATTGTGAATTAGCTTTAATTTATTACACACTACTCTATTTTAATCTTCAGGGGTGCTACGAGAAAAGATAATCTCTGAAAGTAGCATTTGTTACGACTCTATGGTCTAAGAAAAATGTAACAGAAAGAAAGTGAAACCAACAAATCAAGTAAAAATCAACAAGCAATTTATTACTAGATAATTAAAATGAAAAATCAAAAAGTCACTTACAGTAATCTGTTTTGAAATCCTAATAATCCAATAAGAATGATTGTTCTAATCACAAGTCCTAAATATAGAATGTTCCGAATTCACGGCTGTGTCCTTGAATGTTATGATGTGCTAATGGTCTCCAAAGTCCTGATGTACTAGTAATCTTGATATCCTGATGTCAAAATGAAGTATTCCAAAATATCTGAATAAGTTCACATAAATTCCAAAATCATCAATTAAAAATCCAAACTCCAAAAGTTTATGAGCACTGTTATAATCCAATGAATATTTAAAATAATTCCTCTCTTAGAATTTGGAATGAATTTTCACAACTGTAATAGCTCTTTACAAGACTGATGGTAATGTCAAAACTGAATAAATGTCCACCAAACATGGTATATATAAAGATTGGTCACATGACAGAATGTTCTAGAATATGAGTCATCTTAATGGCATTCTAACTGTAAACAAAATTCAACCTTGACCTTCAAATTGAGAAAACATATTGATCAAAACAACCTAATTCAAGGACACTAGTTAAACATGTTTTTCCTGATAACATTAAGATTTAAGCAAATATTAAAGTGAAGAAACATTTACAATTTCCTAAAATAGTTATAATATTATATAAACATCATACATAACACATTTCACAGCTTTTATATGATACATCGGTACAAGCAATATTAAAAAACATTTCACAGCTTTTATATGATACATCGGCACGAACAATATTAAAAAACATTCATTTCAAAGGAAGTAACAACTAATTTTATGTGACATCTTGATTGTTTGATGAGCTTGCGAACATGCGACCGTGTTATATGTAATAATATTCCAGAAAACTTAAGAAAACAAATCTTGAACAAGTATACCCCCGATTTGCAGGGTATCGAGTAACGTACATCGCAGTACAATGCACGCAGAGTAGCGAAAGTACAATTGGAATTAGTGTCTTAACTGAATAATGTCGTTTTTATTATGCAAGTTAAAGGGAAAATCAGGGCTAAGACATATAGTGCAATCAAATGATTGTGTTTATTTTTTTTATTACATCCATAAAATCTGAGCACCATTGGTCCACCATTATAGAAAATATCGACCCTTAATTTCTCAATTTTCCCCACACAGGAGGTTCATTTCTCCTAGAGGGCGGTGCATTTGTTACATGTAAAAAACAAAACCCTTCCACGTAGTTGTATTTATCTCAGCTCGATCGTCAGGCACTTAGTTGTATTAATCTCAGCTAGATCGTTAGGAGTGTGTGTGTGTGTGTGTGTGTGTGTGTGTGTGTGTGTGTGTGTTGAAGGTTCAAGAGAGAGACAGAGAGATCACGTATGTATACTAGCATTGCAAGGTCGTGTACATGAGTATGCTGCGTTGTCAGTCGTAAATTATAGGATACGCAGTTTTTATGATAACAAACATGGGTGAAGAATGATCAATTGTATCTATTTCATAATGCATGGAATGATTAGAAAATAAAAGTCAATCGCCTCACACCAAGAAAACAAATACAATTCACACAGAAAAACGACTTTAATAGCCCTTGTCTTTTCTGGTGTATAAATTACCTTTCCTATTTCATATATTTGTCAATTTAAATTTTCTTTATTCTGTCAGGAATATTTACAGGATCTTGATTGATACAAGTGGATCTTTTCTGAAAATTTTATATAAATCATGTGTCTAGAGTTTAGATGGATCAATTTTTCAGTTATAAAAGTATATAATTCATGATGCATGCATATTAATTTTAAATAAAATCCATCTTAATAAATATAAATATGCAAAATTTAGTAGATAAACAATATAGAAACAATATATTAAATGTAGACTCGTATGAAAACGTGTAAATCCCAACCATTATCACCAGCTATATGTGCCGGTCTGACGTCACCGGTAGAGAAATGAAGTTAATTAAATTCGTCTTGGTATACTCTGTTTAGAGACAATATTGCACGATGGATTTGTGTTAATTCATTTTCAGTTTTTATTTCCTTAATCTGATTAGCAACAACATTCAATATTGGTAAAATATCTTAGAATTTAATGAGGATTAATACAGCGATAACAAATCTGAGGTCCGGGTGTTCCCTTATAATGTTTATATAGGAACAATCATTATAGATATATTCATCTTTAGAATACACACTTTCTGCATGAGAATATATCTTAGGTTGAATTCAGACATAAACATTTACTAAGGCGTGAGCAATGCAATTTCTTGAAGTGACGCATCAATTTAACTCAAAGACTTCGAAATATATTTAGCCGTACAGAATATAGGCTCATATGTATATTACAATTTTGTTAATTTGATTAACTTTTGTCGATGAGATAAGCATTTTAAGTTGCCATTGTTAAGCCAAAATATGTACCATAAATACTTATATTTAGTCCAACTTAAATCAAAGTTATAGGTCTAATATACATGATTTGCGATAAAATTTAAATGAACATTCCCAGGAAATACTTCTTTGCATTCATTTATGAATTGTGGTTGGTGTTTTCCTATTACAAGAACCTTTTTCTTTCAAGGTTACATATGGCGTATAATCTTCCATCATTGACCGACAATTTGAGAACTTTTGAGAGATCGCGTTAAATATTATGTCGTTCAGAAAAGCTATTTAGCGGTCACATAAATCATATGCAAATTCCCAAAGTGTAAAGAATAGGGGGTACACGAAAATTTCAGAAAAGTAAATACATTGAAGTTAATGAAATTTGATGTTTTAAAACATGTTAAAATAGTACAATAATTCTACACGGCAAATGGGTTCAACTCCAGTTTTTACCACTTAGTTTTGTCATGTTGAACTATTTGTATGTGCTAATATGGTACACCTTGTAACCTTTATGACAGATGAACGCTTGTTATCAGATTATCGTACTACCACTGGCTAATTTCTCGTATCCGAGGAACGAGAATTAAGCTGAAGATAGTGCGAGAATGTATTGTCTTCCACCTATTCGAAAAAAATAGCGAGGGACATAGTATTTGCGGTTCCGTCCGTCCGTCTGTCCAACTGTTCATTAGTTCCTTCATCCGTCTGTCCGTCACGCTTAATATTACACACCGTAACTGTTATGGCATAAGAGATAAATTAATAACACTTGGTACTCAAATGTACCGCCAGCAGAGGGTTGCGTACCAGATTTAATAATAATAATTATAATAATAATAATAATAAACTTTTTTAGATGGTAACTCAATAAGTAAATACACTTATAGGCTTTCTTTTGCAAAAAAAGACGTAACAAACTACACAATGTGAGGTCCTGTCTTCAAGGTCAAAGATCAGCATTTGTTTTGTTTTTCATCTCTGCGATTTAATTATACAGCTGATTCAGAGAGAGGGATCAAACTTGGTACATTGATGTATCTCCACTAGACGATGTGTCAGATATTATAGTTTGGGTAATATCTTCAAGGCGAAGGTCACAAATCAAAGTATAGGCGTGTTTCATCAACATGTTAGACGGGGGCCATAAATTTACCGAATTTACCCGTTGTCATTGTACAGACTGGTTTACGTAATCAGTCTTCTTTAGACGAAAATAAAGACTTATTTAGCAAGGTTCAGATTTGTTATCCAAGTTTATTTTCTGTCAAATGCTAATAATATGGAAACGATATGAGCTAATAAGCCCACACGAGTAGTTTTGTGTTTTGTTACGACTCTATGGTCTAAGAAAAATGTAACAGAAAGAAAGTGAAACCAACAAATCAAGTAAAAATCAACAAGCAATTTATTACTAGATAATTAAAATGAAAAATCAAAAAAGTCACTTACAGTAATCTGTTTTGAAATCCTAATAATCCAATAAGAATGATTGTTCTAATCACAAGTCCTAAATATAGAATGTTCCGAATTCACGGCTGTGTCCTTGAATGTTATGATGTGCTAATGGTCTCCAAAGTCCTGATGTACTAGAAATCTTGATGTGCTGATGTCAAAATGAAGTATTCCAAAATCTCTGAATAAGTTCACTTAAATTCCAAAATCATTAATTAAAAATCAAAAATCCAAAAGTTTGTGAGCACTGTTATAATCCAATGAATATTTAAAATAATTCCTCTCTTAGAATTTGGAATGAATTTTCACAACTGTAATAGCTCTTTACAAGACTGATGGTAATGTCAAAACTGAATAAATGTCCACCAAACATGGTATATATAAAGATTGGTCACATGACAGAATGTTCTAGAACATGTGTCATCTTAATGGAATTTTACTTGTAAACAAAATTCAACCTTGACCTTCAAATTGAGAAAACATATTGATCAAAACAACCTAATTCAAGGACACTAGTTAAGCATGTTTTTCCTGATAACATTAAGATTTAAGCAAATATTAAAGTGAAGAAACATTTATAATTTCCTAAAATATTTATAATATTATATAAACATCATACATAACACCTCCCCTCATAAAGAAAAAGAAAGATTTATATAATAAAGCTTTCTTTTGAATATACATCTAATACTATAATAACCAAAATTACATAAGATCATGTTTTATGATACTGGACTTAATTACATCAAGCAATATTACATTTCTAGGCACGTGAGAGTGCATCTGCAATCACATTGTCTTTTCCCCTGATGTGTCTAATGTCAATGTTATATTCTTGCAATATCAAACTCCATCTCAACAATCTCCGATTTTTATCTTTCATTTTGTTGATGAAAGTAAGGGGATTGTGATCACTGTACACAATAATTGGAGAAAGAGCTGAGGTAACATACACTTCAAAATGCTGTAAAGCCAATATCAAAGCCAAACATTCCTTCTCAATTGTGGAATAATTTTTCTGGTGCTTGTTTAGTTTTTTAGAAAAATAACACACAGGGTGATCCACACCACTTTTGTCTTCCTGAATCAATACTCCACCAACCCCTACATCACTTGCATCATCAGATAATTTAAATGATTGGCTAAAATTTAGTGCAGAAAGAACTGGTGCATTCTTAAGCATGGCCTTTAACTTGTCAAAAGATTCCTGACACTTGTCAGACCAATGAAATTTGGTTTTCTTACTCAATAAACTTGTCAAAGGTTCAGCAATTTTTGAAAAATTGGAACAAAATTTCCGATAATATCCAGCCGTACCTAGAAATCGCATCAGTTGCTTTTTACAAATTGGAACTTGAAATTCAGAGATAGCTTTGACCTTAGCTTCTATAGGTTTAACTTGACCTTGTCCCACAATATGTCCTAAAAATGTGACACAAGCATGGCAAAACTCACTTTTGCTCAAATTAATTGTCAGATTCGCATCACTGAGCCGATCAAAGAATTTTCGAATGGTTTCCAAATGATCTTCCCAGGTGTTGTTGTAGATAATGACGTCATCGATATAAGCGTCACAATTATCAAGACCAAATGTTATTATGTTCTTCAGACGTTGAAACGTTGCAGGCGAATTTTTCATTCCAAACGGCATGACTTTATATTGATAAAGTCCATCTGGAGTTACAAATGCTGAAATTTCTTTTGCCCTTTCCGTCAGTGGAATTTGCCAGAATCTTTTAAAAGGTCAAACTTGGTGACATATTCCGCATTTCCAATTTTATCAATGCAATCGTCCATTCTTGGGATTGGAAATGAATCAGTTTTGGTGACACTGTTGACTTTTCTATAGTCAGTACACATACGGAATGTATTATCTGGCTTGGGAACAAGAATACATGGTGAACTCCAGTTACTTTTACTTGGTTCTATGAAATCATTCTCCAGTAAATACTGAATTTCTTTCTTCAGATAGTTCTGTTTGAGAGGATTCATCCTATAAGGATGCTGTTTCACAGGCGCAGAATCTACAACGTCAACGTCATGATAAATTTTACTTGTTCGTGTTGGAACATCAGGAAACAAGTGCTCATAGTCATGTAATAGCTGTTTTAGTTCATTTCTTTCCTGTTGTTGTAGATGTGAAAGTTTCTGGTCTAGGTTGTTCAATATTTCTGAATTCCGAAGATTGGTTATACCAGAGTCACTATAGTCTGATCGTACTCCATCGTTGATATCTTCACTGTGTGGGACAGGTACAACTAAATTAACAGAATAATTAGCTGGGCTATCTCTGTCAAAATATTCCTTTAACATATTTATATGACAAAGTTGTTTCTGTTTCCGTCTCCCAGGAGTGTTAATGATATAATTTAAGTCATTTACTTTCTTTTCAACGGTATAAGGACCATAACATTTAGCCTGAAGAGGATTCTGAGGTATGGGAAAGAGAGCCAGAACTTTGTCACCAGGTTTAAAACTCCTTTCCTGTGAATTTCTGTCATACCTTAATTTCATTTTTGACTGGGTATTGTGAAGATTAGTTCTTGCTACTTCACAGGCCTTTGACAACTTGTATTTGAAATCAGAGACATAATCAAGAAGATTAATCTTTGAATCTTCATTTGAAAGAAGTTTCTCTTTCAATAATTTCAATGGTCCACGGACAGTATGACCAAAAACTAGTTCAAAGGGACTAAAACCCAACGACTCTTGAACTGATTCCCTAACATCAAACAACAACAAATGAACACCCTCATCCCAATCCTTTTCTGTATCAAAGCAATATGATCGAATCATATTCTTCAATGTTTGATGAAATCTTTCCAAAGCACCTTGACTTTCAGGGTGATAGGCAGAAGATTTAAACTGTTGGATGCCTAATTCATGCATAACTTGTTGGAAAATTCCAGACATAAAATTTGACCCTTGATCTGACTGGACAGATTTGGGAAGGCCAACAAGTGTAAAAAACTTCACCAAAGCTTTCACAATAGTTTTAGTTTTTATATTTCTCAGAGGAATTGCCTCTGGAAATCTTGTAGATGCACACATGATGGTCAACAAGTATTGGTTGCCTGACTTGGTTTTAGGTAAAGGACCAACACAGTCTACTATTATTCTACTAAATGGTTCATCAAATGCAGGAATAGGTTGCAGATGAGCCTTAGGTATCTTCTGATTGGGTTTTCCTACCATTTGACAAGTGTGACAAGATCTGCAGTATTTAGAAACATCACTTTTGAGTTTCGGCCAACAAAAATGATTCAAGATCTTGCGATAAGACTTACGGACTCCTAAATGACCAGCCAAAGGAGTTTCATGGGCTAAATTAAGAATTTCCTGTCGATATGACTTAGGAACAACAATTTGATAGCTCACTGACCACTCGTCACCAGCGGGTACATCAGGTGGTCTCCATTTCCTCATAAGGACCCCATTTTTCACAAAGTAACACACTGGAACTTGTGTGGCTTCAGTTTCACTAATAGCCCTCTGAAACAAACAAGATATCTCGGGATCTTGCTCCTGTTCAACGACAAGGGATTGTCGTTTGTCACCCTGATTAGAACAAAGAGAATGAGTTGCCAAAAGAGGATCACTGTGATCAATACCGTTTGATTGATCAATACCTGAGGAAAAAGTGACCTCATCAAAAGACTGATCAATTCATGTGTCAGCTAAAGGAATAATATCCTGATCAACATGACTCTCAAGAGTTATTTTTGCCATAGCTCTAGTAACTGCACAAGCAGGGTACAAATCAGGGATTTCAGTTTCGACAGGATCAACTTTCTGATCCAAACAAGGCTTGTCAGTTACAAGTGGATTAACCACAACCTTATCTCCAGCTAGGTCATTGCCTAGTAATAAATGAACACCCTCTATGGGTAAAGAAGTCACTGCCCCAACAGTCACAGGTCCAGAAACTAAGTCTGATGCCAAATTTACACAATGAAGAGGAACATTTACAAAGCCGCACTCTACTCCCTGAACAAGAACACTTTCACTTGAAGAAGACTCCTCAGACAAAGGCAAAGTACCTGATAATAAAAGACTCTGAGAAGCTCCAGTGTCCCTTAATATTTTAATTGGGATAGATTTGGCAGAATCACCAATAAGTGATATAGAACCTTCTGACATGAATGGTTCATAAGCCTCCAAAATAGAATCAGACTGGGGTTTGTTTGACCCAACAAATGTATTGCTTTCAATACAAGACCGTGACCTTGACCTCGTAGAAATAAGAGCATTTGGAAAAGCTCTGTCTTTACTCTGTTGCTTATTTTTCAACTTGAAGCAATCAGAAATAACGTGCCCTTTCGTTTTACAATAAGTGCACGTAGGAAGAGATAAAGATTTCTGATCAGTCTTATCAGATGTTTGATTCCTAACAGTTGTGCTGTTGTGAAATTAAGAACTACTCGAATGAGATTGAAATGGTTTTTTACCAGAAAACTGCTGAGAGGACGACTTATTGCCAAATGAAATTTTGTGATTCAAGGAATAATCATCAGCCATACGAGCAGCATTTTCCAAAGTTTCCACATTCTGCTCGTCAAGATAGGTTTTAACATCACTATGGATGCACCTCTTGAACTCTTCAATTAATACTAGCTGTCGGAGGTTATCATAAGCTTGGTCAACTTTCTTGGCTGAGCACCACCTATCAAATAGTTGTTCTTTATCCCTTGCAAATTCGACATGAGTTTGTCCAGTTTCTTTTCTACAATTCCTAAACCTTTGTCGATATGCCTCTGGTACCAACTCATAAGCTTTCAAGATGTACTCCTTAACCACATCATAATCAGTGCTTTGTTGTACTGACAGTGAAGTGTAGACTTCACGAGCTTTGCCAATAAGTACACTTTGTAATAACAAAGTCCAATGCTCTCTGGGCCATTTCAAGTTTTCAGCTATTTTCTCGAAATGAAGAAAGTATTTATCTACTTCTTTTTCCTGAAAAGGGGGTACTAACCTAATATATCTAGTAACATCAAAACCTGAACTTGTATTTAAAGGAGTGGAGTGTGCTCTGTTTGCCAGTTCTAATTCTCTTAATTTAAATTGCATTTCCCTTTCTTCTCTTTGCATCTGCATTTGTATCTGCCTCTCTTCTTTCTGCATTTGTATCTGCCTCTCTTCCTTCTCTCTCTCCATTTGTATCTGCCTCTCTTCTTTCTGCATTTGTATCTGCCTCTCTTCCTTCTCTCTCTCCCTCTGTATCTGCCTCTCTTCCTTCTCTCTCTCCATCTGTATCTGCCTCTCTTCCTTCTCTCTCTCCATCTGTATCTGCCTCTCTTCTTTCTCTCTCTCTCTCTGAATCTGAAGCTTTGCCAATTCTAAATCAATCTGGTTCTTTAACTCTAATTCCCTTAATTTCCTGTCAGAACCAGATACAGGCTTTCTCTTCAAACTTAAAGCACTGCTATCAAAAATTCCCTTTCCTACTAAATACTGAATCAAAATAATCTTTATCTCCTGTTTTGTCAATGATACTTTTGCCTCAGATAGACTGTATTTTCTGGCAAGCTCAAGCAACTCATCCTTTCTCATGCACTCTAACCCCTCCTGGGTAGGTTTTGAAATGAAATTCTGAACATTAGATGCCATTGTAAATGCTTGTTGGTTTCACACCAAAAAAAATTCTCTTTTAAAAATCTTTGCCAAAGACAAAAATATTCTCCGAGACAAAATCAATATGAATTTCAAAGATAAATTTAATATCTCTAATATGCTTTAATGAAATTCAGATCCCAGAAGACGAGCCCCCAATTTCTGTTACGACTCTATGGTCTAAGAAAAATGTAACAGAAAGAAAGTGAAACCAACAAATCAAGTAAAAATCAACAAGCAATTTATTACTAGATAATTAAAATGAAAAATCAAAAAAGTCACTTACAGTAATCTGTTTTGAAATCCTAATAATCCAATAAGAATGATTGTTCTAATCACAAGTCCTAAATATAGAATGTTCCGAATTCACGGCTGTGTCCTTGAATGTTATGATGTGCTAATGGTCTCCAAAGTCCTGATGTACTAGAAATCTTGATGTGCTGATGTCAAAATGAAGTATTCCAAAATCTCTGAATAAGTTCACTTAAATTCCAAAATCATTAATTAAAAATCAAAAATCCAAAAGTTTGTGAGCACTGTTATAATCCAATGAATATTTAAAATAATTCCTCTCTTAGAATTTGGAATGAATTTTCACAACTGTAATAGCTCTTTACAAGACTGATGGTAATGTCAAAACTGAATAAATGTCCACCAAACATGGCATATATAAAGATTGGTCACATGACAGAATGTTCTAGAACATGTGTCATCTTAATGGAATTTTACTTGTAAACAAAATTCAACCTTGACCTTCAAATTGAGAAAACATATTGATCAAAACAACCTAATTCAAGGACACTAGTTAAACATGTTTTTCCTGATAACATTAAGATTTAAGCAAATATTAAAGTGAAGAAACATTTATAATTTCCTAAAATATTTATAATATTATATAAACATCATACATAACAGTTTGATCACGCGTTTCATGCGTCAATTCATGGACGTGCGAACTCTTTTCCCACCTTATTTTACACGATACTGTATTATTATTATTAGTAGTAGTAGTAGTAGTAGTGATAGTAGTAGTAGCATTTCTAAATGATTTGAAAAAAGCTTAAACTTGCTAGCTAGATAATTTTATGATCAGATACATCTCCTTCCTGAATTTAAACATGGATAAATTTAGAGAACTTTTTATTTCATATTTTGTGTCCAACATTTGCTGATAGAGAGTCAACAACAATTTTAAATTAAATTTCTCTAGTAATAGTGCAATTTTGTAAATATAGTTTTGTGATTTTTTTAAAAATTTGTTTATTCTGAAGGATAATACCATGGAAATATAAAGTACAATATCCCATATTAACGACTTCTGTAATGGTTAAAACAAATACAAAACATAATTACCCTGCGTACATCATTTTCGCAACACCTTTTATAAACAAAGCTCGCTCTACAGTTTACGCAGCACGCTAAACTGTACATTAGGATTAATTAACATAACTTAATTATTCATAATTATTCATAATTATTCATTCTAGTCAGTAATTTATAAATTATCTCTAACTGGTCCTTAGCGATCATAATATAATACAATCTAAACGAGAGAGAGAGAGAGAGAGAGAGAGAGAGAGAGAGAGAGAGAGAGAGAGAGAGAGAGAGAGAGAGAGAGAGAGAGAGAGAGATGAATCATAATTGCATAATTGTCATTAAATTAAAATCTCGCACCGGTCTGTGCAATGGACACAAATATGAAAAAGTCAAATGAAAGTTCTTGTTATTATAGCAGATTTCTTTCTTTACTCAATATCAAAATGTAAAATACAGACACAATGCGAAGTCTACCTTTTTGAGGAAATACTGCACATAGTTCTAAATTGTGCATCTTGAAGTAATAATAAAAGGAAAAAAATCAGTCCATTTTCCATAAACCAATTTCTATGACTGTAGTAGGCAATCCTTATACACTAATACAATCCTCAAATTTCTTAACTCATCTGAATCAATTTGATTTTTATCTATTCTTTACACATGCTTATATAAAGTTTTATATAATACGAAATCCTTTTGCGCTAGAGCTCTTGGCTTCATTTCTGGACAACATCTAACTACAGTGGTGGATCCAGAAATATCTTGGGGGTGGGGGGCGTAAACAAGTTGTCGAGGGTCTGTGGGACGGAACTCCCCGTGTGGTTCCATAGAGCTTCGTCCCCAGAAGCTCCTATATTGTATGTGTTTCCAGGGCATAATTTTAAAAAATCTAACTGTAAAGAAAACTTGTTCTAAGAAACGTTCCGCTTGTTCCGCGCTCATTTTTAGTCTGGGGTGGGGGAGGGCGCTGGCTCCGCCCCGACCCCACCCCCACCTGGATCCAATCCTAAACAATAAAGTGGGCAACAATACATCTAGTGTACCTTTCGCTAAAATGTAAAATGTACTCATTCTGTAATTTCAATAAAGTTTACATTAAATAAATCTTCATATCACCATGATAGTTGGTTATTCTAAAGTATCTTCACCCAAGGCAACAATTTGATATCAGCACAATTAATATTTGGTAACTAGGCAACAATTTGATATCAGCACAATTAATACTTGGTAACTAGGCAACAATTTGATATCAGCACAATTAATACTTTTGGTAACTAGGCAACAATTTGATATCAGCACAATTAATATTTGGTAACTAGGCAACAATTTGATATCAGCACAATTAATACTTGGTAACTAGGCAACAATTTGATATCAGCACAATTAATACTTGGTAACTACAGTTTGCATTTGTCACCGTTCGATTTATTTTTATCCTTTCAATCGGAGGTAAGAGTGAATAATGACTGTATAGTAAAGAAAGAAGATCAGGTTGCTGTGTAATCAATATCAGCTTTGAAGCACTTAAGAAAACAACTTCCATACCTGTTGAAATCTCTGGAGCTGGTTTTAATTGGCTGTTTTCTGCAAATCAAGTATTTTCTCGGCACGCAGGCGTCAGAGGCTTTGTGAATACTATTGGAAGGCATACAGGACCTTGGCTTGAGACGTGTATGATTGGATCTAGTCGGACAAGATCAATAGAAAAGCATAAAGGACTTGAAACCGGTTTGCAAAATAAAGAATTTAAATGATCGATTACTTTGTCATGTAATGCATCATTGTTTAGGTTTGTGTTCATTATTTTAGGGTGTGGGTGTGTGGGTCATTGAGTACGAATTATTTAATAGCATATGTAATGTATTTCTGTGGTCGCCTACCAAACATAGACCAGCCTAACGCATAATAGCAAGTAATTTCTACTGTTCGTTACTGGAAAAATAACTAAATTATATATAAAAATAGCTCCTTATCACTTTATCATCCATTTCTCGCCAGATCAACAGTGGCTTAGTGGTTCAGGTGTTGGACTTGACTTTCGGTACTGACATCAGAGGATAAACACGCCTGATGATAGCTTCATAATTTTCCAAAATTGTGTTTTCATAAACTGAATTGTATACATAATTCGGTGTCTTACTATAAATAAAGGTACTAGTATTACATTTTGGATTCTAAACAGCAGGGGTGTGTGTGTGTGTGTGTGTGTGTGTGTGTGTGTGTGTGTGTGTGTGTGTGTGTGTGTGTTGTTATTTAGATTGCATTAAACATGCAACCATGCAGCCTTGGTGCCTTCTTTCTACCTAAATAGTAATACCCCTAAGGAATTATCCAGACTATGACTATAAAGCCAGCAATAATTTTAACTTGCGCAAATATATGGAAGGAAGGCATCCAAACAAAATTAGGCAATTTTATTCCCACTAGCAACGGTAGTCAGCCTGCTGGCATTAGTTTGCCTGCTAGTTTGCATGATGGTTTGCTTGCTGTATAAGAAGAAACAAATGCAGAAATATAAAACTATAGTATTCGCTGACCCTCCCGTCTGTTTGTACCCCCCTCCCACACACACACTGATTTTAAATGAAGAAAAGAAACTTTTTTTGGTTGGTGTTGTTTTTATCTTGTCTGTTTTATAAAGGAACTTAAATTGTGTGCTTATTCATTTTATTTCTAATTCCTTTTCGAAAAGTAATTGGAAACAAATATATTATATTGTCTTTATATCTCCAGGTAGTATATATACTTTACTCTATATACGAACGAACTAATTCCACAACTTCGTATGTTTTATTAGCTTCTAATTCTTCCAGCCTTCTGCGGTCTTTTGTTCTATTCTGAAGATTGTCTCTGTGGAAAAAATATTAATATATATTTTTAAAATTAGTTTTTAAAAAGCCATTTTCCAGACCGTTTACATCTTTCTTGTAGAATACAGTTTCTATCCTGTTGTATTCCTTGCCGTTAAAATATTTGTAGCCTTTTGTGGAAAATGTACAAATTCCCATTTCCTCTCATGGATTTATCAAATAAATATCTTGTTTTCTGCTATTTATTACTTTTATTAAACCTTTTACACCTGTTAATATTGTTTGTGCAATAAAAGATTCTATATTTCCAGCAGCGTAGTAAATTTGTATATCTTTCCTGTTCAATGAGAAATAATACTGGCATCGGATATATGTTTATCCCTATCGATGGATATGTCTTAATCTATGACATTTTGATTAAAGTCAACAAAATATCCTTGAATTGTCTAACATCACTTTCCAAAATATAAAAAGGTCATCTTTTTTTGTTCTTTTTTTTCTTCTTTATACAGTAGTTGGAATCTTCTGGAAGATTATGCACCAAAGCAAGAAACATATCACGGTCATTTTTTAATAATGCTCTTTATGTTTTTACCTAAAGAATACCTTATCATATTTCCTAGCAAACTCAATTCCATTTGGTAATACCACAATCATGTTTCATTGTCAATTCAATTCCATTTGCTATACCACAATCATGTTTCATTGCCAACTCAATTCCATTTGGTAATACCATTATCATATTGACTAGCCAACTCAATTCCATTTAGTAATACCACAATCATGTTTCATTGCCAGTTCAATTTCATGTGGTATTACCACAATCATGTTTCATTGCCAATTCAATTCCGGTCGGTAATTTTCTTTAAAATTGTAAAGTTCATCCACCATAACCTCTTTTATTTCATTTTTTATTTGGAGTCTTTCTTTCCTAGGAACCTTAATCTATTAACAAATTATCATTTCTTTTCTGCCATGTTTCCATGGCTAAGACAATGTCACAATCTCTAATAAATTTTAAAAATTCATCATTATTTCAATGTCTAGAAAGTCCTTCGGCATTCCAAAATAAAATTGTTACGAACAATGTTTGCTCTTCTTGTGGTGCATATCCTTTCCAGATTTTCCTATCTTTGTAACGCCTGTCCTTCACTAAAGCTGCTTTTCTATTGGTTATCTTCACTTACTTGTACTTTGGAAGTAGTTCTTGCGTCGATCTGCAATCCCTTTGGGAAATTAGTCAGTGATGATAAAATCTGCACCCTTAAGTTTAAAATATTTTTTTTCTGACCTCTTCCTTCTGCTTGGAAAAGGTAAATTTTTTACCAAATCTATGAGCACGATCAACCAAAACGTTCGTGGGGACGTCAGTCGTTCCGACTGTCTCCACACACATTTAAGCGATCAGCTGCACCACTAGGATGGTGTAAAATACAATATTGTGGCCCAGTGTAACAGTTATGAATAAAATGCTTGGTATATGCTCGACTTGTGAATGTTTGCTTGTTTTGCATAACCACGTTCTTGTGTTTACACATTAGTTTGAACACCTAATATGAACAAGAGCAATGAAAATTCTAATAATGGTAAACCTTCTATTACTAATTAGAATGAGATGCACTTTTTCCAGTAATTACGACTATTTGTTCATCTGTTACACGTGTCAGATGAAGTACATGTAGTTTTCTCTATGTCACTAATAATAATAGTAATGTTGCCAATACAATAACTGCACTTGGAGTACGCTCAAATTATGCGCGGAATAAGTTCCAAATATGTGCTTAAATGCTGATCTACTTTCTCCTTTTAACTTTAATTTTTGTAGAAACGTGTTGCACCGCGGAATACTGTAGACACTCTGATGATATATACTTTGTGGTTTTCACAATGAATTCGACACTTTGTGTCTATAATATGAAAAGTTTATTAGAATACCTTATTTCATTAAAAATCTACCATAATATACATAAAGAACTACGTTTACAACCTATTGAACGCAGATCAGCCCAGCAAAGAGTGTCTTCATGTGTTATGTTTTAGGCCTTTTTTTAATACTTAAAAAAAAAAAATTAGTAGTGTTTTTGTGTGAGATTTATTTTTTAAAAGGTTTTCTTTGGGGGAGAGGGTTCTTTTGGAGGGAATGGAGGTGGGGGAGGGACATATTTTAAAAACAACCGGCATAAATATGTCAAAAAGTTTGATCTTACTCAAGCGCATTTTCAAATTACAAAAGACAAAAAGTGCAGTAGATTGATTACAATTAATATTCATTTCAGGCACCAGTACAGAAACATGTTCTAAAGCATCGAATTTTTCAAAATACGATGTTCCGATAAAAGAATTTTGATTAGAATATAGTTGATGCAATGAATGATGTGTATTAAAGACGGCTCATATCGTCTATTTCGTTTTTACTGGTCCATATAGCACTTTTATGGGAGTCGAGTGATGTTGGAATACATGTCTGCAATACGATAATACCCAATTTTCGTTTCCGGTATACGCAGCGTAACGGAACGTATTGCCCAGCGTAATTTCCAAACAGTAAGAAAACATTCAAAAATTTTGAAAGTTCTCTATCCAGGTGCGATCTACCTCCTAAAAGTTACGACGTTTTAGACATTTATGTATATTAATATAGAAATGTGGTCAAAAAAGGAATTTAAGTTCAATCCTTGCTTACCTCTAACGCAAAGTGTTGAGATCATTTTGAAAATCACAACGTGCAATGTATTGATAACAAGTAATGGACTTTTCGGAGACCAGAGTGCCCATAGTGCTCTGTAGGCTTCAACTTTTCTAAAAGTATAAAGCTAAAAGGAGAAAAAGGAAAACGTACCTCATATGAGAATTAACCGTGTGTTTGGGGTGTATTCCGCGTGTAATTCGAGCGTATTCTGCTTTTCCGCGCCTATTTACTGTATCTTGAATCTGCAAAGTAATGGTTATACCCGGTAAAATACTACACACACACACACACACACACATATATATATATATATACCGGATAAGTAGGCTTGACGGCGTGCATGTAAAGCGCATGTTGTACATTAGCTTGATAATTCTGTCGTACTATATTCACGCATAATGCATGAACTGCAATACCTTTCAAGCGAGTGAACTAAACCGCTTTGAATATTGTACTGAAAGGCCCAACAGATGGGTCATTTTGGTCGACCTCTAAGTTCGTTTTTTTTCCGCTGGCATATGATTATGGGGCGAATATAAATTAACACTAACAAGAAGAACACAGAAATCCACCCGCTGCCATTTCCCGGTCGGAATTTTTTTATACATTTCGCACCTGCACCGCGTATAAGACTGAAAAAGAATAAGAAAATGATTTCAAGCATCACTTCCGTAAAACTGACAAATATATAGAGGATAGTTTCTTTTCCTACGTTAATACCGGATATATTTCATCGTGTGGTACAAAAACAACAAAGAACCCCCCCCCCCCTGATATTTAACGAGTGGCGCTGCTAAGAGTTAAAATGTCAGTATGTGTACCACAAGATGAAATCTATCCGGTGTTTAAGCAGGAAAAGGAAATTTTCTTGTTATTGTATACCAAACTTGCTTCTGAATCGAAGCTTTGAAGATTAAGTTCACTCTTCAGGGCAGGCGCAAGGGTATTTGGCGCCCTACGCGAACCTTCAGCATTGCGCTCCCCCCCCCACACACACACACACAATTAACTTTCGAAAATGAATATTGTGCATTAGTATGAATAAAAATTCTGCATTTGTTTTCTCTCTCTATTTTTAGACTCTTATTATCTTCTATTTTACGCTATTTATCTTTCTTTTTAATTCATTCAGTTTTTTTGCCGCCCCTTAAATTTTGCCTCCCCAGGCGACCGTCTAGTTTGACTAGTGGTTAAACCAACCCTGCTTCAGCACATCAACACTACCACCCTTTTCGTAAGTTCACCAGTTTCAATTGCATTTACTGGCTGATCAAAAATAAATATTAGCGATTTGAAAGAACGGTAGGTTTGGGATGACCTAATCTGTTGCAATAAATTTTGATATTTTGTAAACTATTTTACCCTGTCTGACCCCAAAAGCAAATCCAATCGAGCGATCCAGCACTGGATTTTTTTACATTGTTGTGAAGGTTGTTAAAGGGACATAATTCGTAAAGACGCAACGGTGGCAAGTCAAATATCTTCGTGAAAAAATAACTCCATGCCTGAAAGGTGATGTTTCTATTTATTGATCAAGAAACAGAATGCTCGTTTATCTTGCTGCAAGTATAATTTCGAATGGCACATACAATCAAACGTCGCATTGCATGATGGGAAATCTTGTATTTTTCACATGTGAAAATATAAAGATATATTTTTCACATGTGAAAATAGAGAGATTACAAAAATAATAAAAAAAATTCACCAATAATTTTCTAGATTTCCTACTTAAGTATATAATAAAGCTAATGCCTCTTTAACGTCACAGAATGCTTGGAAAGTCGGGATTCGTTACCGAGCTACTCTAAACGTCACGGAATCCTTAGAAGTCAGGGTTCGTTACCGAGCTACTCGGGCAATTAACGTATCAGAAACCTTACAAATTCAGGATTCGTTACCGAGCTGCTCGGTCAATAGTTACCAATCGATCTGGTAAATCTTTTAAGTACCAGATGTTGAAATATTGACTGATTATGTAAGGAGTATCTGTAATCTAATCTCTTAAGAGATCAATGAGATATAAATCTGAATGGCTGAACACGCAAATGAGATTATTCTCATTTTGAGGCGTTGGTAAACCTAAAGACGTCTGCCTCGGCTAGCTTGTTATTTATTTATTTATTTATTTATTTATTTAAAGAACACTATTACTACTCCTGGCAGAAAGTGACAAATGTATATGGAAACATAAAGAGAAATGGAGAAACAAAAATCAACATGCAAACGACAAAATTGAGATCGTCAAATACAAAACGATAGTAAATGGAGAACAGAGGGACTGAGAGGTCTCGCATGCAGATGTTAACTCATGATAGGGATGTTTGTCACTATTTCGATCTATTTACAGGGGAATGTAAAACGCTTCCCATTCGGTTTGGAACCTCTCCAAATGTTTACATTGTTTTATGTTGTGGGTTTTTTTCCAAGGTGAAAATGTTACACAGTCCCGCAAATATCACGTGTGGTATTGTAAACAGAAAGTTACAGAAACGTGAGAGTGATAATGTTCAAAGTCAAATAGGACTTTGGCTATGTCATTTTAATTGGGTCATCCTCTCTCTATCACTGTCTGTCTCTCTGTGCACGAGTACAATATATATATATATATATATATATATATATATATATATATATATATATATATATATATATATATATATATATATATATATATATATATATATAGGTAGGTAGATATGTGGGAATTTCTTTCATTGTGCGGGTGGCAGATATGAATGTTTCGATACATACAGTATACTTTAAATTGCACATTCAATTAATCTATAATGGCATTCAATTAATCTATAGTGGCATTTTTCTACGCCGAGTCTTGTAGCAAACATAAATTTGTAAAGATCAAGAAATAGTCTCGAAGTGTCGCTATGAAAGGATATAATAATATTATGACCTCGATTTCTGACCAGTTTGTTCTAGTCATTGTTATAGCTTTTTTCGTCAGTTGAAACCATTGACGTCTGCATTACCATTACTGTTAAAGTGTGTTGCAACGTCAGTATTAAGTACCACATACTACTACTATTTTGACCACTGGACATCATGTCAGCAATTAAAGCTCTCTCTCTCTCTCTCTCTCTCTCTCTCTCTCTCTCTCTCTCTCTCTCTCTCTCTCTCTCTCTCTCTCTCTCTCGTTTATGTATTTCTCTCCGAATGTGTATTAGTTACTTTCGATTAGAGCGGTATAGGTCGATGGCGCTATTTTCAGGGTTACCAGTATCTACAAAACAGACGAATTACTTAGTTACTTTTGTTCCTTGTTTTTAAAGAAAAGTTTGAATCTCGTTTTTTTCTGCATAATGTATATTTTAAAAAAATAATAATAAGGTGAAATGGGCAAAACGTAGGAAAAGCGAGCGCTCAACTTCTATCATTTGTGTTCTGACTGAATTAGTGCCTATACATTACTGTTAATTTTTAAGTGTGTTGCAGCTTTCAGTATTAAGTACCACATGCTACTACTATTGTGACCACTGGGCATCATGTCAGCAAATCTGGCAATTAAATATCTCTCTCTCTTTCTCTCTCTCTCTCTCTTTCTCTCTCTCTCTCTCTCTGATTTATGCATTTGTCAGCGTATGTGGTCTGTGCGTTAGTTAATTTCGATTACAGCAGTATAGGTCGATGGCGCTGTATACAGGGTTACCAGTATCTGCAAAACTGCGAATTACTTAGTTACTTTGTTCCTTTTGTTTAATAGAAAAGTATGAATCTTGTTTTTTTCTGAATTATTTCTTTTAAAAATATAATATGAAACGGACAAAACGTAGGAAAAGCGAGCACCCAACTTCTATCATTTGTGTACTGACTGATATATTGCCTGTATTGACTAGCCTCTTCTCCATTCAGTGGAGGATTCCACGTGGACAGAAACAACAATACCGCATTACGTCATCGACAAGTTTTGGGGCGTGTGCGCGTTCGTTGGCTGTGCAAAGGATGTGTTTTTGTATCGAGTGGAATGTTAATTTCTTCAATAAATATTGAAAATATATTTTTAAGTCATGAATTTGTTTTCGTAAAATTAGTTTTTATCCTTCCTTAATTTTATTGTTCTGAATTTTGCATTCTCCACTGAAGTACTCACGCTGAGTAAATCATGAAAAACCGGTAATACAAAACCGGAAACAATGTTTTCAGGTGAACCACTATGCAAAAGATATGCGTTACTGTAAGAGCTTATTTCGTAAGCGGCGCTCGCTATAACTTTTAAAATATCATTCACGAGTTCCAAAGAAGGTCTGGTATTAAGTTTTACAATTTAGTAAACGCATCTCTTTTGCATTGTGATCTTTAAGTTAATGATATCAATATATTGACTTGGAAAGACTACTTTGGAGAGGATTTATCTATCCTGCAACCCGAATATGTTCATACAGCACATGCAATACGTTATTGACAAAATATTTGAGCTTCAGACCCTGGGGGCAATAGTCCAAAAACATAATGTGGCACCTAATAAAAATCAGACAGCCACAGTGCAACCAACTTTCTTAGCCAAGGGTCATCGATCCACTTCATTCCACATTGACCCTTGGTGTAGGAAGCTAATCAAAACAGTATCTTCAACTCCACCAGGTGCAGTTGAAAGAAACTGATCCAATTAGATTTTTTTTTCTTCAATTCATAGGAAGATAGTTGGTAAAAATCTGTATCTACCTTGTAGATAACAACACATGTCGTATGTCAGTTCCTCCAATTTAAACGTTCACATTCAATTTTTTTTTCGAGTCAAGGCATGTGAACATCATAGGGGTTGCTATATTAAATACCTAACGCGTGTAACGATATCTTTAATGGGTCAGTAGATTTACCTTGTTACGGACAGCAACTCTTTCATCTGCAAGAGGACGGTTGTTCAAAACACTGTTTCGACTAGCTGCATGTGCCAAGGGTCGATATGCAAAGAAGTGGATCGACGACCTTCGCTAACGAAGATGCATTGCAACATGTTTATTGCAGTGAATTATGTTCCTAACTTGTATTGGATCTCTTTATCTACATAACGTATGTGAAATATTAGCACATTATATATATATATATATATATATATATATATATATATATATATATATATATATATATATATATATATATGTGTGTGTGTGTGTGTGTGTGTGTGTGTGTGTGTGTGTGTGTGTGTGTGTGTGTGTGTGTGGTCTCGGAACGATGGCAACACATTTACAGTATCTTCACTAACTCAGCAAGCTGATTGAATATCCTAAGAAGTCTAACATTTCAATATGTCTTTTATTTGGTCAGTATTGTAATATGGGGATATTGTGTTGTGTAACTGTACTAAAGAACAATCAGACTGACTCACTAGAAAGTATACAGCTGAATGCAGCCAGAATTATGACAGGGTTGAGAGAAGGTACTCCTCACTCAGTCCTTTATGAAGATCTTGTTTGGGAGTTTTTATCTGAGCGCAGAAATCGCAGCAAATTAGTTCTCTTCTGTAAAATGCTCAATGGAGAAGTTCTTTACTATTTAGATAACATATTGCTTCATATCATCAGCATTAGAATTCATACTCTCTGAGCAAGTTTACTCTTCAGTATTCAGCTCTAAGAACAGCCTCCTTCAGGAACAGCTTCTTTCCATCAACTATTAATCTTTGGAACAGTAGTAATGTTGACAACATAATAACCACTTCTCTCCATTCATTAAAAAAACTCTTTTAGAAAAAAGGTTGGAAAGAAACCTAGAGTCTTCCAGAAATTACAACAGAATTAAAAATATTATCCATTGTAAACTTTGCAATAGAAAAAGTCACATTACATCTCATTTCTATGAGGATAACTTAAATGAAAATAAGTCTGTGTCTGTGAATATCTTAATGAAGACAATAAACACTTTCTCCTTAAATCCCATATGTACATATTGCAAAGAAACACTCTACTGAACTGCATCTTCTCTACTCCTGACATCAGTAACAAAATCAGCCAACCAAATACCACAGCAATGCTACTTGAACCAAACAAACAATTAACTGAAAGGGATAATGAATTTGTATTGGTATCAGTAATGTAGTATATCTTTTATACTAAATGGTTTAATTAACATAAATAGTTTCAAAACACAAGTGATACATTTTGTTCTCTCTCTTTCTCTTTCTCTCTCTCTCTCTCTCTCTCTCTCTCTCTCTCTCTCTCTCATTTTGTGACCTCAATTATTCATTTCCAAATCTTGATAAACAATCAAATAACTACTGCAGCAGTTTCTTTTCAGTTTTGTGTATATAGTTTTTCTTTATCTGTTTTTCAAGATTTTTTTCGTCTTATTTATTTATTTATTTATTTATGTTGATGCAAATATTTGTATTTTTAATGTACATTGTCAATCATAAACAATAAATATAAACTTACTTGTATGTGATGAAACGCTAAAATATGTTATCCAGACTTGTGTGAGACAAATATCAGTGACATGGGTAATAAATCTACTGTTAAACTTTCGATACACTACTGTTTTCCCATTGAAAACTTCATGTTTCCATTAAGTATATACTTTTAGTATACTGAAGCCCAGTGTTATGTTATTTGGTGGGATTTACCGTCTATACTCGCTTATAAGTCGAATACAACTGCAAACTGTATATAACCAGATCTGCCGTCGCATAATGCGCCGACAGATCTGGGTCTATTCAGCTTGTTGGGACAACTCAGTACAGCAAACGACATAGGCCCTGATCTTCCAGCGCATTTTGCGACGGCAGATCAGGTCCTATGTTGTTTGAAGTTGGACCTGACTTATAAGGGAGTATGCGGTAACAAACTAACTTTTATAGCAAGCAAGTTACTAGACAATTTTATTTTCCTGTGTACTTTTATTTGTTTGCAAGTAAATAATCAGGCAAGATTATTGACCTAGTCCCCACTCCTTCCCTACAAATAGGACAGTCACCTAGTCATGAAAGCTAATAGGACCGTCACCTAGTTATGAAAGCTTAAACTTAACGTTTATGTGCGCGTTTCGGTCACTACACCGTGTAATTTGGTCATATGACTTCAAATGAGCACAGCAGAAATTATACATTGTAATTAATCATACCTGATAGGAGTATATAGGTTACATTACTGTAATTAAAATAGGTAAAAATATTAAATCAGCTGCTACTACAATAAACAGTTTATTTTGTTTTACATTTACAAAACTTCACCAAAAATTCATTGAGTTCAAAACAACAACATTAATATTTTTTACTTTGATTTCTTAAACGTGTAGTTGTAAATTTGAGGTTACATTACACCGGTAACATTAGTGACCACTTTGATTTTAATACATGACAACTATTGTGTGAAGACATCTGTGCATGTGCGCTCCTGTATATTTATATGAGTTTGTTTCAAGTTAGCTTTGAAATATGTTGGACCTATTCAACTTTTGATGAAGTTATTTAAACTAAAAAAAAAATCATTGTTTCTTCTAGTGGCAGTTGATTAAATATGTGTTGCCTACTTGTAATTACGATGTAGTCTAGGTACTCCTATCAGTTAGAATTAACTAAAAGATATAGTTTCTGCTGTGCAAATTTGAAGTCATGTGGCCAAAACATATAGTGTAATGACCGAAGAGGGGACATAAACCTCAGTGCAACACTCTTTACTGAACTATGATGGGGTTTTAAGGGGCATACAATTCCTTTCGAGTCTGATAAAAATGAATAAACATCTTACCGACATACACAAAAACAGTTTGCTATTCATGTCACGTAGGATGATGTTTGTCGGGGTAATTTGTTGCACGACTGACGGTCCGTACCGTATTGTGCAATTGCCTAATTATCACAGTTAAGGTTTATGTTCATATTTTGAACGTTACAACACGGATAATACGGTAACCTATAATTTGCAAACATATTTAGAAGCCATACTCGATTATATATTCTATCAGAACAACGCCTCGATACGCATTTCGACACGGTAGTATTCTCCTCCGATTAAAGCGTGACCAATAAAATGACCCTTGTCGTTGCAAGAGGGAGGTAGCGAAGAATATAATCAGCACGCTCAACAACTAAATGGGTCCGCAAACACAAATATCAATCAATAAGTTCCTTAGCCAGAGGAGAATTAAATTACATAAGAATGAAGCTTGCTCATAACAGGTTGGACATAGCAAGGAAATAACCACATGGATGTGATTGCGAGGACAAGCATACTTTATTGTCTTAATAGATTTTTTTATATATTCATAATGTTGTGTGGTTGAAAAATGATAAGAGAGACTGCGTGCATGTTTTTAATTTTGAGATATCATGATTTTAAACTGAAACTGAAATATTTAAGAATCTTATTTCCATATTGTTCTATTGTGGTTTAAAATTTATATTGCGTGATGAGTGAAGATGCTGCAATGTGAGAGATGCATTATATGTATCAAGGAAAATCAATATAATTATTAAGGTTAACCAGTATTACACCAGTAGTTCAGCACGCTTCATAAAACATTTGGCCTATGAAAACAAATGTTCAGAGCTGAACGAAAAAATAGTAGTATAGAGATGGTATGTCCTGGGACACCCACTGCCAATCCTCCATCTTAAAAAAAAAATAATCGAAGGACACCCACGCGTTCATACACCAATTTAAAAAATCATGTTACTATCCATCAATTTAAAAAAACCTACTATGTTCAAAATTTAAAAACATGATAGGTTACCCAAACTCCTATTGACCGATTAAAAAAAACCTAGGCCACCCACCTGTCTATCCTTCTTATATTTGCTCCAACACCAACAGTCTACGATAAAAAGAAATTTAAAAAAAAAGGCCATCCACGATACTATCCTCCAAATGTTTTTTTAAAACCTAGGCCACCCACCCCTATTCTCAAACTGTTTTAAAAAAAAACACCCACCCCATCTTCATTTTTTTTCTTCTCAAAACACTAGGCCACCCACCTTCCTATCGTCCAGTTTTTTTAATGAAAACCAACCACTATAGTTTATTATACAAAATCTAAACGTTTCCTGTAATAAGTTCAGAGTTTCCGGTATATCTGAAGAAATGTTTCTCAAGTCAGACAGATGTAACTATGTCCTCTATTAATTGTGACCAGATACAGCCAATAATTTCAAATGGAAACCTCATAATCATAACTATTTCTTACTTTATAATTAAATAATTATATACAGATAAAGTTACTGAAATAGTCAATATCATTTATAATGTCCTTTAATCACGTATGAGTTATCTTAGCGCAATTTCCTGTGCAGTAATCCTGCAATGATTAAATACTATCTAATCATACAGGAGCCATTACCGCAGTCGTAAGTTCAACAATCTGTTGAAAATACATTTCTATCCGGCTGAGTAGTTTCACGCCAGTCTTCTCTAGGGTTGTACGTTTCACGCCAGTCCAACATATGTCTGCTTCAGATTTCTTACTTGACATATTTCTGCAATAACTTTAAAATATTTGAAAAATAACGTTTAAGATAAAGAAGATATGTGTATGGTATTTCAGAATCTTCCAATCCTACTGTCGAAATATAGATGAATAGCAAAAAGATTAGCTGTCTTCTTGCACCAACGAAGTTTAATGAGAGAATGTTCATATGTAATTAGATACAGATAAAGTTACTGAAATAGTCAATATCATTTATAATGTCCTTTAATCACGTACCGGTATGAGTTATCTTAGCGTAATTTCCTGTGAAAACAAATGTTCAGAGTTATTTCAGTAACTTTATCTGTATCTAATTATGATTCATCTCCAGGCTAATAACTAGGCTTACAGGTAAATTCGAATATGAGGTATGAAAGACTACATTGAAGCTTTGTATATATGTTGGAGGCTCCATTGGATCTATTAGAGTCTCCATCAGATCTATAATGGAGCTCATGCTTGTAGTCTTTGACGTAATGGAATTGCGACAATAATTTTAAATAAATTTTATAAGCGTTAAGTAAATGACATCAAAGACTATTTACGTGAACGAAGAAGAATATTATTTAAGACATCTTTACTATTATCCTGAAAGTCCAGTTGCTTTCACAAATATCAATCAATTGTAGGGGAAAATTAAACAGAACAGGGTTAAAATATCGAAGAGAATAAAATATTCTGAACTTACATATTGGTTAACCTAACAATCTACATACACATTATCCAAGCAAGCTAGAAAAAGATTTCCCTATAGAAGGGTTTATATTAGTCACTAGATGATCAGTTTCATGCAGATATCATTGACATGCAAACACATGATATATAATCGTGTCTATTTTCTCTTCATCAGATCCATTAAGACCAGATAACTTAAACAGATAATTACTTAATGTGAATGCCAAGTTGTTAGCAATTGCTCCTCCAAATTTTTTCCTGCTGTTATTGCCATTATGTCCATTGTATTTAATAACAAAAAAAAAAAAAAAAAAAAAAGTTTATGTTTCCAGTTTTGAATCTACATACTGTTGCTAAGTAAGATCATCCTTTATGTTTTATTCCAATAAACAACATGTTGATCTCATCAAGATAATATGTACGTGTTTCTTTGACTTTGTAAAGATTAGGTTATATTTGCTTTACATCTAAGGAGTAAATAGCTTTATGGTTATCTATATACAATCCAGTGTCAAAATCAAGATTACTGATATCGTTAATACTAGTATAAGGTTTGTACCTTGGTTCAAATTTAGGTCAATGAAAATTGGAAACATACCTGATTTATTCGCCTTAACTGCATCAATTATTTTATTCTCTATAGTGTGAAATTTGTGTTCAGCGAAACGTGATGGTGAATAATTCAGTCAATAATCTTTAACTAATGTAAGCGGTGAAACCTCACGATTGAAAATGTCCAATAATCCTTTATCTATTATATCTCTTTCTTTTATAAAAACTAAAATTTCATCATTGATAGCCATTGTTAACAAAACACCATCTTTCTCACTACTTACAATTCTATAATCAAAAAGCAGTACAATCCAGATATTAATTTCTCGTCAAACTCCTCTTTTTGATTAATTTGGTATTTATTTCTTGTTTAAACTCATCAGTAAAAGTAATAGATTCAATATTATTGATACCAATTTAGTTTAAACATATTTTATTTCATAAGTCTATCGTTGGAGATTACAAGATGTACAATAGAGAAGGTAAAGGATTAGAACGAGAGCCAATGACTTATAATGTTCTTTTCCTTTGACGATACAAAAAATGTTGCTATATTTGAATATATGGCGATTGACACTGAGTTTTAACGACAAAAAATGTAAATTGTTGAATAGTCAAAGTGAAGAGTCTCTTAGTTAAACATTAGCATGTAACCAAGGTATATAAAGCACAAAGATGAACAACGATAGAGTTGGTAAACGATAAGGATAAAGAAGAGAAAAATAATAAAAAGTGAAAGTGTTAATTAAAATGTATAACGTTGCAAAAATAAGGATGAGAGAAAGAGGATGAACATAGCAAAGGAAGGAAAAACTGAGACTAAAAGTGAACAATACTTCCTAATAATGAGTCGTTGCAGAAGGAATTAAACACGTGTTTAAAAAAAGGTCTGTCAAAATCTTTGCCAACAGTATTGAGTAGAAATATTGGTCTGTAATTAGATATAATGGAATGGTCACCCATCTTTCAAGTTGGACAAACGTTCGCTTCTTACCAAGAACGTGAAAAGGTGGCTTCTCTAAGAGATTGGTCAAAACGTGAACAAAGTGGGTGTGAGAGTTCATTAGCCAGCTCACGCAGAATACAGTTATTTAGACCATCGAGACCAGAAACCTCGCCAAGATGAAGGCTTTTGAGAACATTTTGTATTCCGTTAGGTGCTTGTTCTATAGAACTAAAATTTACATCCTTATGTAAATGTATATCTAGAAGATTATCATTTGTTTCATCATAGAGCTTGCTCTATAAAAAAAAATTCGTTAAATGATTCAGCTATGACAACTCCTTCGGTGATTATGGAACCGTTATTTTGAAAGTATGGGATAGAATGTGTACTGTGGGGACTCATGATTACCTTAAGGGCTAACCACCAATCTTTGGAAATGCAGTGCTAGATTAGATTTCAGCTTTGTGCTAATTTGTCAGTATGTAGCTGTTTGGCTTCTAGAATTGTAGAGACTGATTTGTTTCGCAGGGAACGAAATTTAGTCCAACGAGAGGATAGATTAGATTGCTTGGCTTTTCGATAGACTCTCCTACGTTTGCGTACTGACCTTTCTGATTGCTGCTGTGGTTCATGGAGGTTTTGACGGTTTAACTTTAACAGTTCTATTCGGAATACATTACTCAGATATCAAGACTCTATAGCCAGTGATATGTTTTGCATATTTGTCAATATCGTCGCATTTCAAGCAATTCCAGTCGGTACCGGATACTTTATGTCTCAAAAGATTAAAATCGCCCTGGCCGTATATCCATATATGTCTTGGGAACGAATTACGCTTTTATTTCTAGTGTTGAATATCCCATAAATAGGGCAATGGTATCTGATATCTTGACGTAAGAAAGGATTCCAAACCCCGCTGAGAATTAAACTTTCACTGTTCATTATAAGCTGTTTAATGCATTGGTGAAGGGAAAACTCATCAGATTGGATTTGGCATACTGAATTTAAAGTCGCCTGTTACAATTATATCTATAATTCCCGTATCAACACCAAGATGTATGGGGCCTTCTATTATTGATATATAAGCATTGTTTGCATTTGGAGGTCTATAGAATAAGCTAACCAGAACTTGCCTTTTGTAAGTGAAAGTTCAATCCATAAGCACTCTAAATCATTTAGTTCAAAATCCTGTGGCTTTTTTAAATGAAGCGATTCTTTTACATACACCATGGCTCCACTGTGGGAATCGCCTGGCAAGATTGAAGGAAAAAGTCATCAGAAGAAATGGATGGACTGGACCAAGTTTCAGTGAAGGCCGAAATATCGAATTCCCACAATTCTGCATACAATGTATATACTTTGGACAAAATACTTTGAATTCCCACAATTCTGCATACAATGTATCTACTTTGGACAAAATACTTTGAATTCCCACAATTCTGCATACAATGTATCTACTTTGGACAAAATACTTTGAACATTCAGTGAGTAATAGAAGAATGGTGTGAAAAGTCAAGTAGACTGCGAGAAGAAACTGACGAGCTAGATGCGTCGTATGAACAGCTACGAAAGGATGCTGCAGAGTTTGGTCCCGGATTAGAATGAATGTCACCGGCTAATATGCGTACGTTAAGCAACCATGTGGTCAAATTTAAAGCAAATATAATGCGCATAAGAAAATATTTGCATATGATATAAATTAAATAACACTTGTTTGCCTGAGCACGTCTAGAGTTACCTATCAAGTGGCTCATACAAAGTTCTGTATGTAATCCAGTTTTGAATGCCTGTATGTCTCCTTTTGTTTCTGATTTAACTATATAAATTATTTCACTTGGTAATCAAGTCTTTTTGTCTACTTCAGTTTTTAAGTTATTAATACCAGTATTGAGAGTAAGATGTTTCTTTTCATGATCTACTTTGAACGTATCTGTTTCTTTTTTAATTTCATGTTCGTTTATAATTTCATCCTTTTTTGCTGTTGACTTTTGTTCCATATCATTACACTCTTTTCTTAATCATTTACCCTTTGATCTAATTCGTCAATTCTTTTTTGTAAAATATCAATATTACTAACTAGTTCTCGATTTGGATATACATTACTATGAGTTAGAACTTTTTTTTCTTCTTTCTCTTCTAGCAGATAGTTCAGTTTTGAGAGTTGTTAAACCCTGATCTTTTCGATGTTTTCTTTTATCGGTTAAGTCAAGTATTGATAATTCATAGGTCGTTCTAGTAGATCTAACCATACTTTCACTCACATGTATTTTGTTTTTGCTTACATTTATAGTTTTTATTATTTCTGGTAAGTCATTCTTTTTGGAACTGCAACAAAGTATTAGTGTTAGCAGCTATCTTTTCTTCCAATTTTACTGCACCAGCGTTAAAAGCATTAACTAAGTGTTTAATTTCTCAATCGTTTTGATGTATTTCATTTTTTAGGTCTTTCATTAATTGTTCTGACTGTGGTTGTAAAGTACTATAGGCTTCTAGTGATTTGTTCTGCATTATTTCCATGTCAGCCTCTAATACATATATGTCTCAGTTTATCCTTTATTCAATTGGTTGTAATAGCATCTGTTATTTTGCTTGCTTCCTCCCTTACAGTCTGCAATGCTTTAAAGCATGAGAGGGTATTAAATCTCTGTTTGAATAAGCCATGTGCATCTAAAATCTGTTTCTTGTTATCGTTAATTTGTGTTTGTAAGTCTTTAATTCATCTTTCTATATCTTTCAAATTACTAATCCTCCAAAGTCTTATGTATTCAGTGTCAATTCATTTTTGCACAACACTTTTACAGCTTCATCAGATTTTTCTATCGTATCTGCTAAATTACTAGTACAGTGTTATTCAAGTTTAAGTCATTATTTAGGGATTGACCTAGTTCATTTCTTTTGCCATCTTTTTCAAGGAGTTAAAGCTAAAATCAACTTCAAATATTCCTTCGCGAGCTACGCCAAATACATACGGTTCAGTGACAATATATTAATTTCCCCTCTGCATCTTTAATGCTAATATTTAATTGATTTATAGTACCTCTTTGCAGTTGTTTATATGGACTATTACGATTGTATTAATTGACATCCATGAGAAATCAATTATTAATAGGTAATGACTCTAGGAAATATCAATAGCTGCTGTTGTAGTACTTTTTGGACTGATCGAGGAAAATGTATAAATATTTAGACTTCAAAAGTCCACAAACTGTATATATTCAGTGGATGTCTATATATCAGTACTGAGTCCTAACAATTTTAGAGTTTTAGTTGGTTACATACACTAATTATTGCTAATAAAATGTTTAAATTATGTTTAAAAATTCAATTTAAATTCTTTATAATCTATTGTTTGTTGTTTTCTTTTTTCTTTTTTTTTTTGTGCGGGTTTTTTGTGGTTTTTTCCTTCCGTTTATTTGATCGTTTGAAATATTGTAAAAACTAAGTACAGATATATTGTCTGTAATTAAATGTATAACTTTCCATCTCTGTTATCAACTGGATTTAAAAAATTTATTTCTGTCTCATGTTGGTTCTCCACGGACAGTAAGTAGGCTTTGCCGTTTAATAACTTCCCATTTAAGTAATTTAAGTAGCGAAAATGAAAACTGTTAACATTCAAGCAACCAATAGATACATAACTGTTCTGTTTACAACATATTCTTTCTTGTTGTTTTTTTTTTGGGTGGGGGTGGGTGGGGGGTGGTTTGTTTGTTTTGTTTCTCACTTCATAGTAAAGATTATTGAAGTCCTGTTTGCTGTAAGCTTCCCTAAAATATATTTCTATTTTAGTTTCTTGTCTTCCTCTAAAAAGTTTGTTTAACTCTTACATATATTTACGCTTTCTGTTTTACAAACTTTCTTCCTTATTGCATTATTTATCTCTTTGTATATGTTGTACTCAGTAACTATCATTTTTAATTACTCATTACTTATTTCATTTGTTACGACTAGGGGTAATGTAAGAAAGAAAAGACTCAAACAAGCTTTCAAGATTAAAATATTTAATTTCCTAAAATATTTAAATATTTCAACAAACAATCAAAGTGAAAGAATTAAAAATAACTTACAGTATAGAATATCATTAAAAGTCCTAAATTGTTCTAAATTTCAATAATCCAGAAGTTAATCCAAATGTTCCGAATGAAGTAGATTCCGAATGAAACCTTCACTGTACTGATGTGTTAATAAGAATCAGTTATATCCAAGTGTTATAAATTCCAAATAGTCCCTGTGAATGGAATATAACAAGGTCTAGAAATGTTTCCGAGAATTCCACGGAGCTGTATAATTAATAAAGTTTAAGACACAGTACTGAATCCAGAATGTACTGTATGATGACATATATCACAAAAGTAGAATAACCACGCACAAAATGAACCAAATTCGTTTATGACATTTCAGGCTGTCAAACTATGCTAGGAATGCCTAAACACAGGATTATTTCCTATTATATGGTCTCTGACTACGCAGAATCGAAATAAAAACCCATACTACGTCTTTGATAAACAACTGGGTATTTCGAAATAATTTCCTTCTAAATTACAACCCTCTCCGAACCAATCAGAAACTAGGTTATGCGTGACATCGATCAAAGTACTGGTACCCTGACGTTATTAATAGTAAATAATGTATTGGCTCTGAAATGAATCATAGAATCTAGGTCAGAAGTTCATACCCTCACGCGCTGATTCACGTGACACGACTAAAGCTTCAGTGAAATATTGATCCAAATTACCGTATGTGTACTCACGGCAAGACGACAGCTGTTAGACTAAGAACAGAGATCACAAACTAATAAACTATACCACTATTAAAAGAAAAATGATATATAATTCCGTAACACATTACTTACTTATATCAGTGGTTACAATCTCACCATGTTTTAAAAATGTATTGTACACTGCCTTTTATTTGGAAGCATTTGCAACTAAACCCTATGAAATTTGCACCAAATCCACTAAAAGCTAAATGTATTATAAATCCTGTAACTTTTCATGCAACTTTTAAACTAGCAGCTGCTTTACCCATCCAACCTGAAGCTGTGGCCATACAAACTTTTACCATGTTAAAGATCTTCTATGCTCTTTTGTACTTTTTCTGACATCTCTGTAATGTTCGATCTCTTTTATCAATCCATTCTTAATTTCTTTAATTTTCATTAACCTAGAATTAATTTCGTTTAGTCAGGTTCCGCCGTTGTCTGTATGTAGTACTGGATACAGTGGTTGAGCTACACTAAGCGGTAGTTATACATTAAACGGTGGTGATACAATAAACGGTGGCGCACTTGGTATTTTCTCTCCCATTTAGATGTAAGAAATAGGCAACCTTTGTTCTGGTGTCTGTTTAAATTTCACTGACATTCTCATTTTCTTCGGTTTGTTTTTTAACATTTAAATGTATTTATCCTTAGGTCCACTATCACTCATTTAATTGTTATGTTTTAATGTATGTATTTACTTAAATATTTTTTCTGGTAATATTCCATGTTTTATCAGATAATCAATCGTAAACTGACTCAAAGAAATAGGAATTACCAAATGTATGACTTAGTCTATACTGATGTTAGTTAGTGAATCTATTTTAATAATAAATATTCTCTAAAACAATAGTGTAACTTACTGTGAGAGCTGAATTTAATTTAACATGGTAAATAGTGTTCATTATTGTGTCCGTTTTGCTTGCTATATATTACTATAAATTGTATGATTTTTTTCCACCACTCTTATCTTACAGCATTTCTGGAAATAGATTTACTTTTCAACTTCTATTTGAGGTTGCTTATCAATTATAACAGTTTATATATCATTGTTAGTTGGTCGTATTTGAAAATACATCAATCCTTAAACAACAACTACACCACCACCTATCAAGTAATACACTGTGTTTAAATTAGTCTTAGCCTTTGATCCGCTTTCTTGTTCTTCTTTCTCATTGTTTAACTTTTCTGCTTTATCTTTTTTAAAAAAATTCTTGCGAACGCTTTTCACGTTGTTTTCCAGTTCAACTCAACGTGGATCTTTCTTCTTTTGTGAAGTTACAATATCTGGTAATTTATAAACCTTAAAATTTTAAACATTTTACACTAGCCATCTTCTATTGATTGTGCGACAAAATTAACAGTTAACGTACATAGTAAAGCTTACTTACGTGAACGACAAAGCCTACTTACATGAGGTAATAGCAGAAGCGAACAAGATCGTAACTGCAAAACCTACTTACGTGAGAAAAGAGAACAAGTTTGTGAATATGATTTAAATATTAGCTTAAAGTTATTCAGCATTAAGTTATAACTAAATTTTATTTCAACTCTAACTCATTTTAATAACGTGTTAGCTTGCTCACTAATCATGTTTAAAGATTAAAATAGTTTCATTTTAGTAGTACAATATTAGTAGTACAATTTTAGTAGTACAATGTTAGTAATATTAGTAGTACAATATTAGTAGTACAATTTTAGTAGTACAATATTTGTAGTACAATATTAGTAGTACAATATTAGTAGTAAAATTTTAGTCGTAAAAAATGTATTGAAATTAAATAGTACAAAACTAAAAGGTATAAAGGCATGCGTCAGATGTGATCAACTTAATGGTATACATGAGTTCAACAAAAAAGGCTATTGCAAAGCTTGCATGAAGAGGTACATGAAAAGGTGGAGGAAACAAAACAAAGAATATGTAAACCAATACATGAGAAAAACAGTACCACAAAAATGACAATTTAAAAACAATTCACCTGACAAGAAAAAGAATTTTACAGGCTATGAAACACAATATAAAGTCAGATACAATTTTTAAAATACTTGGTGTTCCATTAATTAAATTTTATCAAAGATCGTTACATTTCACAAAAGCTGAAGGTCTAGGAGATTTAAATATAGATCATGTTATTCCGTCTCCTTATTTTGACTTTTCTGCTCCTGAAAAAGAAAAAGAAAATGCTTTCACTAGTCAAATGCAACTAGTGAAAACATATCAAAAGATGATGTAATGCCATCAAAAACAGAAAAAGAAGAACACAATAGATAAAACTGTTAACTTTGTTACTGATGTGATTTTAAATCATGAGCTTCTTTGTTTTTCTCGCATAAATTATTTTTTCTTTTATGTATGTTTATTTTCGAACATCATTAGTCGATGCATATAACTGCAATAAAACAATTTACATCAATAACTTAACTATATGGTTAAAAATATAAATTACAGTTAATAAAATAATGAATTTCAGATTTTTAAAAAAATAAAAGAAAAAGAAGCAGTGCGCCTTATCATTGTCCCGCAACTCAGTCTAACTCTCCAGTTAATGAAGACATTGCATAAACATTTAAGAAGATAAAAATATACAATACAGAAGACAATTTTGTTTTTCAAACAACTAAAAAGTTTCGATCATTAAATTTTAAAATTTTAAATTAATGATTCAGTGAATAGATACATAGTGAAATGAAATTTTGGCAAAATCAATTAAACTAGGCGGTATGGATAGCAACATCAGGATGTGGAATATCTGATTGGAATTTATTTGATCCAACTATATATCATAGTTATTAAAATTAATATATAAATTTCACGTTTACTTTCAAATACAAAAATTTTGACTGAATGCTCAGTACCATCACCTGATGATCAAACTTTTATTGCAAAAAACAACAACATAGATCTAAAATAATGTAACATAATTTGTTAAACCTTTAATATTTCTCTTGATCATGATTGGAGATTTATTAATGGAAAAAATAAATACTTAATGGACCTGAAGAACGTAAAGCTGTACATCAGCGTTTTGGAGAAGCAACACTAACTTATGTGATAAGTGCATACACACTTTATTACAATTATGGAGCTGGAACAGGAAATAGCACATGCAAGGAAATAACTGGTAAATATTTCACTGACAAGGAGTTTAATCAAATAGATGCAAAACAAATCAAGAAAACATGCGACATTTTTGTAAATGGTAGATCAGCTTAAATTCTAACATAATTTTTAAAATATTTTTTTTTAATATTTTCATCGTAAGGGTTTGAGTGTTGATGTTTGAAACAAAAGAAGAAATGATGGACGGGTTGGTGTGAGTGGTCTAGGATTTAAAAATAATACTAAGATTCGATGGGTATTCTAAGATAGTAGGGTGGTTATAAAAAATTTTAAAAATTGATGGATAGTAACATGATAGCACAGGATTTGTATTTTATGTTATTTATTCTTTTTCGAGATTGGTAGATATAAGGGTGGGTGGCTTAGGATTTTTAAAAAATGGAGGAGAGACGGGCATGTGGCCCAGGGTTAAACTGCTCTGTAACTACTAAATGAATTCCCACCGTTAGCAATAGACAATCAGTAAAATGTTATCATAACTTTTGAAAATATCTTCGTCATGGGGAAAATCAGGGACCCACCATTTAATCTTCCGGTGGGGGAGAGGAGGGGGATATTATTTTTTTTTTTTTTTTTTTAAATAATATTCTTGCTCTGATTTATAGAAAAAAGAACCTATTATATCCATTATATTAGTTGAATTTATTTTTATCTTGAGGTTAAAGAAAACAAAATCCCAGCTAGAAAGGAAATTCCATTACCCGCCCAATTCCCCAAACCGCCCCCCCCCCCACATTAAATGGTCGATCCCTGAAGTACATACATAGAAACACAAGTACACAACGAGTGATATGCGTAGAACAATTAATATTTACATTTGTTCACAGAGATGAAAAACTATCCAGAATAATGAAGAGGTCCCAACTTAAGGACAAAGAACAAAGTAACAAGAAATAACTACATGTCTAGAAACGGATCTATTATCTTTGAATAGGGCGTGAGCGAGTTTTGATGCAAGCTATCAGCATTATACCCCTATATTGCTTGCCGTGATCTAGCTGTTTACGTCATTGCGAGGAGATCGTGTTTCATAGGGTGCCCTCTATAGCGGTACATTAATTTTCGCTTCTAGCTTTACATCCTGGATATAATTACCACTACGAGAAACAAAGATATGAATGTATTGATATTACAAGGAAAGGTATTGGAAGGATGTAATAATAATTACAATACTAATAACAACTTGATGTCACTAGAGGAGAGTGAAGCTGCGCAAACTGACAGGAAAGAAACTGACCCACAGTGGGTAAAACACACTACTTTTAGAGGAGAGTTTTTAGTTTAAGCCTTATTCGCTATGTGTTGGCAACTGCAGTATCCACGAGTTCTCTTTATAATCACATTTTGTTGTCACTTCACCAGGGCCGGATTAACTCAAAGGCTATTAGGTTATAGCATTAGGCCCTCATATTTTGGCGCTATTAGCCTTAGGCCCCTCATAATCTTAATCCGGCCCTGCACTCCACCTATTATTTGACTCAATGGGCAGCATTTCAAGGGACTGGACAGAGTGTCCGGGCTGAGCTGAAATGGTTTGCGAGTTTTGTGTTGAACTTGTTTCTGGTATGGCTTTTGTGATTATTCATTCTTTTTTCTAAAGTCACATGTTTCGTCAACATATTGGATAGCACAAATATTCCACGTCAGGACGTAAATGACGTTTTTGTTGACACATTCTAAGTTTTCATTGATATTGTAAGCAACTCCTGTTGATGAACTGTTGAAAGTAGTAGTCTCGGGTATTATCCTACAGATTAGACCACGTCTGTCTTTACATCTGTGTGTTCCTGCATTCGTACTATGAGTTGAGTTCAGCTGAGCACGCGCCGTTTTCCAATTTTCGTGTCATTGTCTAAAAATAGATAACCCTTTACGTCATAACAGTGCCAGGGTATGATGTTATTATGCGGCACATGTTCGCCTATTTCTGCTGAGCTCAAATTTGGTATAATCCAAATCAATTTCGTAGATTGATTTCCATCTGTTTTGACTTTCTTTGTCTTTTTGTTGTTGTTGTTGTTCTTGTTCTTGAATTTCAGATGATAAAATGTCTCATTGGCCAAAAATAAGTGAGTTCTCAATGATATGTTTACGGACTTAGTTTCCTTTATTGGGTCGTAAAAACATGACATAAAAAGTTATATGAAAGGAAATGTCTAAAGCCAGCGACATATAATAAAAACCATTAGAAGAACCAATCACTGGATTGAGACTAAATCCCCTTTACTCTTACGATCAACACTCCAGCATCCGAACCCACAACTGACAATTCCCAAGAAGAATGTAGACTGTAACCCACAACTGACAATTCCCAAGAAGAATGTAGCCTGTAACCCACAACTGACAATTCCCAAGAAGAATGTAGACTGTATCGCACATCTCAGTTATTGAAAAAAAAGTTACCCTACCACCATCATTTCTGGGAAGAGAAACTAATGTACTAGGCCGTCACTGAATGAGTCACATGTCCGATACGTGTGGGTTTGAAATCGATGAGTTCTAAGAAATCTAGGATCTCAATGCATATCAGTTTTAAAGGCTGGTCTAAGAAAAGATGCATAATGCAAGTTGAAGACAATTATTTTAAAAGAAGGAGATACTGTCATAGCGTGTATTAGGAGAAGGGAGTATTTGAACGCTTGCACATTATGATCATACATAAATACCAATATGCATTTATCCACATGTACACTTGTTCTTCCTGACTATAGATATAAAATTATCTATTTAGATTTGTTTTTAAGTATTATTTTCTCAATGCATCTCGTTTTATTAATCATCAGAATTAAATATTGATCTTAAGAATGCGCCTGTCACTATTTTGTTTACATTTCAGAGATGCTGAAAGCTTTTATGCGCAAGATGAATTTTTACACATCTTGATCTTGAACTGAGATGCATTATCGAATGATTGAACACTTTGCCTTCCGTTATCATTCCAGCTCTCTGAACCTTCACATTGGTACAAACGATTTACCTATCCTTGAAGATGTCTTTTTCATAGTGCTGCCTTACACGTTAGATTTCCATTGGAGACTATCACGTTTAATATTTTGTTGCTGCAGACAATACCATTGGAACAATAGCCATGAGAAAAAAAATTTGGTTTCAATAGTAAGAGTTATCTCCCTTGAGCAAGATAGTGTTAGTAGCAAAGAGTAATAAATACATTATTTAAAATGATATTCCATATCTTACATGTCTTTGATCTCTCTTTTTGTTCTTTATTCCATATCTTAGAGGTCTTTGATCTCTTTGTTTCTCTTTCTTTCTTTCTTTTTTTAAATTTTTTAAATTTTATTTTATTTTTTTTTTATTTTTCTTCTGCTTCTTTTGTCTCATTTGTTCTAATAGAGTAATCATATTCTAAAAGAGTGATCATATTCTAAAAGAGTAATCATATTCTAAAAGAGTAATCATATTCTAAAAAAGTAATAATATTCTAAAAGAGTAATCATATTCTAAAAGAGTAATCATATTCTAAAATATCTCAGAGTATTCAGAGTATTTCCATACCATCTAATAAAGCTGTATCTTTTGATGGTGTGTATGCTCTTAAACTTCCTCAATGTTCAGTTGGAAAACAAAATAAAAACTCGTATTTGTTTCACCTCTAATGTTGTAATTGTTATCTAATACCCAGAAATAGTTCATTTAATTTTTAAAAAAGCATTACTCTCATTAGTATTCATTATACATAACAGCAGTTTCTCTTCCTAAATTTGTGTGCCAATCATTTTTACATTTAAATTTTTTCGAACTATAACATTAGTTTCCACCATGTAGCCATTATTGTGCTGAGGTGTTGTAAAACATTACTACACACATACATACACCAATATCACATTTGATTCGTACATTGCAGAATTGATGCACATATGTATCCTGGATCAATTATAGCACTAAGGTAGAAATCGACCTTGTTACGTTGACTAAATTTATATTATCTAGTAGCTAAAACACATCTATAGATTTACCACACACACACACACACCCTTTCTAAATGAACTGATACGTGTTGTGAATGTGCGAAAAAAGAGACATGAATTTGGCAAAGATATTTTAATTTTGAATTCATCACACGTTTTATTTTGTTTGCGATGAAGTCTAGACTTACATTTAGAAATATGAAGCATACAAATGCATACAGACTGATACAGATGTATATCTTGGATCAAGTTACACGAGAGCTAGGGCAGAAATCTACCTTGTTTGGTTGATTGTATTTATCTGTCCTCGCTAAAGGCTTTTATATATTTATCCCTACACACCCACCCACCCGTTCTAAATGAATCGATACAGACACATATGAATTTTCGAAAGATATTTTCATTTCCAATTATTTACACGTTTTAATTTTGTTTGGGATGTAGTGTAGATTCAGAAGTACGAACCATACAAAGGCACACGCGATACAAATATTTACAGCTCGAAACAGGGAAAAAATATATAATTAAGTCACCAACACTGTATATATTAATGATTGGACTGAACATTAGAAGGAAGTAATGATTATTTTACTCATTTTGATATGGTCAAACTCTCTGTCTCTGTCTCAGTCCCCCCCACACACACACACACTCTCTCTTTCTCTCTCTCTCTCTCTCTCTCTCTCTCTCTCTCTCTCTCTCTCTCTCTCTCTCTCTCTCTCTCTCTATATATATATATATATATATATATATATATATATATATATATATATATATATATATATATATATATATATATATATATAATTAGGCGCGACATCTAAAATTTCCAAACGAAACTTCCATTACACATAGTCATGTAAACGTTTGTAAATTCAACGCTTTCTTTTGTGTTCCACGTTTGTCTTGTTTGCCTATATTTTGTAATTGCCTTAGAAAAAGACTCAGTGAGAGTCAATAGCGCTTAGGCTAATTTAAAACTCGTCTTGCACTGTTCGTTGTCAGTTTATATATAAGCAATTTCTTTTTTTTTTTAGTTTTTGTTATCTCCCTGAACTTGGGATGATTTTACTTTGCTTTAAACTTTGTAATCAGTCAAACAATGTTCAGTTCGTCACGTGAACAATGCTCGATGCTGACTCTATTCGATTACAGTGAAAAAATTTTAATGTGACTGGTATTGAGAAGTCAACTAGATGTCACCACTACTGATTAAACTCCACATTTTTAGGTCGGTACTGACGCAGACTATGGAGTAGTGTACTCATTACTTTGTGTACCTTATAGAACAGAGTTTGTAATGAACAAAACATGTGGTAGAGAAAACTTATTTGAAACAACCTAATTCCAATATAGAAAATATTCCATTTTTGCTGCACATACTACAAAGGTCAATCTCTATCGCAAATTCCTGTATATACTCAATAAACCACTTATTGGTCATGTTTTCTTTCTTTTCAGTGGATTTACACAACAGTGCTTTCTTTTGTTCTACTTAACCAAAACCATGCGTATTAGGAGGATAATCTAAAAATCAATACTTATTTTTCAGCTTGAAAAAAAAAGACTAAAGTATCATCCAAACAGCATACTCTAAGTAAAACAGGTGAAGTGGAACAAATAGTCAGTACAGTTCATCTACTGTTCATAAGTTATATGGTTAGAAAGATGTCCACTTTCTTCGTTTTGCTCTCAGGCTTGACTTCAGTCCCTGTCATTTATTATAAAATGAAAGAATACCTTTATCAGCTTCTTTTCTTTCCTTTTTTTTCTTGTTTGTGTTTCTTTTTTTTAAATTTTTTTATTCATTATAAATAAAAATGTTCCAAATCTGGATACATTTTTGTCTGTTTTAGTGTAACACACTTCTCGAACTCTTGCCCATCTCGTTGTAACGCGTCCAGAAGAAGGCCTACACTATGTCTAAAACGAGTCAAACTCAGGTAAAGGGACACAAGTGAATGCCATTTTGCCCAACTACATTACTTCATCTTTTCAGGTGGATCAGTTTGAGTTCGCTGTCCAAATCTCGTGTCATGCCATTGGAAAAAGAAACTTCTTAATCGTATCCCATTCTCCAATAGTCCATCGAACACTCATAGAGTATGCTACAATATTAATATTGCTAAAATATATTTGGAGACTATACACTGACAGAGCACCGAATCCGCGACCTACATGTCAGTAATATAATACTACCAATATTATATTACAACGGTTTTCATTCCCACTGTAAATAACGTGTTGATAGGTCCATGATTAAAATAATGTGTCATACAGTTATTTATAGACAACATCTACAAAATAATATTGTGTGCAAATATATCTCCGTTTGAAGTATGTTTATACATAGAACCACTTTCCTCTCTCCTGCCACTCATTTTTATTGCTTAAATATACGTAGTAATGGGTTATTGACAGAATGTAGCAGGCTCATATAATGGACATTTAACGAAGGTGACAACAAGAAGTAGTCTTTGTCACTAATTTTGGCTTGTTTACTCTAGTTAAGGAAAAAGTAATGTAGCCGCGCCACATAAAAACATTCACAATATAATGATATAATTAAGGATTTTATGATCCTTGATGGTCTATCGTACAGGCTTCTTAGTTTCGGTGAGATTTTAGGAAAGGACTTTGGTTTAAGAATTAATATATTTCAGGCATAAATGCTGATGGCTCATAGGTGAACAAAAAGATGATATTAATCAATAAATACAAACTGGAATTTCGCCAAGTAAAGGTAAAACATCGATAGCAGTGTTGTGCATAACTCCTCTAATGAATTTACAAGACTTAAAATTCTCGGACAGCACTTTGCAAAACTCTACTGTCCAGTACTTTGGTAGTCTGCCCATATTGCTGAGCATATATGTAGACAAGGAAAAGGTGTTAGTGTGAGTTTTAAGGCTACATTACCTCGTCTAAACCTGTACTCAAGGGTGTATGGACATAAATTCTCAGAAAATCACTTTAGAGTTTATGGCCATTAATTTTCGAGTATTCATAATGAATTCAATTAGGACAGCAGTTACACTTTACACATCTGATTTTTGATAGAAGTTAATCTAACCTAAAACCCTGAAGATATTCAAAATGTAACTAATTGTCCGATACTAAAAATTTTAACAAAAATTACAAAGGGGGAAGCACGGCTAAATTTGCGTATGAAACATACAGAAGGAGAGTAGCATTTCCGGCGTATTTTGTCGTCAAAACTAGATATTGGCGTATGAGCAGATATAGAAATCGAATTAATACAATCCATAAGGAAGGTTGATTTCAAGGAACTTCCCTATATCAAGTATAGAACCATATTAAATTTTGCTTCTGAAAAAACTAAACTACATCAAAGGTCAAAGGGAGATCATCAATTCCCCACGCAGTGAAGGCTCTACGTGACTAGAAGCTTGTACGATATTATGGGAAGAAACAACAGGATTTTATTGGGGGGGGGGGGGGCAGCCTTGTATGACAATATTATCGCAGAATCAAAAATTATTTTCTTTAAGACAGTCATTAATCTTTTCTTCTTTTCTTCTTTTTTTCTCGGAAATCCTCTTATATCGCTTTGAAGCAGGTGTTTGTATTGCATGTTTATATAGATCAGCAGCACATATATGTATCGAACGCTTATAAATATCCTTATTATAAACGCAGCTTATATTCTTTGAGATCTGAAATGATCGATAAAAATCCGGTATTTATCTACATGAGTTAAGCCAGTACATAAAGACCAATCAACGCCAACTTTCGATACAAGAAAACCAATAAAACTTGTACAGCGCAAGATGTTTTCGTGTGCTCACCAAAATAATGAAATGTAATGATAATTGTTTGAAGAGAACAAAACCTCCTCTCTCTGCGTAGTCAGTATGACTTCTCTGAAACAAAAATCAACATTGACATCTTCAAATCGTAAGGTCATATCATATGAAGGGGTCGCGTTATGTCATATCTTTATTGTCAATAATGTGTGTGTGTGTGTGTGTGTGTGTGTGTGTGTGTGTGTGTGTTGGGGGGGGGGGGGCAAAACAATTTCTAATATATTTTAATCAAACGAGCTTCAATACAGACAATTTATCGAGATAAAAAAAATCAAATCGAACCTAAAGTTTGCTAGTAAACATTGCTGATATTCGTGAGACCTCTAAGACAATCGAATATTAGATTGCACGTTGGTTGCAAACAAGAAGGATGAATAGAAAATCGAGTTGTTAAAAAATAAACATACACCCACCCACCCCCACACATATACATATATTCACTAGGACGTAACAACATACTTAAATATATCCAATACAAATTGCTCTAATAGAGACAAATATAGAGAACGATATTTGAAACTGAGCGAATATTCCTGTCATAATATAAATATGATAAATAGTTTCAATCAATAAAACAAAGTATTTTCCATGTAAATCGTTGCTTGAAGGACATATTCTCGCTTATAAATCGAGTCCAACTGCAACTGCACAGACCCAGATCTGCCGACGCTTTATGCAATGGCAGATCAGGGTCTATGTTGTTTGCATTTGGACTCGACTTATAAGCGAGTATAGACGGTTTTTCCTTTCCCTGCAGAAAATATCTTCTGTTCATTATATTTTTGCGAGATTGTATGTCTACGTTGTATTGTCATTATTTCCCAGTACAGAATATTAATGGAAAGACATTAGGCAGTTTCTAATTTCCCAGAATAACACTTAGTTCAGTCTGCAGCGTGATTGCATCGTAAAAGTTATACAGTCAAGGGCATGCAATGGTTAACCTGGTATACATTACTCCGTTCGAAACAAATCTCTCTGAACTTAGTTGTATCTATTGATTTGTCACAGATGGAAACCAAACCAGAAGACAAAATAACCCGCTCATTTGTTATTATTATTGTGGCACAACTTTTTATTACAGCTCTTGTTGTAAATTCCCCCTAGTGATTTTAACATGCAGAGTCCAGAATGTTTCTTAGATTTTGTGTTTAGTGTCTGTTTTGTATATGTAAGCTGTCTATTCCCTGAAGAAGAGCCTGTTTAGCTCGATACGAGGGGAAACCGTTTTGAATTTGGGCCGTTATATATATATATATATATATATATATATATATATATATATATATATATATATATATATATATATATATATATATAGAGAGAGAGAGAGAGAGAGAGAGAGAGAGAGAGAGAGAGAGAGAGAGACAAAATTTCAAAGCGTCTTATATTCGAAACGTTAAAACAAGTCAGTAAATAAAAATGTGGAACAAATCAGTAAACAGTTAATGCTATTCCCAGATGAAGTATGTTGTTTGTAGCCAGCCTTTGGGGAACTAAATTTTCAATAAAATAATAACGTGTATCATTACGTTTCATAAGAAATGGATGCAAGTTTCATATTATGTTCGTTATATGGCTATACAAGATATATCAACCTTAAATATGCACTCTGATATAAACAAATATTCCTCCTCGTTCCTTTTTCTAAACGTAGAATGTGCCGAAATTAGGTAGAAGATTTCATTTTTGCTTCGTCAAAGAGAAATTCAACTGAACAAATGATTTCAATGCGGATGCTATACGAAACATCGAATATTTATATTTCTTCGAATGAGTTTCCTTTCATATAAGACTGTAATGAAGCCCGGGTCCTGTCGCGTACTAACGGGGGAGGGGGGTGGGGGGTGGACGGAGCGGTTGCCCTGGGCGCCAGAGGTCTTGGGGCGCCAAACCAGCTGATAAAAATTCGAGCCTCGTATTCTGACCCTTTGGGTCATCATCGTCGCCCCGGGAGCCATTTACCCTTAGTACGCCACTGCCTGGGCCTGCAATCTTCAGTATACATTACCAGTATCTAAGAGGATATGTAAATATCGTCGATGACAGACTTTGCAATTAAAATCGGGATTTCTGCTTGCAGACAGATACATCGTTTGACCTCATTCAGGTAATACAGCAATCAGAAAAATAATTAATTTGTATGTGAGTAAACAAGGTACTCAAGCTATTAACGCAATTCAAGCTATTTGACATCATGATCAAGGCGTTCGTTCATTTAGAAGTTAACGATCAGAACGTCATCTCTATGAGTCTCTGAAATGGTTTGAAATGTATATCAGTGTTTTATTTGTTTACTGTTGTAAAAACTAAATCCGTCAGATTTTGTGCGGATTAAATTCCATAACTCTCACATATGCATTTTGTGATAGAACTGAATATATCTATACTTTCTATTATTTGTGTCTCTGGTAACTCAGAAAAAGGTAAGATCCCACGGGAATATTGACACAGGAAAAATAAAAAATACTTCCAGAAATCGATGTACTCCACGGAGATTGCAATATAGTAATGTAAAACCTGTTAAATATGCTTGGCAGAAAAATAGAAACTTATAGGTGAAGTCTATAATCTGTTGGATAAAGAGACCGATTTTCCAGTATTTTTCTGTCACACAAAAAGAAGACCATTTCTGATATTGGTGTACTTAATTAAGGAACTGATTGGATTCTTTGAACAATTAATGGAAACCAATAGTATGATTCATACATGACAGCGGATATTTTAATTCCATAATGTTGACGGACACTCAGCAGATAATTATGATTAGTACCTAGAGGCAATAGAGTCAATTAGAAAATTTGAAATGGATAACAGATATAGATCTGCCATGACAGCTCTTTTCAAATGAAATTACTGAAACGAGTCGAATAATTTATATCTTTTGCCAGTCTTGGCGAGAAAAAGGTTGAAATTATTCTACGAGTTTCATAAATATCATTTTTGAAATGAGCACAAATGTAAGATTATATTTATTGCATGCAGATAAATACTGCTTTTATTTTACCAAAATGCAAAATAGTGTAGTGAAATGACTTGAAATACATTCGAATGCCTCGGTCGTTACGCCATTCCTTTTGCATAACGTTATGACGTCCGAGTTGATGCAAAATACACATTAAAAATCATATACATCATTTGCAAAATGTTTACCGTGTATTACAGCAGCCTACAGAACACGATATCTGTATAAGATTTTCTGGAAAAGTCACTGATATTAGATCATTCAAAACCATGACACAATATTGGTTGGTGATGCAATATGTACCAAGCATGGGTCATGATGTTGGACGGACATTCTTGTCTCTTTCTTGACAAACCACCGGCGTGAAGTGTGATAGGCATGTATAATACTGAAAGTGGAAACGTTGGTCTTTCATAATTTGCACGGAGGCCTCCGTGTCATCAGTCGGTTTCTTCAAATACACTAACCCCAGATGTTCATGCGTAAACCTGTGAAAATAGGATTTTAGTAATCTGTATGACACTAATTGACAACAATTAAAATATATCTAATTATCTTTTAACGATGTTAACTTAGAGTTGAATGCATGTTAAATTTTATAGAAACTGCTATCACTGCCTTCCGTTCAAAACAACAAAAGTTTCATGGAAATTTTGTATTAAAGGGCATGAAGAAATATTTTATTATGGGAAATAATATCCCATTTACGTCAGTTATTCATACTAAAGAATCACAGCGTATAACTGTTTCTATTGTAGCTCACCAAAATGTTGATATGATGCGATCCCCCTCAGTGCCTTGAAAAAGAAATTACACAAAATTATTCTTACAAACGAATCTGTATGCATTAGATTTTAACACATACACGTAAATTGAATTTCAAACCTTTTCCTCTTTTTTATTTCTAAAATTATTATTATTAGTAGTAGTAGTAGTAGTTGTTGTTGTTGTATCGAACTGGAGTTGCAAAAAGTCCTTTTAAATTGAAAACTAACTGTACAACCTCTCAAGTTTGCAAATCCCGCTGCGTCTATTAGGATCCGGTTATGATCCAGAATTTTTATATGAAGGAATACAAACATACCTGTGTTTTCCCACCATCACCCTTCACATTAGGTAGGCCAACACATATCAATTCTCATTTTAACCTGTCAAGACATTCGATTATTAAAAGTTATATAGAATAATGAGAATAATTAAAAATATAATACAATAGGAGACGAATTGTTGTTCTTATATAGTGGATGGGTAAATGTTGTGCAAAATCGTACCAATCTGATTAAAATCAAGATCTCCAAAATAACGGAGATCTCACGGACACTGATACAAGGTCATGTTTTGTTGACATTTGGATTCACCAATCAAATTACAGCTATCATATTTATGAAAGTAAAAAAAATTCATTTGGAACATATCGTTTCTAACGATTAACTCTTCTTAACACGAAATTCAACGTTTTATCTGATACGTTACAAGAAATTAGTGGACCGGGAATTCCAAAGGTCGACAGAACACGAACCTATTTATCGATGACTGACAGATCTGCTTATTATCAGCAGATCTCGATTTTAATTAGATTGATATCGTACTTACTTTTAAAAATCGTTGTCAAAATATTTCGCACTTATAAAGGTACTAGACTAAATTTCAGGACCGGCGCAAGGGTATTTTTTTAGACGCTTACGCTATTTCTCTTTCTTTTTTATTCATTCAGTTTAAACCAGCCATGCTAAATTCCATATCCATACATAGGATATGTCAAAATTTGAGAAAATTTGCATTAACACGACGAAGCTTTTGCGTGTTTATACATAGATAAAAACACACACTTGTATTTGTACACCACATATCTTAATAAACTGTCGTTTATACCACGATTTCAAAGTCAAAAATAAAAAGAATAATAACACTGCTTAAATGTGAGCAGTGATGAAATCAGAAACAAACGAACAAATGAAAAGAGAAAAGCACACTAGCTAGTAGTTATTTTACGCGTTATAAGGACAGTATCGTGATAAGAATGAGCTTGGTTTTATTGTTTGCATTTCTTATTGATTTATATATATATATATATATATATATATATATATATATATATATATATATATATATATATATATATATATATATATATATAAATAATATTTGCAAACGAGAGTCTGTTAGTTTTACTATAGCGGAATAATCCTGGTGCATACACAGTCAGTTATCAGTATGAATGGAGTATGTCTCTTTGTAACAAATTCATATAAAGCAAGGGTAAATCATAGATATCACGGAGTTTGGATTGTGGGAGAATTCGACCTTTATACTTATCATCTGACCTTCATCAAATATGTAAATGAGTTGGTGGGGAACTCCATCATTACGAGAGCCGAAAACCTGTACCTGGAAATAAATCGATGTGAAAATTATGTCGTGTTATGTGCAAGCATGGTAAAGCAATTCCTAAATATACTTACTGAAATTTTGTTTAATAATTTTATCTGCGTGTGTTTTAAGTAGATTTCATTTATCACATCTGATAGTAAGATTTTTTTATGGCTGATATATTGGTGTTACCATTTTGAGGTTTAAGGCAGTGATCGATGCCATGGTCGCATATATGTGAAGCTAGTTATTTCTTTAAGCAATCATATTACTGTATGCTTTTTTATTTCTTATATTTCTAAGATTATGGAAAAAATCATTACATGAACTTTTTCACAGCATGAATCACTAGCTAACTGAAATAAATTGCAATATATTCTATAATACTTGCATACCTTTTTCAACATTAAAAAATACAGTGTTCCCATTTGGAGTTCGTGGTGCGGCAAAGTAAAGGTATATCCAAAGCCAAAGGTGTAGTGCATCATTGCATGCCTGCTTATTTCATCCACCCTTCCCTATAACTTTTCAAGTTCTAGTTTAGACTCCTTCAACAATTCTGTGTACAAGACTATCTCTTTCTGTGCCGCAAGCAAGTGCTGTTGTATACGAGTAGTGGCGTGCACTTTTGTTTTTTGCTGTTATTGAGACTATTGCATGCCAGCGGCTCTGCTCGCACTTGGCTCTACAGTTTCGCATTTTGCATAGGTTAAGATTTTTAAAGAAAAATAATATCTCAGGTTTTTCTCACTGGTTATCCTAGCTGTTTAAAAAAGACCTTGTGTATCGTTAAAAGAACTTTTAATTCCCTTTGTTTTGGTGTATGATTGATGGGTTTAATTTGGGTTATAGAGTATAGGGCTTGGCCTTACTTCAGATGTGCATCTATAAAAAAAAAATTAAAAAAAACTTTTTTTATCTTTTGTAATTCATTCATTTCACTTTCAGAAGCTGGTATTGCCTACTCTGGAAAAGTTCGTTTTCCGTATTTTAATAACTTCTAAAGATAGTGTACTTTGGACTAATGCACATGGGAACAGCCATTTTCGTCAGCTGCGTGCTTAGTTCAAGGACAATTTCCATAGGTACAATATGTAAAGAAATTTTAGCATTAGTACATGAAAGTAGCATAGAGCTATGCTAACATTCTCTCCACTGTGCATGTTGCAAATGCAAAGAACTTCACCTTACACCGGTCACTCTCTCGGAAGAACGTAATATCTGTAGAGTGCCACCATTATGTATGGGTGCAATCGGAACACCTCGTGGCGTTTCTACAAAATTCTATCTCGAAAATTACTTCGATGGAGTGAGACAATATTAACAAGCAGAACATCCTCGGCCTTTTCCGTCAAGTTGATAATGAAACATCGGATGTAATTGACCGCCATTGAGAACTATATTCGAAACTACTTTGTTCACGTGCCACAAGAGGCGGCAGAAGGAGACAAAGTCACAATCGGAACACTGTCTGCCTTTTCTGTGTCAATATATGTGGTACACTCCGCCAGAGAGGAATCACCAAAGCCATAAAATATTTATGTGTATTCCTAGAACTACATCCAAAGATTTTTCTCGACTTGATGGAAATTGCTGAGTGATGTTCCGATTGATAGTATAAATCGACGGAAAATGGCAGAGAGCTCAGTCAAATGCTAAAGTATGCTAGGCAAAGTAGAACTATTTCAAAAGCATTATGATACCTTTATGGAAATATTTGCACATTTGTAATGAATGCAATGATGATGTGTGATGTGCATATGACGTCATTTGGTAAACAAGTTACATGTATATGCAATGATTGCTACTGTAGTATTTTGAGGTGTTTTTCAGATCATTGGCGGAAAGGCCGGAGAATGCTCCGATTAGCCTGGGTGATGCAATAACAATATGGGGACAAATAATATCCAAATTTCACAAAAGCGCTGTATTTTACAACATGCACTTCTCCTTCACTCAGGCTTCCCGCATACAATTTATGAATGGACTTCTAAGTAAAGGACGATTATAGGCCCCGGCGTGCAGAAGATTGTGGCATACCGTTTTTTGAAGTATAGGCATTTAAAAATGTCACTGCTATACGTACGTCTTCAAACGAAAGCACGTGTTAAATTTGGGCCTTCGTCCAGTATTTCCGTGCTCCCTCGGTGTCACACAATTTTCATGTATGTACGATATAAGAGATCTTAGAATTAAATCATCGATGTCATTAAAGAGCTTGCAAGCGTTTCTACGACTTTCGTTCCCTATCAAGCAATATCGAGAAACTTTTATTTGTTGCCTTTTTTGGTTTGTGAGGAGTCATTTCTTATTATGTTAAGAACCATCACTGTAAGCATTTGCCTCTCTTGTTTTTCGAGGTCACATATTACCCATATGTGCTCGATCATTTGCTTTTTGAGAAATTGTTCAAAACAATTGTTCCCGCAGCTACACGCGTGCTTGAGTTTTGAGGTCTATTTAAATATTGTTCCTCGTTGTCGTCAACTAATGCATTCCCTTTTTGATTGTCTAAAAATTTGTATAATAATCCTTTCCTCTCCGTAATCAGACAATCTTCCTTTAACTTGCGTCACATCTGCAAAAAATAATTGTTCAAATGAAGAATTCAGTTACTTAAAAAATGTTAACCTATATTATAACATTAATGATTAAGAGTTAGTCGCTAGCCAATATTTGCATAATCCCGCTTTGCGGCTTATACTTTTGCAGAAAAGAAAAGACAAGCTGACTTAATTGCAAATACAAACAAAAGGGAAGCAATTAGTAGACTAGTTACTCGCCTGTAATTCTTCCATAATCATAATATTTAGATATTTAGGTCATTGTGGAAATGTCTACATTTTTAATTTTTTCACAAACACCGTCAGTTTGTTTACTATTGCCATAGCAACAAAATACTCTTATGAGAAACGTATGTCGTTTAAGAAAATACTACATTCTGTTCGTGTGCTGAGTTTTTGATGAAAATTGTAACTAAGCTTTCCCTAAAGGAATAAATAGTTTTTGTGGAATTTAAACAATTGCTCTGTCTTGATTCGATCGCTTGACAGCCCACCTCCCCCAGTGATGAAAAATGTTTGTGTAAAACCCCTTTTCTGCTACATTCGTGAATACAAAAGGCAATCAATTAAAAGTTTCACAGAATTACCTTAATTTTGTTAGTTACCAAGTGTGCACTTTGCGAAATCAATTGATAAATTATAGTTCGAACTGACTGAATTTTTATTTCATCAGAATATTCTACTCTAAAAAGTAATAACTGTGAATATATCTTTTTAGCTCTGCAACATTTGCTTCTCTACTTGTGGTCAAAAGACTGATTTTCACTCATTCTCAAAGATTGCAAACTATTTAAAAAGATGTTTGCCTTTGTCTTCTTAGCTAAAATGATAATGAAATTGGAGTTATTTACGAAGTTATAGCCTCTTAAAGCGATCCACCCTTAAAAAAGTATGAAAACTTGGTGCTTGATGACTTTTCACCCCTCACTTTTGAGAACAACCCACATCCATCAGTAAATAAATCTCCAGAAGCAATTGTAGCAATAAAACAAGGTAACAAATCTGCTCATTGATGCAAAAAAAGAATCAGAAATAACTCGGCTTCATTCCAGGAGATGTGGCACACAACGCAAAAACGTAATGCAGATCTCTGTTGATGACGGATACAGAATGACTCGTTAGTTGTTGATGACGGATACAGAATGACTCGTTAGCTGTTGATGACGGATACAGAATGACTCGTTAGTTGTTGATGACGGATACAGAATGACTCGTTAGTTGTTGATGACGGATACAGAATGACTCGTTAGCTGTTGATGACGGATACAGAATGACTCGTTAGTTGTTGATGACGGATACAGAATGACTCGTTAGTTGTTGATGACGGATACAGAATGACTCGTTAGTATGTGGACGGGAGGAGGCAGATGAGTGGGTCTAATGATAAAATACATGAAACCTGGGCAGACATCTCTCTTGCTTGATTGATTTTCCCCAGTTCGAAACGATTTGATGAATGCTGTCAACTAGTAACAGACACATGACATGGCAGGGCAATTTTCATTTCTATGTGTTGTGTAATGTAGTTGAATTAACATTCTGAACCGTGAATGTGTGCATACGGAAATGCAAATTCAAATTACAGTTTGAATCGCAGAATATTATCGCCCATATTTATGTGGCCACACATTGTCGATATGTACCAGCAGGCTAAATATTAACATCGTAACACAGATTCATCCAACTATATTATTTCACACAATCAGACAATGTGATATGGTCATCTCTCACTTAATTGATTACATAAATGAGTTAATATTGTCGGCATTTATATTTCTGGACAACCTGTTCCAAAATATACGACAGAAATTGAAAAAAAAACCCCACTAAACGATGGTTTCATCCCTTTCGTTCTATAACACATCAATAAATTTTAGGCAGTACATTTTGACTTGGAAAACATCTATATTAGTTTCTCCATTCGGTTCAAATAGTTTTTTTTTTGGAGGGGGGGAGTGGGGATGGGGTGAAAGCTTGTGTTACCTTCTTCAAAGAGAAAATTTCCATCAAATAAGTTTTCAATTGAACGCATGAGAAAGACGCGTGGCTATCTTTTTTCGATTGCTGTGATAAAAGATGTACATGTAAATGCAATTGAGACCTTCACCAGATGTCGCTGCCTTTAATTTCACACCTAATCTGTAGTTCAAGAATGACGAAGAAGATGGGATAGTATAAAGTCAGTTTTATATACCGTACACTACAGAATTTGTAATGAACAACAAAACGTAGAGAAAACTAATTTGAAATTCCATACCAAAACTATTTAATAATTATTTCACACTACAAAGACTAATATCCTATTACAGCGTATTATGTATTAATCTCAAAACGATTATCTTTCTTCTTAAAGGCAGATTATGTAGCTCGGATCCCACGATTGTTACGTGAGTGGGATATTTCTATCACAGTGCAGCAATATAAATTACTGATTTACTGACATATCGTCTGTGGTTTTCATGATGCGCAATACAGTTATTTTTTTTTATATATATATTTTTTGTATATTTACAAATTAATATATCATATATAATATTAAGAAAAGAGAAAATCACAATGCTGTCTAATCTACCCCTTAATAGATGATGCTTTATAATTATTTCTTTCTTCATTAATTTTTTCGAAGCTCTCGGTTATCCACAAGAGAAATCATAGTATTTGAGCTTCCAGAAACGCAAAGCAAAACTTTTTACATCGGGACTGAAAATTTAAGTGAGAAAAAAAAAATTAGTTACTAGAGTACCAAATCAAAAGCCGAGAAATGTATATTAAAGATGAAATAACAATTTTAAGAATATATGCATATGGGTAATTTTCTCGTTTTATTCGAAATAAAACAAAGAAAACGTACATTGCTTTGCTGTTACTCTCGCACTGCCGCTTCCTAAAATTATTATCAAAAATTATTTCCATGAATAATGGCACATTCCTTATGCAAAAAGTATATTGTTGAGGGAGACGTCTCCTTTTGAAGTGTTGGTACATAGAGAACGACCTCCTGTCCTGCTACCTTCTTTGTTTTTCTCGCATATTGCAAGGATTGGGACTGGCGGAGTGACTCTTGATCACTAATTTTGGTTAGTTTATTCCAACAACAAAAAGCTCTAAGTATCCTTGCTTCATCACACTGTCGAAAGAGCCTCAGTTAAGTCACAAATCAAGGAATTTATGACAGTTGATGATCTCTAGTGAGTTTCGATAAAAACATGATCCAGATGAAGAGGCAAAAACGATACCGAACAACGATGAGAAATACATATTTTTCAGTAAGGTTGTCAAAGTTGATAGCTTCATGAAAGAAAGAAAGAAATAACAGTAAAAAGGACAGTTAGGTTTGTAAGCAGCGTTATATTCCACTAAAACTTATAGAACAGCTAGATAAAATTTTAGTGAAGAAAAGTTCATATAAGTACTTAAACATTTTAGAGACTTGAAATCTAAATCTCTGAGGAAATACATTTATCCATACGAATTCATGGATGGCTTAGAAAGTTTCAATGAAACATCTATACAACCAAGAGAAACGTTTTATTAAATTCTAAATGATTCAAACACATCATTTAGCGATTGTTAGTGTGTTCAGTGTGTCAGGAAATAGTTTAACTTGAAACACTTGCAGATCTGCAAGACTATATGTTAAATAAATACATTGACATTATGTGACATTTATTCGGAATTCAGGAATGCCTGTGTAAAAATTGCAAACTAGAAACGGCTCTGTATTGCAGCGCTCCTGGATTAGTATACCGTGCAAGTTTAAAGATATCAGGTGTGAAATTAGAACTGTTGACAAACTATGACATATTCTTGATAGCTGAGAGTGGAATAAATTGAGGAACTGGTATGATACCACACAGATATGCCAAAGCAAATCAAGAATACTACCTGGACTAAGAGGAAAGGTGTGAAATGAGGATGAGTAAAATAGGTGATCATGAAGGTAAAGATCATTAATTTTGTGCCTAGCTACGAAACTTTTTATGGATTTTAGATGCCCTAATACATGCCGGTAGAAGATGGGTAGAAGAACATTTGTTTGTAATATCAGATGTGCACGATACTGATTGCATTTTAGAAGTAGGTTTGGAGATTCCATTACACTTGCATGACCATTTCAAATACTACCTAGTAGTTCCAGAAAAATTAATTCTGGATGAAAATGATTCATCAGAGTTACAGAAAAAGCTGATAATGATTTCAGTGGCACAAAAACAAACTGTACAAAGCTATTGAGTACACTGAATATTAAAGAAAGAGAAATATGTCATTCACCGCATAAACGTAAATTTTTATATACAGTTAGGTTTAAAACTGGAAAAGATATACAGTTCTCTTACTTGATAAACAACCATGGCTAAAATCAAACATTACTTTGAATAACAATTTGAGAAAAAACACAGCAAATAATTTTGAGAAAGACTTCAAATTGAAGAGTAAAGATTCTGTTGATAGAATGATAGGTTGGTTGCATAGGAATGCTGACTTAATTGGTTTTTTTGTGTGTTTGTTTTTTTCTTAGCTGAACAAATTATTTTGCTTGTTTTGGCATTAGTGGGTGTTTAATTTGCATTTTTGCTCAAAGATGTTAGCAGAGAATCTTGCAGAAATATGCATAAAGTCACATGTGCAGAGTACGATTACGAGTTTTTAACTGTCCACCGTAACTTTGAAAAGAAAATTGTAGCAGTTCCTGCAACTATTAGTGTCAATATAATGAGTGCTTGTTTATTTCATGGCCGGTATTTTTTTTCTTCTTTGTTTACGTTTCTAAATTGCCATGAATCATCTGAACGTCTCAGTCTAGGATCGCATTAGGAGATCTGAGAGTAAGAATATTATAATCATCATCATAATCCTTTTATTTTACATAATTTATAATCACTTTACTCTTCTTTTCTGTCCTCAACAATTTCTTGTCATACTGTCGCATACTGTTTATCAGCCTTTGGAACAGGGTTGTTCAGCTGTTACTATACCAATTGAGATAATCAGCTGTTATTGCATCCTATTGTAGTCACTAAGCAAATCGTCGATATTTTTGTATCTGATTTGTCCTGAAGATTTGCCAAGCAGTGACAAATGTTATTTGCATTCAACAAAAAGCAGCATTAAACCTAAACAGAAAATAAAATCTTTACTGATATCAGTCTATCGACTTTTGAGTAGAATAACAAAGCAAATATGTGTTGCTCAACCGGTTCCGAATGGGCACCTGCACAAAAAGGCAACATAACCTATGCTTATTTCTGAATATGTTGTGTCCAAGTTAATATCTAGCATAAATAAACTAGTCTTGTTACATCTGAACGTGCACCTAATGCAGTGATTTCATAAATAAATGTGCCAAAATTAGGAAAATATATGAAAAAGTTAAATAGTGTAGTGATACCTTTACTACGTTGGTATTATTAGTAGAGTTAAATTCAAGTTTGAAGGAGTCATTGGGTTTCTTTAAATTGCTGTTGTATCTAGATTTACTTGCCATTTTCTTAACCATGTCACTCAGTAACAAATTACACCGTCGCCACCAACATAAAAATCTAATTTCGTTTATGATTTTATATAGTTCTGGAATGTTGTAATAATGTCTTGATCTGAGTCGTAACGTTGCTATCCCAAAATGAATTGCTCCATTGCGTTTTTGACAGTGTCTTAAACAGTGGAAGCAGATTGTTTAATAGATGTTTTGTTTCCAACTTGTACACCCAGTATACAAATTACATATGTCCTTGCGCGTTCATTTAAACTTGAAAAAAACTTCATCCGGCCGTTCATTTCTTGCAGAAAAAAGTATGTCCAGTTGACTAATCTTTTCTGCTTGAGGATTAAGTTTATCATATGATAGTTCAATCTCAAAATGGCACGATAAGGGTTCACGTTTTTTTTTATAGTTTTTTTTAATTAGTAAAGTGACTACGTTCAAAGTCGTTTAATTTTCCTTTTTGCCAGTAATATATGTTATCATCTGTGACTTTTTGCCCTTGGTATATCTCCAATCATGATTTGGTGGAATGTTAATTTTATGTTAAATTGTTTCATATCTATTCTGTTATACACAGGATTAAAAGCATCGTGACCGGTAAAGGTATTTTACATTCAGAGAACAGTTGTCTTGTTTGAAAGTAAACATGGCACCTGTAGATAAATTTAAATCAGTCTATTGTGATTTGGCTGTTAAGTGCCAGTAGGAAATCCCACAATCATAATATTTCCAGAATCTCATGTCACTCTGTGCTCTGTATTTATTTATATATAAATCATTCTTAGATTTTAAAGTGTAGTTATTAAAAAAATATTTAAGTGTTTGTATGTAAATAATTGAGTTTGAGTGTAGTAAATTTGTATCTCGTTAAATATTTCCACAATATACGGGTCAACTGGAGCGTTAAACTCATTTGCAGGACAAGAGTACGGTGCTGTACTTGTTAGTTTCTTTTTAAATCTCAAGTCCATTTTGCTCTCCACGTGTGGAGAAGGCACTATCATATTAGAAGTAAAGTCTATTTCTTTAGAACTAGAGGCAATTACTTTTAGACTGGTGCCCTCCAATGTTTCATCAGGGTTTCCAAAAGCAATGAGGTATCTATATCTGGACCTAATGTCCGTTGTTTAGATTTAAAAAGTTAATATGAGATGGGCTTTCCTTGTGCAAATACATTGAGCCTCTATTTACTGTTTTTCAGATTCACGTGTAATTTATGTTGATTACTCTCTCTAATCTTTTTCATTTCCTCCAATGTAATACTATTTTAATTTAGTTTGTTTCAACAATCTTTGCATCTCTCGTATTTTGTGTTTCGTTTTTTCATACCCTCCTCCTGTTTTTCTCTGTTTCATTTGTAACATTTTACAACTGATTGTATCTCCGTCGCACAATGTCTCTGACACGTTTGTATCTCCTATTTTGCTTGTGCCATTTATTTGTGTTGTCTAATTTCATTTTAAACTAGATATCAGATGGAGGTTTTGCAAATTATCTATACACACTGTGAAAGATGTGCTGTTTTTTTGTTTGTTTGTTTGTTTGTTTTTTTTTCTTTATCCATATGGATTAAATATTCTTCACAAATTAATTTATTTTTGTTCATTACGTGGTTTTCTTTGTGACTAAAGGGTTTATGGGTGCGATAAAATTTAACATGGTAAAACTATTGCCTAACAATAAATAAATAGTTCATGATATAATTGTTCAAGGCCAAGCTATACCTAAAATGTGAAAGAAGTTTAAATGTCACCATGATTGTCTCAACATTTATATGATTGAATGTACCCTTTATCTTGTTCAAGATGTCATAAACCAACTTTCGGACTTCTACATGGTATCTGTTTTTCATCTCTTTGTAGATGTAGCTGAAAGCAGCTACATATTCTTGAGTGTTATCTCCTTTCATTTCTTTAGTGATGTTATTTATTTACCTGATATGATATTGTGTAGATTTTTTTTACCTGTGATATTTTAGTATGTCCTTTCTTTTATCCCTCTGGTTTTGTGATGCATATTTCAACTAGTTCATGTTCTAATGCGCCGTATTTTCCACATCTATTACACTCTATAAACCCATAAACTTTCATAAACTCAAGGTTTTAATGCTTCTATATATGCATTGTGCTTCTTCCATCTATTTTAATGACATAATATTTTCAGCTGGTTCCTAACTGTTAAAGGATTCATTATATCTTTTCCATTTGAAGAGTACACATTTTTTACCGTTCATCTATTTTGTTTTAAAAAAAAAAGCGAATAAATGAAGTTAGTGGAATTTTGAGAGGTGCTTCGCAATTACATCGTCAGTATCATCTTCTGTGTAAAAAAGCACAGTGTCTTTGCCTACACAACTTTTTGTTCTTCCATGTATTTTCCCGTTGAAAGACCAAGCCGCCTCAATAATTTCATTGTTCCGTAAATCTGACAGGAGCTGTATGTTAACATCAGTTCGATCTTCAGTTATCTTGGAACCTGGTTCCCAGTCCTTCATTTTCTTTTTTGTTTTCATGATGATGTTCCTCCTTTGCCTGGCTTTGTATATTACAATGACGGGCTAGACCTTAGACTTTTTTGATTCTTCTGTGCACCCAGTGTCCAATATTCACATCTCCCACACTGAATGTGTACCTGAAAAATGGGATCCACGACCACTAGTCCGATAAATCAACCCCTTCATCCAAACCTGTGCTGATACTGATGGACGATCTGGGGAACTGATGTCATCTATTCATAAAATCGAGGAATTGTTTGCTGACAAATCTGTCCGCAACACATCTGAGTACATTTTAGACACTTACCGGTATTTCTCGCATCTCTTGAGCAACCGTCGGTTGAAGGGTCCTTTTGGCGATATGTACAGAATATTTCTGGATAAAATCCTATGTTTAACGACTTGCAAATCCAAATGGAATAACACAACCATATGTCCAAATACTGGTAAGTGTCTAAACTATACGCCAGTGTGTTCCGGACATATTTGTATGCAGCAAAATTGCACATTTCGACGAACATGTGACATAATGTCAACAAATAGTCAATCAGTATCAACGCAGGTCTGGGGGGATTATTTTTCGGACATCACAACCACCTGCACGGTACCTTCTCTCTTTTTTTCCGCAATGCCAGCAACTTTAATACTATTTCTGAGGGAGTACTGCTCGTTTTTATTAGCGTGCTGGAACGCTGCCTTAACTTTACTGACAAGGCTCTCGTTTTCCCTTCTCATCTCTACATTTTACTTTTCCAGTACTTTCACCCAGCTGTCTAGGTTTCTGCATTGATTCTCAAGATTCAAAATGAGACCATCACACTGTTTCGTGATTCTGTATCTCGTCTTGAATGGTTTGCTTAATTTCTTCCATTATAGATGTCACCAACGCTTTTTCATTCAGGGATTGTTCTAATTTATCTTGTGAGGATTCTGCTGTTAGATTTTAAATGCGCCATTTCACCTGCCACATGGATCTTGGCGTTTCTTAGATCATTTTTGCGAGAGGTGCCTAGCTTACTTCTCAGCACTATAGTCTATGGTCAGCGCAGTGCAGCGGGACAGGTGTACAAATCAAACTATTAAACATGTACAAATGTATGTTAAAAAAAACCAGACTCTCTGAAAATCACATACTCAGAGGCTGTTGACCTAGAATATTACACAGTTTCTTATTCTGTGTATTCACAACGACATAAATCGCGATATTTTACTTCTTATGTTCCTCTATACCTGCATATTCGAACCGATTCACGCGTCGCGTCCCTATGTCCACCTGCCATGACCGAAGTCCCCGAAGGCATCAAGTCTTGGGACATGCTTAGACAAACAAGCTTTCAGACTGATAGTAACACCTTTTACTAATTTCCGTATACTTAGTAAAACTGATAATTGCTAGAATAATGGACACTAGAGGTTATGGCTGAAAATGTAAAGAATTATATTCATCTGAGAAACTAATTGCAAAACATTTATCAATATATCATTCTTAACGTCAGGACGGATGTCTTCAAAATGAAATCTATAGTTATGCTGAATATAATCTTATTTCTTGTCTGCCATCGAGCAGCATTTATTTTCTAGACTAAACTTACGCCATTCCGGAAATCTGACTGTTTGAATAGTATGAAGGGGCTACAAGTACTAATTTAAATGAATCCATAAATTTTGCATCGCGGAAAAAGAAAACTTATATGGAAAAGGAAATACTTTGGAAAGAGACATGATTGTTTTAAAGGAAGAGTATGCGAATAATCCAAACGATATAGAAACTAAGGGAAAGTTAGACAAGGTTAATGGAGATTGATAACACCTATATAATAAGAAAATTGGGGGTATTATGCTACGATCAAAAGCGAGATATATAGACGGGGAAGGAAAATATTGTAAATATTTTGCCAAAATAGAAATGGAAATTTTTTAAGTAAAGTAATTAGGAACTTACAACTAAATGGAGAGGAAACCATTCGATGCAAATATTATTTTGAAGAGGGAAACAGAAGTTTTAACGAAACATGTAGAAACAGATATTAACTTCTCCATCTAATCATGCTTTTCCCCCAGTTAATCACAAAACTAAATTGTCTGAGGAGGAAAAACAAGTTTGTGCGGGTTTATTATTGGTTGAAGGATGTACAGTTTATAGAAATTCTGAATGTATTGATTTATTTAAAATGGTATTAATTTTTTTTTCAATTTGGTCCATTTTATATTTTTATTTTATTTTTACTTTTGACGCTATTGTTTTCCTATTTGAGATGGTGATTAAAAAAATATGAATGTCTAGTAATTTTTAATGCTTTTCAAAACAGACTCCATGATGTACTGGTCTAGTAATTTTCATTTTGATTTTTAATGTTCTCGTATCCCTATACGGGATATAAAACCGCACAAATACGAAAGGTCAACCACTCAAGATCTTTACTGCTTCCAATTACTAGCAACGTGAAATTAGATGCTTGATCGGTTTTCTTAGTAATACATGCGTCAGTATTCGTTTAAAGCTGGCATAAGATTGGATTCGATTTTTTTCTTCTTCTGGTAATGTTGCTATATTGCAGCTTGTTGGAATAAAATATCAAAACAGAGTACATTTTTGTTATCCACTCCACAATATTAGAAAAATATCAACTTGCTTCAAAAATGCAGATTAGACCCATTGCCACTCCATAAGATACAGTTCAAAGACGTCTTTAAGAAGTTTTCTTTTTCCGAGATGCCATATTATTTGTGTAGATTTTTAATATACATGTTGGAGGGAATATATTTTATTATGTTCGAGAAATGATTATTATACTTGATTTCTCATTATGAACACACATAGACTTTGTACGTTTTATGTTTATTTGTGTATCACAAGTTAGCCTTAACTGGTCTGTCTGCACTGATTCAATCATGTATATAACAGCCGGTTTTATACTTCATTTCATATTTCAGAGAAAATTATCTGCATTTATAATAAAGACATTCATAAGCAACTGATACATACACGTGCTATTAATCTACAGACACGTGTTTTAAGCGCCGTAGAAGAAGTTCTATTAGAGTAAAAGACTATTATTAATCATTCTTGCATAATTTGTCATAATGCAATACTCTTGTCATACGACGCTGCTTCACACATCTAATAAACTCTGTGTTGTTTTTTTTTATTCCCATAACAAACTAAAAACTCTGAGTCACGTAAGGCCGTCACCAACCTTGAATTGATGAGCTGCCTTTGATCATTGATGTAGCTTAGTTCTAACCGACGATATTGAATATGAATTTCAAACAGAGAGTATTAACATGTTGTGTAAAGCCCGACGTGAAACATCTGGTTTCCATGTAACGGGATCTAATAACAGACGGTGATTTCATACAAACAGTGGAACACACTCCATCATGGTTCTATTTGCATGTTAAATCAACCCATAAGAAATAGAAACCAATAGATTACAGAGGAACATAATGTATTCAAGTATTTTACGTTTCATTGGGTAAAATCGCAAAACTTGACCGAACACTGCAAAACCTATGGTGTTAGCAGAGGAAGATGAAACACCTTTATATTCAACAAATGTATGCTACACGTGTGAGTAAAAAAATAATTGAAGATACAGTTCGAGACCATGATCAGTTAAAAGGTAAATATGGAGGCCAAGCAAATAGTAAATGTAACTGGAATAACAAATATCCGAAATGCATACCATTCTTCATTCATTGCTTGTCAGGTTATGGCAGTCATCTATTCATTAAATTGATCAACATGAAGAGGTAAAAATCATAAAGAACAACGATCATGTTATGAGATTTTTAAGGTACGTTTAGTAATACCTAAAAAAATAATCGATTAAACCGATCGTTTTGAATGTTTACCTGAATATCTGAAACAAAAATGAGATTCATTTTGTGACCAACTACATTTTTTTTTCTGTTGATCCGTAGGTCGATATCTTGTTGTCATTAGCTGACTTATCATGAGTACCATGCAATCTATTATCGTGTATACATCCCAAATCAGGCCATATATACTGGTTATATGTCTAAGCATTTTTACCATACTAATTTCTAAGTGCTTTTGTTTTTCAACAAATAAATACTTTGTGGCTTCTGAAAACAGACGCATCAATTGAAAACATGGAGAATAGATCATATTTGGCAGATTTTCTATAATCATTGAGATATTTGTCTATTGCTGAACTTTTGGATTACTTTCTCCATTCTTTTCGCCCAGAATTAAAACAGACCTTTAAACTCGTTTCGCGGGAATTAAGTGTGAGGCTCGTTAAAGTTTAATTGGCCAATATTTTGATAATTCTGTCCCTAGTGATGTAGTCATAAACAACAATTTCATTTCTGTACTTGTATTTACTGTCTGCGCATTTGATTCAGAAGTAATCGTACTGGAGACAAATGTATCCTAGTTCATATTCCTTGTTGCCACCTTCTGTCACGTCAGAGGCCTTTGCGAGTGTTATTATGAATCTAAAATCACGCGAAAGAGAGAAAGGATACAGTACACAATAATCTGTTAGTGTCTGGAAGCCCAATGATATTCTACACTTTTTTCCCCATAAACCGTGAACTGTATAGCTTCAGTACCAGTATTTTCTACATAAACCGCCCCTGATATCAGCTTTCACAATTTATTCATTAATGCCTTGTTCAATCTTATTTGCCCTAAGTAAAGCAGGTAACCAGGAGTCTTTTTGTATAACATGAAAGTATTATAGTCATTCAACTTGAAAAGATTATCGCTTCCGTAGGATATCATGATGTCTTTCAGAAGCAATCCACCTAAATTGTTTATCACGTTATTGTTAGCATATCCATTTACTTTCATATCAGATGAAACAAAGAAACTACCCGGTATAATAAATATATTTGGGCTTAGTTTTGGAATCGCTATCTGTAATTTTAACTCAAGTTTAACGTTGCTCGGTGTGCATGAGATATAATAATGTATTGGACTCAGGAATATAACTCTTTGCAGTGTCTTTTCTTGCTTCTGAGGAGTTATGTATTTATTATACGTTGCCATTTATTATGCCGAAAAAGTACTAAAAGTCACAGAAAACATCGTGAACCTTCGATACAGTCTTGTCTCTCTGCGACAATGCCGGAGACATTTATCGCCCCAGGCGATGTCGCGCGGAGCACGATCCAAAAACATTTAAGCAATAAGCACACTAACACCCATCATAAGTGCATTGTGCATGTACTTGTATTTTGCTTGATCATCGGAAGGTTGGGAGAAATCATGAAGTTAGGTTGTCTTCGTTTTTCAAGTTTTAACTTATATTCTGGGTCCGTAGATGCATCAATGATCGTTCAAAAACCACGTGTCCCTTGGGCACATTTAGCAGATGCATATAGAGCAAAAGCGTCATCCAAGTTGTACAATGTCTGAGTCACAAAATCTTGTTCTCTTGATCTTTCGTTTAAGTAATCCAGTGTCTTGGTTCTGTTTTCGTTGACCTCTGCAGTTTTTCTCCGTGATTCTTTCATTACTAGTTATGTATAATTCTTTCTTCATCATCTGCATTCGTATCAAATAACTTGAATAATCGGTTGCTTTCTATAAATGCTAGACCGTTAGCTATTGTTCCTATAAATGCTAGACCGTTAGCTATTGTTCCTATAAATGCTAGACCGTTAGCTATTGTTCCTATAAATGCTAGACCGTTAGCTATTGTTCCTCCTGTTGCTGCAATAATTTTATTATATATCGCATGATACATATTTTATTTATAGCTAACACAGTTCAATACTGCATCAAGTTTTTATTTTACATCATGCTTACATGCCTCCGTCTATTGCATTTGGATTAAATTATTAAAACAGTGTTCAAATCTAGATAGTACTTACATGATTCTTTTGCACTGCAAAGATAAGCTTCGTGCTCCGCATATGTACGTTCATATTCTTTTCTAACAATTAATGAGTAAGCAACACGTTGGTTGATTACCTCTAATCTAATACAAAAAATTATTTTTTTCAAAAGCCCTTAAATTCTAAATCTTTAAAAATCTAGTTGACAAGAGTTCTGTAAAATTCTGCTTTTTATACTTGAATGATATATTTGTGCGAAGCAGCTATTTCGTGTAACTTGTCCTCAGCAAAAAGGGATGAAGCATAGTTAAATCAATAACTGTTGACCTATATATGTAGCGTAGTTTCAGACTTGAAATGTCCAACAAACCTGCCTTTGTTTTTTAACTAATATTGATGGGGGTGGGGTATATATCTCTCTAGTAGTTCAAACGGCATCACTTTATTTCACACCTAGATAAATACCATCCGGAGAGGGATAGTCAAAAATTATAAAGCAAGACACATCCAGGCAAATGTTTCATTTTCTGATAAACTCCTTTTTGTTATTATCGATTTCCTTTTTTTAATTCATTCAGTCTAACACCCAATATAAGACTCTATGCCCATTTCCGTGTTCTGTTCAGTTTTGGACGTCTCTGTGTTTGCGCTGTGGGGTTTTTTTCTCACTCTAAAATCCTACCACTTAATGCATTAGTCTTTTCATTTACTTCAGGTTTGAATATATATGTTTCCGGTGCAAACTCTAATTTCAAATCAGTTAAATCTTTTTTCACGCATTTCACCTTTTGTCTAATTTGCCAATACTACTTAGTACCACACCGATAATATTAACCACTTCTCAATCAGCATATTCTTTGGATACGTATATTTTTGTGTTGATCAACTTTAGCAATTAATTTGTTGTAAAACCCAGTAAATGTAATATCTGTTATCACTTTGACCCTTTCACTCAAATCAGTAACAGATAAATCCTAAGTTCTCTGCATTGCTTTTATCGTGCTTTAATTAACAATTAACATTTATTTTATTTTTGATTTGCTATATATGTTTGGTTATCTCTATTCAATCATTCTTCTTCTGCAACGCTGACATGTTAATAGTGTTAGCTGTTTTTTGGTTGTTCAACTCGTAAGATTGCGCTGAAAAAAAAATCCATTACCTTTTCAATTTCTTTATCGTTTTGTTGGATTTCTTAATTTAAATCTCTGTGTAACTGTTCCAACTGTGATTTGCAAAGTGGTATATTTTCTTCATGTCAATCTCCAAAGCTTCGCTCTCACTGTTTATCCTCTATTCTGTTGATTGTAAATATTGTTGAACACTAGTCAATAATCATTTTGCATCTACTCTTTCTCTTATCAACTGAAATGTTTGTACGGCACTAGATAAGGTCCTGAATCTGTGCATCTAAAATCTTTATTTTCTGTTCTTATGTCTTCTTGATTTGTTTCCCATCCATTTTTTTCATCTCCTTTTCAGTTACATTTTTACCTGTTATCTCTTTGAAGGTACCATTTCCAATAGCTATGTTATATTACTGTTGGTACTTTTAATTTTTATGTAGAAATAGAGTTCTTGCTATTTTTTTCTAAAATAAATATGTATTATTGCTCCAGTTGTGCTTTATCCATGTATGCAATATAAAATCTTCCTTATTGAAATAAATGAAGAAAAACAAATAATTGATTATTGAATTTAACATCCATCGTATGAAGATGATGATGATTCTATTGGAGATACCGAATGAACAATAAATGATATTGTAATATAGGTGTTGATTTCGGAGACGTAACACGGATTCGAGATTCTATAGTTTCGCTAAAAGTTAATGACCTATACAAGGAGAAAATTAAAAGAAGGCTTTGGCATAAATTAATTACAATTCCATTTGGAGAAGAACAACCTTAAAATATAAAACAGAGCACGCTGTTGTAAAAATCTGATGGTTAGGCAGTTAAAATCTCAAAGAAAGACGACATAACAATAATGCTAGCACCAGGCACTATAGCAGGCCAGACGAAAATGGAGTTGTTGGTTACAACAAGCTGGATAAAACAAGGTGACAAACGGGTGTTACCCATTAAGGTACGGAGAATAGATTCAAATATTCGTTAGAGCCGACTGATGCACAAAGACAGCCAATAGAAGCTACCTAGGAAATAGAGCTGCAAACAATGGACACAAAATGAGACTTTTGATAAACAGGTAAGAGAGACGTAGATTTTAATATAGGATTACCACAGAAGAATTGAAAATGGGGAGATTTCACCTCGAGTGAAAAGATTATTTATTACACAAGAGGAAAGACAATTAAAGGATTAAGTAAATACTGTGGAAAGTATGAATTATCCATTAAAATATGCTGCTCAAATGTACGAAAAACATATCAAAGAGCTACAAAGGACATCAGCAAAGAAATGGACCCTAACAAATAAACTGTATTGCAATAACAGTTGGAAAGTTTTGAAAGTAAAAAAGCTCAATTAATTGGACATCCACAGTTGGGGAGAGTTTTCAGAGAAAATATTGAAAGGATTAATGAGAAAAAGTTGGAGGACTGACACAACTGTTTAAAAAAGAGTGTAATAATAGCTGCTATAGCCAATGCTATTGGGATGACAATATCCATTGTTGCTCTGTGTGTAACACATTTTGTAAAAGGTTTAGTAGGGGCAGTGGTGGAGAAACACATGGTGGTAGTGCTATATCAGGATTCAAAGCTAATTCGTTCATTAACAGAATTAAAAGGGAATTCATTAATATTGACAATTATTTGAGTAGTTAAATAAAAGCGCTAGCAGCATTGCCTGGAATTATTGGCCATGTAGCAAGCTGGGTTTTGAAAACAGCTGGACAGTTATTTATTTCGTAACTGAAAATGTTATTTTACATATTTTGGTTTGTTACGTGCATTTTGATCCAAGGTGTAGACATGCCATTGAAGAGAATACAAAATTGATAACCTATATCAAAAAGTAAAACAGCTACTGCAACCATTAGCGTCAATATAAACGACTGTTGGTTTATTTTATGATATATATTGTGGGGGATTGTTTTGTGATTCTAAATTATAACGTGTCATATGAACATCAAAATAGCGAATTGTGCCGGAAGCGAGGTGTGCAGGAAAAGCATTATAATCCTTTTTCCGTAAGTTTTGCAAGCTTAGTTGGTTTTCTTTTTTCTCTGCTAATCCTTTTCTTACTGTTACATATTGTTCATCAGTCTTTAGAATACCATCCTTTAATAAGTCGGTATTGATGGTAGGATTTAACCTAAGTTTATCTTTGTCACCGGATTTCTGTAAAATGTTGTTGTATCCGACGAAATTACACATTTTTAGAACCATGTCACTCGGTAACAAATACATACCGTAACCACCAGAAGCAATATCTAATTTAAATTTTGATTTTAATAGATAGTTCTGGAATTTTGTCATAATAACTTCTTCTGGGTTGTAACCTTGCTGTCCTAAACTTATTAAGTTGAGCTCCATTACGTTTTCAGTGTCTGATACTGTCGAAATAGACTGTGTCATAAATGTTCTGTTTTGTACCTGTGCGTCTAATATGCAGATTACATAACACTTTAGACTTTCCTTCAGTCTTGCTTTTCCCTTATATGTTAATTCGTTGTTGTTTTTCAGAAACAAGTAAGTCCGCCCAGTTTGTTCATCTTTGCCTGCCACATAATTCATGTTATCAGCTGATAATGTCATCCAGCATTCCACATTATCTGCTTTGCCTTCTGTTATCTCACGTCATGTTCTCGTGGAATCTTAAAATTGTTACAGATCAAATTAAAATGTTTCATATTTATATTTCTGTTATTTGATTTTAATGGATCATCATCGGGTAAATGCAGATTATATTTAGACAGCAGCGTTCGCATCTTGAAATAAACATGAAATTTGTATACAGATTTGACTAATTCTGGTACATTTTTGTCTATTAAACGCAAGTAGAAAATCACACAACCAGCTGCAGCGATTCATACTACCCAGTCTAGTTTATTCTGTAAAAAATATTGGTTTACTGTGATCTGGATTTGTTCAAAGTTTATAATTTATAGCTATCTGATAAGTTTAATGGTTTGTTTGTGAAAAATTGAGTTTCAGTGTAGTCATTTTTTATTTCGCTAAACGCATTTGCTATCTTAATTTGAATAAGGTGATAGTCAATTTATAGGATTCAATCGAGTTGCAGGTCAAGATTACGTCTCTTTACAAGTTTTTTTTTCTTTTCTTCTTCTTCTTTTTCTTGTTGTCTGAAATGCATCAGAGATATATGCCAAGACATCAGATGTTAGTCTATTATGTTAGGACGTGAGTCTATTACTTTTGGACTAGAGTCCTCAAATGTTTTCGCTCTGCTCAGCAGGCAATGCTCCTACGTTTGTCTAGGGTCTATAAAAACAGTATAGTATCTGCGTCCGTGAGTAAACCTAGCTAAATCCATTATTTAAGTTTAAGGCATTATTGTGAAACTGGCTTTTTTGTGGAAATACATTGAGCCTCTGTTTACTGTGTTTTCCGTATTCACATGTAATACTTTGTTGATTCCTCTCTCTCTCCAATGTTTTTATTTCCCACACTGTACTACCGTTTATTTTACACACAATTTACATCTCTGGTACTTTGTATTTCGTTTTTTCATTTCTTCTTTCAGTTTTTCTCTGTTGCGTTTTTGTAACATTTTACATCTGAGTGTATCTTCGATATTGATTGTGTCATTTATTTATGTAGTTTCCAATTACTACGAGCTGAAAAATGAACTTTCTAAGAAAAACTTGCTGAATACAGACTTTTGTGCTTCGCACAGGCACTGCTGTCCCACAGTGAGAATTTGAAATTCAAAATCTGTATATCTACATACTGTAAAAGGTGTACTGGATTTTACTTCATCCATGTGGGGTAAAATCTCCTCCCATGTTAGCTGCTTTTGGTTAATGTAGTAATATTTCTTGGTGATTTACGGTTTCATGGACGTTTCAAAAATTGCAGAAGGTAAAAATAAAAAACAATTAGCCAGAAGTAATGCATGTCGATTGTCTAATTTCTATATCCTCTTTATATAAAATTTGAGAAAGTTTAAATGTCTCCGTGATTGCATCAACATTTATGTGATTTTTATTACCACTTATTGTATTCAAAATCTTATTCCTTTATAGTGTACCTGATTTTCAGTTCTTTTGAGATGTAGTGTTGGAATCAGCTTCATATTTGTGAATGTTATCGCTGTTCATTTCTTCTGTGATATCATTTATTTCCGTGCGAGGACATTCTCTGCACTGTAGTAACTTTTTCACGTTTTTTTTATGTGTGCCATTTTGTTTTTTACCTGTGATTTTTTATATACTTTATTTGTTACCCTCTGATCTTTCACATATTATGCACGTTTTAATTCTTTCGTACTCTAAAACACTGGTTTTTCACGCCAGTCACATTCTAGAAACTTATTATCTTTAAAACTCAAAGTTTGCATGCTTCTTGATACTGCTATTTATGTATTGTGCTACCTCCATCTCCAGAGGATATACGTACTTTTGGTGCATCGGCCTGGAGGAGAGGTGTGTCTTTGGCATGCTATTTATTTTAATCGCATACTTTTTCTACTTGTTCCGAACTATTAAACAACTTATAGTAACCTTTCCATTTCACAACCACATACTTTTTACCATTCATTCATTTGGTCTTCTTAATTTTTTCATACTTTGTGTATGTTATCTTATTTGTGCTATAGAGATAACTCTTGTTTGTAAAACATGCCCTCTATATTATATCCCTTCACGTCTTCCAGTTCTTAAATGTCTAAATCACCTTAGAGTACTTGCCTGATTTTAAATATTTTCTTGGTAAAGTTGGAAAAGTAGCCTTTTCAAAAATGGTTTTGTATTTTGAAATTCCAACTGTATCGTCTTTTTTATATGTGTGATTCCAAATGTATCAGTTGTCACTTAACTGAGGAGATTGATCCATACGTTTAATCCTTTTCCTCCTTACTTGATTCAACCGGTGTCATGTCTATTGATCGGTCATGAGTGTTATTATATCCCACAAATGAATTTAGTCAAATATCAACGTGAACCTATTTTCTGGCTTAATTTGGAGTAAAGTTCTTCCATGTTCTAGCCTGTAAGATTCTGTTAAACCTTTCCGTCAAAGATGATTTTTGTCTGAGTAAGTTGAGAAGTATTCGATGTTTTCTTTTTCAAGCAAATCCTTAACTCTTCTGTAGTAAAACTCTTTCCTCTCATCAAACTGTGTTTTTTTCTTCATGTTTTCGCTCTTTGAAGATTTATCTAAAAGAACACGTTTCAACAATTTTATTGACAGAATATAATTCCAAAGTAGCGATCGAACTAAAAGTCATGCAACGTATCAAAGGTTCTCTCCCTTAGACGGTAGTTAAGAACAATACCCTTAGACGGTAATTAAGAACAATACGTCAGGTAGCTCAAGGTATGCTAAACTACATCAGTAAAAGCTTATACTTAGATCAAATATCAGGATCAGTGACACTGACTGCATAAATAAATTACTGAGTTACTACAACACACACTCACTCATCCCTCGTCGCGACTCAGGTGGCACATAAGGCATCGACAAGAGAGCGCCGCTGCAGTTTCCATAGCTAGAGAGTTTTTGCTGGTTTAGGGCGCTAGCATAAAGCCAAACCCTCCTCCTTTATCTGGGCTTAGAACCGGCAGGTTACGCTCAGTAAGTGCTTCCAGGCATAGTTATGACTACTACACCTAAGCGATTAATCATCAGCAAAAAGTCCTGATAGACTTAAAAAAAAGTTATCAACAATGTCATTGATGTAAACCAGACATAAGAGTGGCCCCAGCACAGATCATTGAGGGACATCAGCAGTAATAGACTTTACTTCTGAACGTACATTACGGGCACCAACACTTTGCTTCCTGTTGTGAAGATGACAAACGAACCATATGCAGCAATTTGTGAATCAGCCCTTTGTGCCTAACTCTATCTAAAGCTTTCGAAATGTCAGTTTTACACATTTTGTGGTACATTTCGATTAAATGATGTACAACTGAATGTCCTGGGACTAATCCAGATTGATATTTATAAACGAGCTGGTTAAACTGAAAATGATTTCAAACATTCTTAAAAAACTACTCTTTCAAAAATCTTACCTAATACACTCAATAAAGACATAGTTTTGATCTGATTTGTCCCCCTTTTTACATATTAGATAGAAAGACATCCGAGCGTAGGGATTGCTCAGATATTACAAATATTACCTTTTAATATTTTGTTTGAAATATGATCGGGTTCAGAAGCTTTCTATGTACCTAGGAACATATAACATAATTTATTCTTGCCGTGTAATAGTGTTCTTGACAATTGTCTTCATAGTCTGGCTGGTCTAGTAATTTAAAAATTATTTTCTAAACAATCCAAGTTTTGCTGGTCTTGTAAGTTTTTAATTTCAAGTTTTATTGTTCTCCTATCTCTATAAGGGAAGTATAAAGAAACAAAATAGGAATGGTCTGGTACTCTGATAATTTTTGCTATGAACAGAGAAAATAAAAATTGTTTGTTGAAAAGAACAAATAATGTATAAGCATATATTTGCATACCTACCTACCTACCTGCATGGATACATAGATACATAGATAGATACATAGATAGATACATAGATAGATAGATAGATAGATAGATAGATAGATAGATACATACATACATACATACATACATACATACATACATACATACATACATACATACATACAGACAGACAGACAGACAGACAGACATGTATGTACATATACATACAAACATACATGTATGTACATATGCGTGTAAGTACCTGGATACATATATTCATAATAATGTAACACCGTACTTGCGTATATCCTATAAATATTATTCTAACTGAGAAAAGTAGAGACAACCCTATTAAAAGGAAAGCAGATATTTCTATGTAATAGAAACAGCAACAAAAAATCATAATTTTTTCTATATATTTTTCAATCGTTTGTTTAAGGGACAATAAGCAGCCCAGAGTTTATCCATTTCCACTTCTTACAAGAAAGTCTTTTTTTCCATTATTTTGTACGGTTGTAATTTATACGTCGTATTGTAGCTATTATTTCTCAACTTATTTATAGAACAGACAGTAAGTAGTCAGTAATTTTCCACAATAATACGTTTCCTACTCTGCGATTAGAGTGTAAACGTAATACGGTTAAAGGCATGATATTGTTACTCTGATACGCATCATTCTGTTTGAAGCTAATCTCTCTTATTTCTGCAGTCTCTATTGATTTCTTACAAATGGACATTAGTGGTGAGTGGAATAGATTTGAGGAATTTATAAATAAAACTAAAATTGTATCTATGGACAAAATTTCCAAGCTTCTCATACTAAAAACATTAAAACATCAATTGGGTAAGTACATATGCTGGTCAAATCAGCAAAGATTTAACTGGAAAATAATAAATCTGAAAACAAATAATTATCCTATTTGCACTTTAAAAAGGAATTCGATGAAAGCACTTAAATTTATTAGTATAAGGTTTTAGGGAATCTTATCTGTAAAGTGCTGGGACTCAAAAATTTCCTAAGACCGTAAATAGTAAATTGGATGTTATTATGTGAGATAGTTTCTTGTTAGTACAACTAATGCTAGTCCTCGTCGTATTTGTTATTGGTGTGTGTCAGAAACACACGGTCAATAACTGGTTTGGTTTGGCTGAGCCCGCTTTAAAGTATTTTGCCTACATGGTTTTTGGTCATTTCTGTTTCTCAACGGCAATCTATACAAAGCTGGTGGTTGCGCTTCTGCCTTATGTATAATGAAAATTTGCGTCGTACTTAGCTTGCCAAAAGTCCCTTTGATTCCTAGGGCGGAATATGAATCCGGCACTTTCTACTTTTCCCACTTCTCTCCAAAACGGATCATGTATATCAAGACAACCTATACGAAAGGTGAACATTACTTTACAAACACTAGGTTTTGTAAATGCCCCCCCCCCACCACCAAAAAAATAAATAAATAAATAAAAAAATATCAGTTGGAACTTGATGAAAGAAGATGACAACAAGTTTTATATACTCTTATATTATGCATGAAATTTTAACTTTAAACATTTTTCGCTTTAATTTTTTTTAAAAACATATATAAATATTCTGTATTACATCAGGATTTTAATCAGTGGATTCATCATTATTTTCCATAACGAAGGATAGAATACATCGCTTAGCTATTATCTGTATACTCTACGCTCCTCAACAAGTTTAAAAAAACTTTTTTTATGGGTCTAATTAAAGAATCTAAGATTGATGGGTGGATATGAGAAACCAGAAATGTTCATGAAATCATTCCTTCTGGAACTGTCAATTGGTATTTATTGGAAGGTAATATTATTACTTGACGTTTTTAAATTACAGTTTATGTGTGCATCACTTATATATTTTCCAATATTATTTTAGGACAAACTAATATTCTTAAAACAAAGCAAGATACCAAAATTATTTCAACACCTTAAAGAAATCCGAAAGCGTGCATAAAACAAGCAATTCGATCCAAAAATAAATATCCCGAATGTGAGAACAAAGATACTGTATTCAGCATCAATATTAGGAATGCTTGAAAGAAGAGGCGGACTAAAAATGGCATACAATGAAACGGATAAAATGCAAACAGAACTGAGTCGTATCAAGAGTTTAATATTGTAATCATCAGAAAAGATTAACTGATTCCAAGGAAACCAATCACAAATTTGGATTGGTAATGTATATTTTCTCCTTTATTCTTTCCTCGCAACTAATCTCCACTGAGTTCTATAACAAAATAGCGTTGAACATTCAATCATCATTTGAATAAGGAATTCATTGGCATCTGTTCTTTACGCACAAAGCCGACTGTTTTTAAATAGTTTTGCCAATTGAAAAATCAAGAATAAGGTGTAGGAAAATAGGCACAAGAAACATATATTAATATGTCTGACTTCTTAAGCACGTATGTTCTGATACACAGCGTATTCACAGAAGATTCGAACTGTAATTTATCAATTGATATCTTCGCAAAGTGCACAAAAGCAACTAATAAATTACATATATCAAACCTTTAAAAATGCGCGCCAGTAGTGTCCACAAATGTTGATAAACGGATCTTTACACTCGCGGAAAATAACAAACGAATGTTTCAGGGAATATACTGGTAACGAATGTAATAAAATGTTTAATTGACACAAAAACTATTTAATTTTATAAAGAAAGTTTCATATAAAGTTTCAAGAGAAACTGGATACAATAACAGGAGGAAGATTTAAAATGGAAAAGGATTACATTCAAACATATAAATTTTACTCTATGGACAGACAGACGGTAGACAGATGATTGAATAGCCTAAAGCACTGTGCAGAAACAGTGCAATGTTCCTACATTTGCTTGTTATAAATTGGGCAATACAAACAAACAACACACACACACACACACACACACACTATTGGCGAGGTGCAACTCAATAAGAAACGCTTGGAAACAAAAGACAATCATCTTTTATAGGCCATGTGTGTTAAGGTACAACCTGCTTAATAGCACCATCTGAGCTTTTGAAATCAAAGTTATCCCGATCTTAAATACCGCCTATTCTATGACTTACATTTTGTTAAAAATCAGAAATAATTCTTCATTAGCTCAAATATAAAGAGACTATGATTTTATTTATAGAAAAGGGCTATTGTTTTTTATCAGACAATATAATTTTCTCCATTTGAATTCCTCTTCATTTATGACATCATGGTTTGCAAGTATTAAGATGACACCTATTTGCTGTCTGCTGGTTTTCAGGCTTAACATAGCATAGTTTGCTATGAAACTCAAGGAAATATAATATAAATTGTTACTAGGGTACCATACGTTTTCAGCAACTGGGACATTTTAAATGTAAGGTGCATTTGTTTGGATGTCGATTCTATGTCAATCTATCCTCCTGTTAGGTCTTTCATATAAAAAAAATATTGGAAGGTTCAGTAATTGGATAGGCGACAATATTTCTTCGGTATTAGGTAGTGCCAGTGCTAGTGGTAGGGTTTTCGTTGATTTTTGTCGTAAAGAAACCTTGAGAAGGTATAACATGGATCACGTGTTTGCATGATTTTTTTTTATATCTATTGTAGCCCCACTGCTTGAAGGCAACATTTTTGAATACAAAAAAGTCACTGATTTGTTCTAACAAGAATATCTCGTAGATACGTTCGGCATGCATTGTGCTTGTGTGTTGATGTCTTCCTATAGTCTCATCGATTCATTGACAGTATGTTTTATTATTCATCTCAGCGAAAAGCAGTCTGAATAGAAAACAAGAATGAACAATTCTTTCAATGTTTTAGGTCTTACTTTAGTACAGGAAGATGTAGCGTTTTCTGATTTTGTCATTTCTGATACATCAGCGGCCGAGTTTCTTCATGGTTTTGCGCGATCAAATCGTGCCCTTCTTTGAAGGCATGTTCATAAAGGGCTATTCTGTAAAATATGAACGGTATAGATATATTTGTGCAGTTGATAGTACACATACCATGCTGTCACAGTATTGGTAACTTGTATATACTATTCACATTTTATACTTTTCTTTACAAGTCGTATGTGTAGTTTTTGCCAATAAGATCACGGAGTTTTGAAGCAAGCACATCCAAGCAGTTTTAAAGGCTGCATTACTTAGAGTAAGCTTAACGTCTTGAAATTTCCCCCTTTTCAAATTAACTTGAAGCCACTTGAGGTACGAATCGCTAATGAAATTAGGATATGCGCTGTCACGTGGAATTAACAGAACTGGATCAGGTAAAGGATTAAAGAATCAAATCAAGTCCGTCATGCTTTATATCAAGAAAGATCCTCCTGATATGTGACAACAAGTAGGAAGATGGTTGCTGATAAAATGAAATACCTGGGAAAGACAAACAAAAACAGAAGAGTTGGAAAAAGTCAACACTTCTTATTGAAGATGACATCAGTGAGTAATACAAACTTAAACGAGATCTTATATATTTGATAGCTTATTATTATGTATAGGAATCCACTGATGATGAAAGGTTTAAATGTAACTATGGTAGGACAATCAAATATGTATGTGTGTGTGTGTGTGTGTGTGTATATATATATATATATATATATATATATATATATATATATATATATATATATATATATATATATATATATATTGTTTGAGAAATATTGGGGAACAAAATTACACAAAAGGTATGTGGAAGAGAACTCATAGAACATCAACAAGGAAACTGAGGATAACAAGAATGAATATATGTAACGTAGAGATGAAAAAAAAAAGCTAAAAAGGAATTACCCAAATGAATAGAAGAGAAATATAAACAAGGGAATAAATGTGATATAGTTTATGATTTAATTGAACTGTGAAAATTTGTGATAATTAAATAATGGACTTCAGATTTAAAAGATTAACGAACAGTACACTTTATTCGTTTCTGCAACTCAGTTTAACGCTCCGATTAACCGAGACATTGCACAAATATTTAACGAGTTAAACAATCTGCTCACCGTAAATAACCATTTAACATACAAGCAATTAGACGCTTTTGATAAATACACGTTAAGGTTTGTTAGTGATGGTTATATGAACAGATACAGCGCACAGTTTGATCTGACATTTGGCGGAATTAGTTAAACTTTGCAGTAAGGATGGCAACAGCGGGTTGTGTAATATCTTATTGGCATTTAACAGATCAAAGTGTACCTGAGTTAGTAAAACTAATATGCAGGTTTCAGGTTTACTTTCAAATACAAAAACTGTTGTCTGAATACGCAGTACCATCGCATAATGAACAAGCTTTCAATCCAAAGAACATAGACCTGAACAATTTAATATAATCTGCAATAAATTTAACACTTCACGAAATCATGACTTGAGATACAGTAATGGGGGGGGGGATATACTTCATTGATAATGGGCCTGAAGAGCATAAATGTGTAAATTAGCCTTTGGAGATCCTACACCTGATGATTTGCTAAAGGTTTACAAACGTCATTACAACTGTGGAACAGTTACTGTTGAATACTGGAGAAAAATGTCTGCTGATAAAATTAACTCAATGATATTAAGCGATACAAAAAATAGGATGGACTTATTTCTTTCTGCAAGATAGCAAATGTCGGACAAAAGAAGGAATAGCTAGATTGAATCAAACGTATTTTAGGTGTTCAAGTTCAAAATAGGACGCCTATTACACGATATGTTTCCATTGTACAAGACACTGTTAGAAAGTTGTTTCAAAAATTAATTTGGGTCGAACAAGGCTATGACTCAAAGAAGATTTCAGCAACATATTTCAGATTCAAAAATTAGACTAAACTATGTTGTTGCAGATGAAGGTGTATTTATATTGTCGCGTGATATGGTGATGAAAACAGGTATCATTGATGGTTGAAACAACAACAAGAAAAAGTTATCAGATAGCTTTAAATTAGGACTGAACACTGCTTTAAATACCGACGTGGCAAAAACATATTATACCAGCAGCTGGTAAACAGTCTATAACCATTCGTCACAAGGTAGACAACGAAACAAAAGAAGAAAACATGGTAAGAATTATGCAGATAAGAAGGACAACAGTGGTTACAGTCTTGTAATAACAACTTCACACATATTTTAAAGACATAGATCACGAAACAAATGAACAATCGTTTCTAATCACAGTGACGGTTGCAGGAGCTGCTTTGATATACCTTTTCAAATAGGATATTGATTCCTTATCTTTTATTTTGTCGTGTCTACATCTTTAATTAAAAATGCAAACAAAGCAACTAATGCTCGAATAATCAAAATGACATGGTCAGCTAAGAAAGAAACAAACTGTCCAACAGTTTCCAAAAGCCAGCTTAATACACTGCCAATGATACCAGACAATGCCGCTACTGCCTTATTGGATAGCTCAAACAAACAGTTGGCAATATTTGTCATGCCTTGTTTAACGTTATCAACAAAAGACTCGATGCTCCCTTTTCCACCACTAATTCCACAACCAGCACTTGTTCCTCCTATACCTTCTTTTAAACCCATTACAAAATTTGCTATGGATGGATAAAGCAAGAGTTGTTCCAATCATGCCTATAGATGTAATAATCGTGGCAACTGTTACACCTTTCTCTTTAAAGAGTTGTTTCAACCTTTAACCTAATGGTAAATTTATCTAATTTTTTAATCTAAATTTTTTAGGAAGTTAATTGCACCTTGTTTTGAAGCTATAGAGTCAAGTGCTAATATTTTATATTGTTTACTCTTTTTAGAAATTAGTATTGATTCTTCGAATACAGTGCTCTTTAATTTATTTTCAAATGAGGCTTAACTACTTGATATTATATTTCCTATATGTTTAAATCCTGTTTTTTAAACTCTTTGTATTTCTCCACTAAAGGAGCAGATTGTTTCTGAGGACTTTTAAATTTCTCATTTGATAACTTATCAGTGAAATCATTATCAAAATACTGGATCATCATACTCATTTTCATCGTAAACAGGACTATCAAAATCTTAAAAATCTGTATCACATTCTGTCATTTGTACACTATTTAAACGGATAAGAAAATAACTTGAAAAAGAATTGGAATTCACAGAAGATCTAAATAAAAGTAGCATTGCAGAAAAGGAATACAAACAAAAGTTGAAAAGAAGCATAGCAAATGGGACATACAAGGAGATAACTAGAAGAAAGAAGAACAATTTTTAAACTGGTAACAATGGACGAATAAAAAAGTCAAGAAAACCTAGGAGATCTTTGCCAATAAGAGAACAGTTAAAATATCCAAGCCATTCTCGGCTGTTGTCACCCTAGCAGTCCATTTATACACATTGATCATGTGAATCAATAACAGAAAGAGTATTTTTTTAAAATACATTATATCAAATGACACACGATACTTTACTAGGTTTTTATTATTCGGGTTGGGATTACTTCTATGTGTACTGAGTGCTAGCTTGATAACATTCAAACAAATTAATTTTAAAAGATTAACAGAGGTAAAACAAGACACAGAAAAATACAGCAAATAAATGTATACTGAATGCTTTGTAATAGTAGTTGCAAAAACTAGTGTTATTACTGGAGTGTCCATCTATTACGTAGTAAACTCTTTCAGGAAAACAAAAGAAGAGACTAAAACATGTGACCCAAACTCTGATCAATGATGAAATTAGCCGTTTTTAAAATTTCAACTTTTCCGTTATTCTTGCGTCTCCTATCCATGTTAGATATGTTACCACTGGCTACCAATGATCGTGTATTTGTCCAATGAAAGCACTCCCTCTGCTCTTTACGATAAGATAATCAAAAGAGGCACACAGAATAGTATGAATAAAGGTCATTATCATCAACAAGAGGCACACATAATAGCACGAATAAAGGTCATTATCATCAACGCTTTCTCGTCTGGTCAAATTTAAACATCAACGATAGAAGTCAATATATGGAAACCTAAACATTTTTAAAGATGTATCCGATTTTATGTTTTGTATCAATACCTGTAAAAGTTCTTGTTTTTGTTTAGTGAATTAATCGGAATTTTTGTCTTTGTGGTATCTAAATTTCTTGTATTCATTCCAGTATTCGTGTATGTACTCTTTGTTCTCATTCCTCCTGTTTGTATTGTATTTAGTAACATGCTGTCTATTCTTCTCTCTCCAATTTTTGACATCGTCTTATTTTGATTGTTAAACTGTTTCATGAACTCCCACAAGGCTTACAGTAAGCATTACCTGTACTAAACTCATTTTTATCTTTATCGTCTTTGCATCAGGGAAATATCTTAGAGCCATCAGTTATATTGTGTATTTTATTGCATTCAATTTTAACTACACACATTTTACTGCTGCCATCTTTCAACATGATTGTAAGACGAGTTTAAGTCGATGTAAAGGTTAGTTGAAATACGAAATTATATAATTTGCAACTAACCTTAATTTTACTTTTACATCCATTTGATTACTTGTATTAAATAAATGGAAGGTTGAGAAAGCAAAAGTGAAGACACGACTTAGGGTTGACAAATCATCAGAGAAGGTAACTTCACACAAGAAGAATAGATCTGCGTAAAGTTCAACATGATAACCAACTTGGAAAATGTTCACGTGATTTTAAAAGAACCAAAGCAGAGAAATTTAAAAAGGAGTAAAATAAAACTGTAGTATTACAAGATGATACAAGTTCGAGTAGCTCAAGCAAAATGTATTACTTGATAGGTAATGGTAGTGTTGTCTTAGGTTTGGCATTGATGTATACAAAAGAGCACAGATAGCTCTGTTTTAAGACATCTCAAAGAACAACCAGTTAATGTAGTTACTGTACCAAAAGAACAGACAAATCCATTTCGAGGAATGTTTTGAACAAACGAACAGTATCGTGATCAAAGCGAAATTTCTCAGTAATAAATGGCAAGCGAGACAAACAACATAACCAACACTATTCACCATGCAACTATTCACTCAGCTCTTATAGTCAGTTACAGTGTGGTTTTGAAAAAGATATTTAAGATGTCGATAGGTTCACCAACAAACATGGAATATGATGAAGTCACAAGGTTGTTTGATCTAATATCTCTGTGCAGTGTACAATTGACTACTTAATAGCACACAGGATGCTACCAGACAAAATACTTAAGTAATTAAATAGCGTAAGCGACAAATATTGCATACAATGAGCACTAGTGGACTTAAGAGTAATAGCGTAGCTTGGACAAAGTCGAATTACATTAAATGTTGAAAAGACAACCAAAGCAAATTTGTATAGCAACTGGATTTATCATCCCTCTGGATATTCGCGGGTTTGGCACAACTTTACTGGGGTTTGTGGCTAAAGCTTTCAAAGAAAAGCTAAATGACAACAAAGTTTTAAAACATGACAAGATAATAAAACCTCTGTCATAAGTAAGTTGAACAGTATTGATGATATGGTGAGAAAAGCAATAAGACATAATGAAATAAGTAATGAGAAAGGCAATAAGACATAATGAAATAAGTAATGAGAAAGGCAATAAGACATAATGAAATAAGTAATGAGAAAGGCAATAAGACATAATGAAATAAGTAATGAGAAAGGCAATAAGACATAATGAAATAAGTAATGAGAAAGGCAATAAGACATAATGAAATAAGTAATGAGAAAGGCAATAAGACATAATGAAATAAGTAATGAGAAAAGCAATAAGACATAATGAAATAAGTAATGAGAAAGGCAATAAGACATAATGAAATAAGTAATGAGAAAGGCAATAACACATAATGAAATAAGTAATGAGAAAGGCAATAAGACATAATGAAATAAGTAATGAGGCATTTAAACTGAAACTTACCGAGTACAACAGATACAAGGAGAGAGAGAGAGATTGCAATCATGAAGAAAGTTAGCAACACAGAAAGCAAAGATATTAAAGAGCTAAAAAGGCCCTTTTAAGGAAGAAAGAAAATAAAGAGAAGAAATTTGAAAGAGGCTTACAACAAACAGGAAATCTTTAAAAGTTACAACGAAGGATGCAACAACTTTGGAAACAAAGTAAGTGCGAAGCACGTTAAAATATACAACAATGGATACAAATTGAACAGAAAAGCTTTAACTCTCGGTTGATAAATTTTTCATAAACAAATGGAAACGTATATTACCACAGAAGGACAACCTGAGAATGTAAACTATTTTACAGATCCAACAGATAATAGCTCCATTTCATTACAGAGAATAGATTTTGTTATTTGCTATTACAATATTTCCAATGATCTGAAAAATAACATATTATATTAATCAACGACAATGATGAAAAAAAACATTAATTACAGAGGGATTTTACAAAATTGAAATGTGCACGAGCAAAGTCAAAGAAAGTATGACTGCTAACAATGACAATGAAGAAAGTGTTGATATCGAGTGCTTAAAACACTATTGAAAAGGTCTCGTCGCTCCGAGCAATATTTGCACAGTGTATATAACCAACTACAACTCTAAATTGTTATGACTCAATAGCAAGAGATAGACATAGATATCTACAAAATCTGATACAGTTTTTAAAACCTAAATACTTAAACGTTTTTCTCGACCGGATCAATAACACCAACTAGTAGTGTAATGGCTATTATTCGTGTTTACTAGAGTCCCTACCTGTTAACATTTTTTGGGGGGTGACTTTGTTTCACGCAGTGTTAATGATCATTACAAGCAATTACAAAGATGTACCACAGATAGATTAAATACCAGCTTTAAAGATGAAAATGGAAAAGTAATAGATTTTAACGGTATGCCTATAACATGTGTTTTTCGCGTTAAGTTAATAGCGTGATGGGAGAGAGATATCTTTAAGAAGATGGTGGTTTTAAATCCCTAGAAAAAGCAAATGAAAAAGAATTAACGTCAGAAACTGGCTAAAGCCTAATCAATAAACAATGACTTACACTTGGAATACCAACGTATTACAAATTTCTTTGATCCGGTAGAAGTAACTGAAACACAACTAATCAGTTTGCACAAAATTGTTTGGATCTCAGATACGTAGGACTTTAGGTCATACTAATTTGAAAGATATAAAAAGATGGAGAGGACTAGACGACAACCAAATATATTCTGTTAAACAGAGTGTACTGAAACAGCAAACACAATCTCAGAGCTACATAAAAAGATTGATGACAACAGGAACAGGTTTTTAGATGTACAAGACTTATTTAAACAGAGACTTAATGCTATATCTATTGCTATACCAGTCTTGTAAACTGTGAGAGAACAAGCTGGTGAAACGCCAGACATTCAACAGTACGTACAGCTCATTGAACAAAGTGTAAACATTGAGATAGATGCATTCGAGAGTGATGCGGAGAAAATGAGGAAATCTCAGAAAGAATATGGTCATATGTAATCACAGTCAGAATAGCTAAAAAAGATTTCAACAGTGAAATCTAACAAAGAAGTACCGTATACAGATTAAATACCACTTAACTTCCAGATATTAACAGATCATTGTTAATTGTATCCCTTTGTTTTTCCTCCTCGGGATTTTAGATTGACCATTACACTGGCAACAAGCCCCAATGGGATAGAAGGCGCCAGCCAGGATTAAAAATTGAAGAGTATTTGTCTCCAGGATGATAAGATTAATTCAGATTCCATGGTTCAGTATGTTAATGATAAATACAGGAACGGAATTTCTTTCTGCCACGACTACATCGCAAGAGAGAGAATTATTGATGTAGTAATTAATATAATTTAACAAATGTTACACTTGATTCACCACAAATCAGTTTATAAGGAGTCGTAATACTGTGTAAGAAATACAGAGAAACCGATCCAGAAACGTTGTTTTAATCATGCAGTACAATATATAATGATTACTGTAGAAGGATTACTCAACATGTTTTATTCCGAATGCTAAAAATTAAAGCAACATTTAAAGGAAACAAAAAAGTATTTGTTTGATGAAAAACACAAACACACGAAAATGGAAGTGTTCATAATTTCTACACTGAGCACCGATGTATTTTGCTTGATTTGAGAAGTACACGTGATAATGGATTGCATGGTGCTGGCTAAAAATTAGCTAATGTGCAACAAGGTGTACATTTGCAGACGTTTGTTCAAATAAATGGATGAATTACATTTTGATATGTCAGATGGTGGTATTTGTGGTAATTGTGATAGATGTAGAATGAACGGTGCGGTTGGGCAAGAAGGTATAAAAGCGCGTGCAATATGTGGTTTTGAAATAACTACAAAACCTAAAGGAAGACGAAAGGAACAAAAAAAAGCAGTAAACACATCCACAATAAATTCATTTATCTGAGAAATGTCAAGAGTGAAATAATGAAGGATATTACAGCTGTAATTATAATGGATGACATAACAGAATTTAACTTCAACTGCACTTTTAAAATGTGAAAAGAAAACAAAAGGATTACAAATTTGTGTATGACATCCTGAACAAGTTAAAGGCAAATGAAATCAATAGAAAGAATGTTGACCTTGTTGCGGAAGTATTTATGTTATTTTGGGCAAATCAGATACGGTGTTGAAACCATGAACTATCACTTCTTTTAGATAAAATATTTTCCATGTATAATATTATACATGACCGAAACAAACATACAAGATGTTACTCAGCACAAACATTTCGGCACTAAGAAGTCAGTTATATTTTTTGGTACGCACATATTAAATATATTTCTGATAGAGCCCGGGAGAAATTAAACTGTTTAAACAGTTTTAAATTAGAAATGAATCCGTTTTCTTTGGAGAAAAAGGTACAAATATTATATTTTATCAACTTTTGATTACTCTGACGACATTTGGAACCATTGTACAATGAAGGAGAAATAACTCCTTGACAAAAATATATATAGAGGCGAGGAGAATTAAACCAGGTACAAATTAAACCAGGTACAGCCAAAAGTGCATCCCTTGTACAATTGTACCATGAAACTAGGTGGGAAAGTCTGAATTATTTGAACATTTATCACAAATTTACTCCTGTATATTTTCAAGATTTGATTCGACATTTAAGCACAGAACATGAAAAGTATTGCAATAAATTAACCAACAACATTTGGCATCCAATTTGAAGAAGAACATTATTCAAAATTCACTTTAGTCTCTACAATTCAAACATCAACTAGTTACCTGCAGAAGTAAGAAATAATACTTCATTACATAAAGTCTACATGAATCGAGAAAAAGAAATCACTCCTTGCTACTACTACTTTGGTGATCGAATGTCACAGGTTGTGCATGCTAGGCTATGAGCAATGTGTAGTAATTAGGATTCGAATAATTTATCTAATAATAAGCATTGTTCCTGTGGTGAAATAGAGACGGAAAAACACTTTCTTTTAGACTGTCAAAAATATTCTGATTTGAGAGATCACGTCTTACTTCCTTTTGCTGTCACATTTGAAACTTTGTATTTTGGAAACCCTGGGTACTCTATAGAAAAATAAAACACGCAAATATTTTTGCATGTGCAATATTTCATTATAATGTATACAAGATTTAATTAGTCCATACACAAAATTGCAACCTTTTGCATCGTCTTTGTGTGTGTGTGTGTGTGTGTGTGTGTGTGTGTGTGTGTTCCGGTACAAAACCATTATCCAAACTATTCCGTATATACTTATATTGGTATATATATATATATTTCTTGTTCTACTATTTCTTTGTAACCACTCGTAGCAGCATCCAGATTGATGCTGTTATATTAATTTTTTTAATGTTGGGGAGACAGTGCTCTAATAGGGTCATGGTTTCTACTGAATCCCCAACATTTTATGTGTGTACTTACATTTGACAAAGTTTAGGAAATAAATATGGTTTAAACTAATACATGATTAAAAAATAGCTCATGAAAAACTGTATGTTCGTATGTGCGTTTTCCATATTCGGTTTCAAACATCTGTATGAACTGAATGAACTATTTTACTTACCATATCACAATTTCTGACGACCTTTACCAATTAATCGTAAGTGCAATTAGTTGAGGCTGGTTACATAGCTTCTAAACTATTTGAAGAAGCGATCTGTGGACCAAAATCGAATCTCTCTTATTCGCTTTTACATCAGTATTCCTATCAACTAATAGACTCGTATTACGATTTACACGTGCACCTCGGTTATTAACCAAGATTCGTACTTGCAATTATTTCCGCTTAAAGACATCATGTAGCTCTGTAATTGTGATAATACGTTTTACATGCCGGATACGGATCTTCGATGCAAAGTTAGCTTTGATCACAAATTCCATCAATTTAGACAGGCAGTCTCAGAATAGCTAAGCGTACAGAACGACAAAACTATTATCAGTACGAAATCAATCAGAACAATTGTGAGGCTGAAAGAGCTATGTTAGAATCCCTAACGAAGAAACGCCACCAAATGTAATAATGATGCTAAATTAGGCGGAGTTATTACATTAGGAGTTAACACCGCACATTTAAATGTACAAATTTGCATTACATTAGCAGGCGTTATTACAGCATAATTTGTACCGGAGTTAAATTATATTCGCAGAGAGAGAGACAGACAGACACAGACAGAGAGATGATCTTTGATATTATTATCACTATTGTTGCATTTATTTATTATTCCTATATCACACGTTCTTTCAAAATGAAACTGGAAAAGAATTATGGATTGGTAATTTTTCTTAGGATTTTTCGGTTGAATACGAATTTTATTACGATGTGAATGTTTCTTTATAATAAATAAGAAGATGTATTCCATTGAATTAATAATGTATATTAATGGTAATATGGATTTTTGTCATATCAATGACGTAGATGAAGAGACCTTTTGTCTACTTCGAGAAAAATTGGTCAAGAAAACTGACTTAAGCAAATGCATCATATGTCAGTTAGTTCTGAAATAGCCTGTTCCAAAAGGTACGAATCCTTTTGTATTTCAAAAATAACTTCGTCCGCTCTTTTGCACGAGGATGCTTTATGTCATTAGATCAGAGCCGAAAACTTCGACCTTGACAGAAGATCAGGTTGTTGAAAACTTCGACCTTGACAGAAGATCAGGTTGTTGAAAACTTCGACCTTGACAGAAGATCAGGTTGTTGAAAACTTCGACCTTGACAGAAGATCAGGTTGTTTGGCATAGAAGTTGTTACAAGTGGTACACAAGTACAGAAAACCTTAGGTATGTTTAACGACATTCTGTCACTTTGTTCGATTCAAAAGAGTCGACCGCTGAACAAGATTTTATTGACAATAAGCGACAATCCCGCTGAAACTCCACACATCTAGACTGGTCTCTTTGTGTATACTGCCGGAAAAAAAGTGAAAAGAAATGTTTCACGACATGTGCCAGGTTAGGACAATCGAGACATATGACACGCATCTAAATGCTGCAGAAGGTCAAGGAGATGAGAATTTACTGAGAAAGATCAGAGGATTCAATCTGATAGCGGCGGAGGCTAATTTTAATGTGGCTTGTTATGCACAGTATGTCAATAAATCTAACTTCAAGTATAGTGCGTTGAAGGATTCAAACAAGAAAGAAAATATTTACTTAAATGCTTTCCAAATACTCGCAAGTTTATCGCGGTCGATCTTCTTGCCAGAAAAGCTTTTGATGTGACAGCTTTGCTATTGTTTTATCAGACAGAGGCGGATCCAGGGATCCCTCATCAAAGGTTCCCTCATACAAACCCCTTGCCTACTTTTTAACACACACCCCGCCCCCAATGATTCATATAATTTACCAAAAATTACACATTTCTAACATTGCCAAACGTTTCTGAACAAATAAATAATTAAAATAAAAATGAGAGAATGATCCATTGCTCGTGTATATTAGTCGAATAGTTGTTTTACTTTTTTCAAATTTTCAGTGATGATTGTAACACTTCAGCTATTTTGGGGCTGCCTCTCAAAATCGCGATCTTTCTCACCCGTGTAACAGAGAAATCTCTCAGAAATTGCTATCCTTGCTTTCTTTGTCTTGCTGTTGCAGTCTTCTCGTGAAAAGCGCGCAAACGATATTTTTTTTTTTTTTTTTTGTGCTGTAGAAGTAAAGTAACGGACAGCGCTTGGTTGAGAGCAAGGTAATATAAAGTGTCTATTTCATCCATCAGGGTAATTCGTGTTGGATATAAAACAATCAAATAATTAAACGAATGGGTGAGAAAAACTTTCAGCTTATTGGTACGGATACCAGGACAAGGAAATTCCGGTCTCGGTGCCAACCCCGACATAAACTTATAGTCATCTCACCCAGTTTTCCCTCACAACGCACATACATGACCAGCATCACGTAGAACCCATGCGACACTGCTGCGTTAAATGTGTTGTTATCAAGATTTTACCTAATTAAGCGGAAATAATTTCAAACTAGTGTTCTAAAAGATCGAAGGGAGACCTTTAATGAGATTTATCAAGTTGTAGTATCAAGACTACTTCCGGGTTTTAGATCCAATTACTTGCACATAAAGGCAAGCAACCCCGAATTTGACACACCACATCAATAATTTTATTTTTTTTTTATATTTTTTTATGAGATAGAAAGTTATAATCGCGCCTTTCAATGAAGGTTTCCGTTATAAAGAATGACATTGTGGCATTCTTTATCTAACACATTTTACGTGTACTAAAATACAGATGCTTCGCACTGGTGTATCACTCAGCATATTGCAGGCACGTCAAATTTATGAAGCAGTGCCAGTTTGACAGTTCTATAATGTGACTATGCGCAGGCCGCTCTCTTCAAGGACTAAAACAAAGCTGAGAAGAAGATATATTTTCGGTGTATGTTAGACATAGTTGTTGAAAAGAAATGCGCAAAATAAATATTAAAGTAGATACTGTGTCATGCCGTTTTATCAGGTAAAAATCTATAGCCGTCAGCTCTTTCACGGTGATCGCTATTTTCCAAAAGAAGGCTATTTTCTCTCGAATGCATGTCCGCCTTTTAAACAGTGTTCTGAAACGGGATTGTTGAGTAACATCTAGAGCTATGCGCATAAATAGTATGTATCTTAATCGACCAAGAATACCTATCTGTATTATCAATACATATAAATGTTTTACTGAAGACCAGGCACATTGTATATTTTAAGCTAAACGTCAAATTTTTATCAATGTGTGCGTTAGATCAGTCAAAAATTTATCAAAAGCGACTGATGCTGAAATACTAGTAAAGTGAGCAAGTGTCCAATATGTGCATTAACAAACTAAAAAGTTATCTATGCGTAAAGAAATCTTTTCTAATCACTATATATATGCTCCTTCATAAATTATTTATTATTAATAATCTAATTGAACAAATATCATCAAATACTGAGCGTAATCTCAGATTCACCACTAATAACGAACTCCAGATTCCGAGGTCGAGAACCAACCATTTAAAACGTTATTTTATTGCATCAGCACTTAATTTTTGGATTCCTCAACCGCTGTCGAGACGAAATTCAAATATCAAATTTCCTTGCTTCATTTAAAACATCGCTAAAAAAAGTAGTCCTTGACCTGTGTACAATATATGTTCATATATCTATATATATATATATATATATATATATATATATATATATATATATATATATATATATATATATATATATATATATATATATATATATATATACAGTGGCGGCGCGAGGGGGGTTGGGGGAGGGTGCAACTGCCCCCGGGTGCCAGGCAAACGGAGGCGCCGTCGGGATTTTTTTTTTATCTGACATTTTTTTTCATACTATTTCACCTCACCTTAGTGTAACGGGGGCAACTCTTGACAAAACGTATATTTGGGGGGTGGGAGGAGGAGGTTGGCAACTGACATAAAGAAAAAAAGTTCTCCGTTAACCATAATGATATTTATACGAGTCTTATATAAGCATAAGGACGATATAATTTGGTGAACTACAACCTAATTTTTAGCCTAGTATGCGACAAGCTGATTAAATCAGAGCTTTTGACGTTTTTCTCTATCGAACTGTCGTGGTTGGAAAATCCAACATATTAGTGGGCATAAATTCGATGAAGTCTGAGACAAATGATAAATTAATAAATGTCAAAAAGCTATTATACTAAGAATGATTCAAACAATTAATGTACAAAACATAGTATCAGAAAATTATTTTAAAAAATTTGAAAAATTTAAGTCATTTGGAAAAAAAAAAGATTTTGGCATAGAAAAATAGGTTCATAAAGCCGAGGTATACCCATTGGACTTATTAATTTTTTTTTTTTTTTTTTTTTTTTTGGCAATGTTTAAATTCATTAAATGGATCTCCTGCATTCCTGCATATTTTCCAACACTGATATATAATGTATGCCCTATGTACCATATTTTACTTGCTTATGAATAAGTCTACGTGTCTGAAATAAAGAAAATGTATCAACATGTTTCTTTTTTGGCTTTATTTTTTTTATACCGGTCGTCTCTTTATAAGTAAGACCTTCCTCTTCTGATCACTGTATATGCTTCAAAGATTTTTAGTTCGGAAGCTTAAAGGACGAGACCCAACTATAAACGTTGGCAACATCATCATGGGTCAGTCCGAACATGGCTGTCATCGAGGAAATCTGCTCCAAACCGGGATCTGATTGGCAGTTTGGTCTAAGAAAATACCAGACAGTGATCGACACGTGATGGCCGAATGGCCGCACACGAAGTAAATCCAAAGAATGAACGAACGACACGTGAAACATTATACCGGATTGATTACCATATAAATTCAAACTGGCTGTAGATAGGGGCTAATTAGCCTAAAATTCCGCGAAACACGAGATCAGCCAATAGGTGTTAGATGTTTCACACCTGGTTAGACAGGAGTAGACGGGAAAGCTCGACATGCTTGACCAGTCACGGCTCCTGGGGAACGTTTGGTACCTACCCATTTTAACTGCACATGTTATGTTGGTTTCTGAACTCGGACTTTAGCTAACTCTTAACTAATATTACTAGCTCACTCTCTGCAGCTCTTAACAATGTAGAACGATAGTCTTGCCACCAAATCGTCCAGTCTGTCTTGTTTAGTTTTTGGGAAATACATGCATTGTGGTATACAATTAGTATTATTTGCACTCGGTGACGTGGTGGTTTCGATAACTATACTCGCTTTCCCGAAATTGCAATCATGCACTGTGTTAGATGATTGTTGTGATTTTGTAATGGGTCTTTGACACTTTCATTGGAAGACCAAGTTTTTGGCCTGGCACAAATCGTCTCATAGCGTGACTTAGACAGTGAGAGCACGTGCTCTCCAAACTTTGCTTTGCCAACCATCGATTTAATTATGGGTTGGATATGTACCACGATGAACTGGTCAGCAAATTTGTTGACATTGTGATATGAGTGTGTGACGAACATTGTAATGGGACCTCACCTTATTTAAATTTTAAATCGTCTGCCCTACGTTTTAGGTTCCCGCTTTGTTTCCTCCCAACCCCACCCCTACCCGCTTATTTTTTATGACTGGTATATATCTGTTCAAAATATTTTCACGATTATTCATTGGGAGAACCACAAAAACATGTAATTCCATTATTTCAGCTTTCTGTTTGTGGTTTGTTTTTTTTTGGGGGGGGGGTTTGGGTGGGGTGGGGTGGAGGAAATGCAGCTCTAAGCAGTAAAAGCAAAGGATACGTTATTCCGTTTCAATACTTTATCAAAGTAATAGATGACCCGAAGTGCGCATGAATGAATAATAAAGAAACATATTTCGACGTTAAACTTTGTAATATCTCTTCATTACTCTATGTTCGGTCGCATTTTATTATACATTTTCCCTGTTTATTGTTGTACTATATGTATTAGTTATTAGTTTGAATAACGATATTTTGTGTCTCAAACCTAAAAAATTTCATATTTGTACATAGCTAAATGTCCAAGAAATCCAAAAATCACTAAACAATTTATAGATTGGTGTCCATTTTCTTGTTCTACTCTTAACTGAATATTTATCCTCAATAAAAGGGTAATTACGTAGTAAAGTAAGGGAAAAGTACCCTGTCACTAATTCCCAACATAATAATCGCTGAATGAGTATTTAATGAGTCATCCAATTTGCACAGGTTGGAGATCATAGACTCATCTTTTAAAATGAAAAAAAAGAAATGGTACGTTGGTTAGTGATTTGTTTGTTTTGTTATTTTATTTCAGTATGATACAATTACTAAGCTCACAAAGGTTTTCCGCAACAGAAAGCATATGTGGCCGATTTACGGCAGGTCATAAATCATTAAATATTTTCAATGTCTCGTATACTATTCATTGACTTTATCATTTCTTTCACAAGACTGTGTATGCGATTATCAAAATTGTACAATCCTTTTTCTTTTTCTTTTATAATAAAAAACAAAAGTCGCAACCACTTATTGGTACTCCCAATCTCTCTCAGAGTTCATGTCGCTTTCGCTGGCAGCTGCGGCACATTTCCGTTGCTCGTGAGACCGCAGATAACTATCAACGCCATCTTTGAATAAAGTACAACAGTTGTACACTTTTTACCCTTTATGTACAGCGCTGATGTGAAGTTATCCACCAATCACTGCAGTTCAGGGTGAGTTCCCAAACTTTCCGTTATTGTAATGACATCACTGTTGTGCTAATGACTTCACTGACTAGCCCATCGGGAGACACACATTTTACGAGTTACCATTCTATGAAATCTGCGTCACCCGACCCACTTCGGCTTTCATCGTTATGCAATGAAAGCCATACTAGACAAATTCTCTATGTAGATATAGTCTAGTCAGGCCGAGGCTACCGGTTTGCAAATTTAGACCACAACCAGCCAACATAGCGCTACAATGCGCCTAGGTAGCAAATTACGTCATATTCATTGCGTCTTAACGTTATGACCACGTCATTTCGAGTTGCACAGTAAGCACTGACTTTTAAAAAAAAGCAGACTGATATAAAGAAACGCTAGTGTAATTGGACTGAATATACAAGTTCGGAATCATACCGGAATTGTATAAAAAATTGCTTATTACACTTTATAAACATTAATTTTAAAGAGTTCTGAAAGACTGGTTTAATTATATTTTAATTATATTTATTTTTGGAAGATTCCAGACTTAAGAGTTACGCGTGTAAAAATTAAAAAATAGCAACTTTTCTCCATTTAAGATGGAATGCATTTTTATTTTGTAAATAAAATTAAAATTACCTGGAACGAAAAAATCAACAAACAGATAGGATATGTAATTTATAAAACTAACAGTTTGAATATATATATATATATATATATATATATATATATATATATATATATATATATATATATATATATATATATATATATATATATATATATATATATATATAGCAAAGAAATAAAAGAACAAAAAAACAAAACAAGTAGGAAGAAAAAAAATTCAAAAATATAACGATAAAAGTACGATCGATCAAACGTTTAAATAATATGCAGAGAGAGAGAGAGAGAGAGAGAGAGAGAGAGAGAGAGAGAGAGAGAGAAGCGGGAGTCCTGACAGTTCACAATATTCTCCTCCAAGTAACATTATAACATGCAGACATAAATTTTAACATTTTAAAAGACATTTGGCACGGTCAAAGTGAGTCGATTATTAAATGGGTACGGAATTGGTGGGCTTTTCCTCACATTAATACAAGTCGCATTTTCATGTTTTGCACGACACTGTGCCCTAAAGAAAACTTGATAAAAAGTACACATTCTTTTCAGTTCCAATTGCAATTTAAATAAATAACTTTATAGACTTTAAGTTTAAGAATTTTTCCTGACTCTCCCTCTAAAAAAAAGTGGAAGCTGTCCTTGTTGATCGAAAAGTTGGGCGAATAAATCAGCTAAAGCTTTGTAGTGATTCATAGAGAAGTGCTGAACGTGTTTAGCGGATGGAGGTTAAGGCCAATAAACACCGAGGCAGCCGACCCTGACTTTTTTCCTGTATATTTTCAATGGGAAAGGTGATACGCAAATCTGAAGGCATCAGTATAATGAATATTGGGGACTGGCAAAACGAATTTTTCTTGTCACTCAGATGAATTTGATAGATGAGAGGTTGCCAATGTGAATTGACCCATTCTCTGCAAACTGTTTTGAATAGATATAGAAAGCCATGCATGTATCATTCATTTAATGTGCTGTCTCAGATTCAAAATTATTGGAAAGTTTACTATCTATGCCAAAAGAAGAAGAGTGGAAAGAAGAAAACCTTGTGTGTTTTGGTCCATTAAAGTCAGCGTGGGAAGGCGTGTTTGGTCCATTAAAGTCGGCGTGGGGAGGCGATCCGACAAAAGTGTCTCTAGACAGATATCGTACCTAATCAATATTCCCATGGGCCATAAGAAATTGATTCTGTAAATCTTTCGAATAATTGGACTGACATTCTTCGTCGAGGCTCCTCAAATAAAATGCGTTTAAAACGTGGTGTATTAAAAGGAGCCAAAATAGCAATCTGAAATGATACACCGAGAACTCTAATTATGTCCATAGTTGACTATCAATATTTGTTAACAATCCTCTTTTGTGCATGATGACATATTTGGACAAAATCTCTCTAATTACCCTACCAATCCCAGAACCATACCTTTGAATATATTATTCGGTACAAGAATGACGATCTTTTCGTTTAGTTACTTATTGATTTCATTACCCAAAACCCACTGTGCAAATTTGAGAAGATAAATTTTATGAATCTGTACATTTTTACACAATATTGAACAAATAGAGAACGAGCTGTGCATATGGCCAAAATCGACCTCATAATGCAAACACGGAGAGGAAAATATGTCATACTACTGTATACAAAGTCCCATTGTACCAGTAATGTTAATTCTAACGCTTGGTTCAAAATGGTCCTTATTAAGGCCCTCAAAGGCATATGTTCATGACCCGATTGCAAATGAGTTTGAATCTTGGATTTGAATGTCATTTGAAACTGAGAGAGAGAGAGAGAGAGAGAGAGAGAGAGAGAGAGAGAGAGAGAGAGAGAAACAATTTTGAAATAAACAACAATACATTTGAGAATCAGCATCCGGTCATATCTGCAGAAATCTGAATACGGGGTCCATAAGCTGCAAAAGCCATAACGACATCATTGACGTCATCGCACAGCGGTAACATGCACTTATCTCCAGTAATATCATTGCCGGGATGTTGCTGTTAGAAAGTTTCACTCTGCGGGTGTACATTAGATGCAGTGTCTTTAAGGTGGATTGTGTTTATTTAATTCTGATCCTGGGGGCGTTAAAACCAATCAACCAACCATCTGATCCTGGGGAGATACTAATCCATTTTACGGACGACATGGTCTTCTTAAAGGGCACTGCCAGTGGACAACAAACTCTACTGTTAGCCGCGGTGGCTCAGTTGGCATAGCTTTGGACTCGTAATTTAAGGTTCGTGGGCTCAATACCCGCCCAGGCCATCCCTGGTCGGCTGCCGCGTTGTGTCCTTGGAAAAGGCACTTAGCTTCCGCTCTCTCTCTGCGTGATAATGTGTTAAAATTGCCGTTAAAACCAACCAACCAACCAATGAACTTTAATGAAGCTTTACATTTATTATAATGCACATTTCGCTAATGCTATCCGGCTTATATGATATTCAACTATTTTAATCCCCTTTTCACTCTGACACAAAAGCAATGCAGCAGTCATTAATCCACACACATTTCAACATCTTTCTCATGACGCATTAGAATCGTTGCCTAAGGAAGAGATCTTAAGATGGCCGCCAGACCAGTAGTTAGCAAAATCTCTATCAAATGTTGTTTATTTGTGTGGACATCCCCAGACCTCCAGTTATGGACAAATTAGCAGGCCTATGACGTAACCTACTTTTGTTCGAAAGTTTAAAGGCTTTTATATTTGCATGCCGCCCCTCCCGTTCTGCACTGTTGACATATTTTTTAACAATTAAAAAATAATTTTGAAAATAATTTAGAATGGGATTCGTCTTGATTTTTTATATGTACGTACTTCTTTAAATCACAGTTGCCAGGTTTCCATTCTTTCCGTCCCCAAGCCGAAAGTATATTCAGAAACAGGTTTGTACTCTTTTCCTCATGCATCACAACTTATGGCTGGTTTCCTTACCCATTTTGAGAATAAAGAGTGATCCTTGCCGTGGATCGTTGTTTGTTCGTCTTTTATGTGTTTGCATGTTTTGTGTTGCATTTGTTGTACGCGTGTATTTATCCCTTTTAAGTGTTTGCATGTTTTGTGTTGCATTTGTTGTACGCGTATATTTATCCCTTTATCTGTTTAATTGAGTGGACTGGCTTTCCTTAGATCAAAACTGTTCAGTTATTTGTTTAGCAAAATTACGAATGAAACAAATAAAACTTATTCAAGGAAAAAATAAATTGAAAAGGAAAGATAGATGGAACAAAAAAATATATTTACTTTTGTAATGAATGTCTGCATGAGATCAGTGTTTTCGACTCACAGTTGTTAGTATGTATAAATGTTTTCACTCGCTTTCTTGTGGCGTCGAGCAACATTTTGTTGTTATGCCCTTTTTTTTTGTTGATACTCTATGCGAGTCTGTCTAATTCGCGTGGCGCCTTGATGGCTTATTCTCTCATCATCATCAACTCTTTCTTAAGGGACATAACCCCTAAGTCATTTTTGTTGTTGCTGTTTTGTTTGTTTTTTTGGTTTTTGTTGTTGTTTTTTTTTTACATCGAAATGTGTTACCTATCAATTTTAAGTTAATTGTATGTTGGTGATTGCGAGTATTGTTGGTATTGTTATAAAGTTATTTTAATACTAGTAGTCTTATTTATCCTTCTTTTCCAAAAATCCCCATATTTGTATTTCCTCCATCCCCATATTTTTATTTCTTCCATCCACATATTTTTATTTCCTTCATGCCCATATTTTTATTTCTTCCATGCCCATATTTTTATTTCTTCCATCCCCATATTTTTATTTCTTCCATGCCCATATTTTTATTTCCTCCATGCCCATATTTTTATTTTTTCCATCCCCATATCTGTATTTCCTCCATCCCCATATTTTTATTTCCTCCATGCCCATATTTTTATTTCCTCCATGCCCATATTTTTATTTCTTCCATCCCCATATCTGTATTTCCTCCATGCCCATATTTTTATTTCCTCCATGCCCATATTTGTATTTCCTCCATGCCCATATTTTTATTTCCTCCATGCCCATATTTGTATTTCCTCCATGCCCATATTTTTATTTCCTCCATGCCCATATTTTTATTTCCTCCATGCCCATATATTTTATTTCTTCCTTCCCTATCCCTTTACTTGGATAAGACTACTTTATGAGTGCGCCCGTTCACCTTTCTTTGGGGGTGGATTTGTTCTAGTAAGGGATGACTCGGCAGAGCACGCATCATCTCCCCTAGTGGGGGTGATATATCAGCCACCTACACCCCCTCCCCACCAGTTACTATACATCGTTCCTTCCCCGTCTTAGGTGAGCATTTGAAGATAGATTTTTACGAGATATGTGCATTTTTATGTGTAAAGATTTTTCTACAAGATACGTGTATTTTTATGTGTATAGATTTTTCTACAAGATATGTGTATTTTCATGTGTATAGATTTTTCTACAAGATATGTGTATTTTTATGTGTTTAGATTTTTCTACAAGATGTGTGTATTTTTATGTGTATACATTAAAGTTCTTTATTGTGCTGTATTAGCAAGGAAAAATGTTTACCTATAAATATAAAATTTCGTTTCATAGTCACTCTGTAGTCTCCACTCTTGTATACGAAACCGAAAGCACAAGGTTGGAGACTACAGAATATAGCCTTTCTGTCGTTACTTCTCACTGGCTGGGGGGTGGTGGTGCTGGATCTGCTCTACCGGCACTGGGGCGAGGAAGGGTCCCGGACTTCCAGCGGCCAGTCAATCACTCCCCCCCCCCCCCTCGAGAGCTGCTTTCCCTCTCAAGGAGATAGTTCTGTTTGCTCAGTGAACGTATTTTTTAAAAAAAATATACATTATTACAATTGTTTTGCTCTAAGTGACTATTTCAATACTCACGTCAAGCTAAGCTACACCTCTACTTCATATATTTACTCGTAGTATATATTCTACTATGTCTATGTATATATGGATGCTTTATATTGTAGAAGTATTTGATTACCTCATATTTTCTATAGTCCTTAGTTATTTGATATATAATTGGTTTTCTTATCATTGCGGTTTTATCACATTGAATCATAATGTTTTTTTTATTTTATTTTTTTTATTTTATTTTAATAGTATCGTGTATTACACATAACGGGCACGGGGAAATGTATTGTGACATATGTCTTTTGTAAGCTAACTCCCCTGTCAGCCATACATCGAGTAAATAGGCAAATATTATTGCTTGTTTATAAGTTTGATTTTTTGTAGGCAACATGTTCATATTGTTTCCCAATTCATGTTTAGGTTTATATGTTCTGCTTTATTGTGGTTGTTGTTTTTTTGTGTGTTTTTTTTCTTCACATTCTCCAATTAAATTGTATATTTTGTAATTATCATTAATATTTCAAAATATCTCCTTATCTCTATATTAAAAAGGGATTTATATTTCATTTCATTTTGTTTCCTAGGCGGTTCAGGTACTTTCATAAATGTATTGTTTTATAGATTTCTAGATATTTCTTAACGTATATCCAAACCAAACTAGTAGATATATATTGTAGCACAATGATACATTTTTCCTTTTGCTAGATTTCTGGATCTATTTTTTTAAAGCTTTTTTTTGTTTGTTTGTTTGTTTTTAGTTTTTAGGCTGGGTTCATTTAGCCCCTCCGATTCACATCTATATATTGTATTATTTTTTAATATAATGGCCTCCTCCCCCTCCCCCCATATATTGTATATAATTAATTGATCTAATTTATTTATCTGCTCATTATTCAAGTCAATTGTAAGCATGACAAACCAGATGTTATGATATGTATATAAGTTTTTGCTCTATGTGCCATATCCACTATGATTTTTTTTTTTTTTTTTTTTCTTTTTCATATTCTTATGTGATACACAATTTTTTTCAGTTACATTTATACAAGTGAATATTTGATCAATTTTCCCATAACATATTCCTTGGGGTTTGACCAACTATTTTATATAGTGTGATGGTACCCCAGGATGATCACCTCTTCAATTCACAGTTAAAAGTATTTCTGTTTTGGAGTGATTTAATTTACATCCCGATGTATTGCCAAAATTGTAAAATTCCATTTCCTAAATGTTTAAACGAGTTTCCATACCTAATGAAAGTAGTGCAACTATCTGCTTATAGTATTTTGTATATCCTTCTCTAAATTTGGTATATAAATTCCAGTAATATTTCTATTTTCATCATTTTTTTTACAAAGCGTTTCTATTGATATAACATATTGTTACGGCAATATGTATTATCTTTAAATTATAATAGTTTTCATTTAGGTTTATAATCATTGTATTATAATTCCTTAGTTCAATAGCCTATGCTATTTGTAAAGTACAATGTACTTCAACATGTTTACATGAGTCATGCTATGTCCTGGGAAAATCAATAATTATGTCGGTCAGCTAAACCCACAATGAAGAAATCACGTGGTAGCGCGTGCAGATTTTATGACCTGAATCCTATGTCAACATCATGTTGATCTGTAATAAGGTGTTTTAATTGTAGTACAAAGGCACTACAAGCAGTAACATGCGCGACCTAGTTTCTGATTGGTTAAAGAAGGTTGTTGACAGAATTCATTCTGAGTCGCAGTATTAGAAGTTTAAATTCTCTTTTACGCCGTAAGAGACTATATAATGCCAATATAACCACCGAATGGGCATTCTTTGCAGTTCTCCAGAATCATAAGGTTATTGAGGAAAATTATTACTGTTTGTAAAATCAGCTGGTGAAAATCTATTATCTACATAGTACATTTTGGATTTTAAGTACTATTCTTCAAGGAACTTAACAGTATTCTACATTCACAGGAGTTTACCTGGGATTAATAACATTTGGATTTAAAACTGTGTTTCTTGTGGCACATCAACACATTAGTGACTTCATTCGGAATACTTTGGATTAACTTCCGGATTATCAAAATTCAATCGGACATTTAGGATTATTTAGGAATTTCTAAACTGTAAGTTATTTTTAATTCTTTCACTTTGTTTGTTTGAAATATTTAATATTTATGGAAATTAAATTTATACTTTAGAAATTGTGAAAGCTTGCTTGAGTCGTTCTTTCTTTTGTTACTATTTCTAACTTCTAGACGTAACAATATAACATAACAGAAAGTAAACATCCCTGTCTCTCTGATGTTTCAACGCGGAAAATTATCTTCTGTTTTAGCGCCATTAATTTCTACCTTTGAGAAAATATTTGTATACAGTAATTTCTCCCAATTACAGAAGATATTTCCGAAATAAAATTTCGTTACGACAGTATTTATAAGGCTGTGTTCCATTCTATCAAGGGCTTTCTCCTGATCGAATAAAATCATTACCTCTTTTTCTCCCTTCCAGTTTATTAAATCTATTATACTTTTATTATTTAATCTGTTTGGGCTTTGTTTTGTTGTTTTTTGGGGTATTTTTAGTTTTTTTTGTATTGTTCTACCTTTTTCTCCACAGTTTTGATTAACATTTATTCTTTCTTCCATGCAGTCTTTAATTCTATCAGCTAATATTTTACTTAAAATTTTGTAATCTGTATTTATTAAAAATATGCGTATCCAATTGTTTGGTTCCGTTATTTCTCCTTTTCCTTTATATAATAAAGTAATTATCCCTTCTTTCATAGAAGATGACATTTCTCTAGTTAGGAAAATAGTATTATATACTATTTCTAAAATTGGTGTTAATTCTGTTTCAAATTTTTATAGAAATCTGCAGTTAAACCATCTGATCCTGGGGATTTTTCTTTATTATATGTGTTTTATCGCATCTTTGATTTATGTGTTTGTTATAAAGTTGTCACTTCTAAGAAAATTCCGTTATTTGTTTAAATTCTATACTATCACAATATTCGTTAATAGTTTCTTGTTGTTTGTTTGTTTCGTATATAAATATTTGTAGTATTTATGAATTTCCTTAATGATTTCCTTTCTGTCTGTTATTCTTTTATCTCCCACTATTATATTTTCTAAAGTTCCTTCTTTTCCTCTTCTGATTTCTTCTTTTCTATATATTCCTTTTCTTTTGCATATATATCCCCAGATTTTCCAGCATTTACTTTGCTCTATTTACTTTATATTGTTCAATTTTTTTGTATATTTCTTTGGTTTTTTCCTTATCACTATTATTTGTTTTTACACTGTTCATTATATTAATGCATTCTTTTTCTATATTTTCTCTCAGCCGTTTCTCGTCTCTACATATCTTTTTGGTAGTGTTTTTATTTTTAATTTCAACTCTTCCCATTCTTTTATGATGTCATAGCTTCCATGTTCATAAAAATCTGTTAATATTTGTTTAACCTGTTTGCAATAATATCGAATTATTACATTTAGTTTAAACATGTTTTATTTCATGAGTTTATCGTTGGAGATTACAAGGTGTAGAATATAGAATGTAAAGGATACGAACGAAATCCAATGGCTTATAATGTTCTTCTCCTTTGACGATACAAAAACTGTAAATATATGTGAAAATATGGCGGATCAATTTGAGTTTTAATGACAAAAAAGTAAATTGTTGAATAGTCAAAGTGAAGAGTCTCTTCGTTAAACAATAGCATTTAGCCAAGGTATATAGAACACAAAGATGAACAACGAAGGAGTTGGTGAAAGATGAGGATAAAGAAAAGAAAGAAGTTAAAAGGAGAAAGTGTTGATTGAAATATGTAGATTGTTGTGTATAAAGCTGAGAAAATAAGGAGAAAAGAAAGAGGAAGCTCAAAAGAAAAGAAGCAAAAAGCGAGATTACAAGTGAACAGTAATGTAGAGGGAGTCGTTGCAGAAGAGATGGCGAATCATTTGGAAAAAAAGGGAATTGCTGTTTACAGATGTTCATGGCCTGTGGAGGTGCATGCGTGTTATTAATAGGTGCGCTTAAGTAAATCTTTGACCTTTCAATAAATTTATGAACGGCATCAAACATACGAATGTTTACTTCATATAGAAGCGTTGTATCACCATACAAGAAGATATTTAAAGTTAAATTACCATATGGTGTGAGGGATTGAATCACTTCGCTACATTGTTCTTGGTAATAAACGCAAGAAAAACATTTTTTTTCTACAAGTCCACATCTACAAAGAGGTGATCCAATTATATTCTTTGTAAATAAATGTTGATTAAGTAAACTGCAATTTGTTCTAAGTCGAGCATGAATAATTATAAATTTTCTTCTACCCAATAAAAGTGTCTGGAAACATGAGTGTCGTCATTATATAATGCTCATTTCGAGTTTATAATGACGTCGCTGTAATATGACTCGATAGATAATGTATTTCATTTTCGAATGGCCGAAGGAAGAAACGAGTTGTAATAATGACTTGTTCTAGCTTGTACTTATTGGAAATTGTTTACATTACGTAAATTATAGCGAGTAATATCACTAACAACTGGTGGAATCAGAGATGTGAGATAGGGAGGACTTGAACCAGTTATCATTTTATATAAAAGTGTAAGTTTGTGTTGTCTAGATTCGAGACTTCCCCATTCTATTTCTCGATGTAAAGCTTCAAAAGACACTAATTTTGTTACACAAGTAACCATTCTGGCTGCCCCTCTTTGTGTTTTTTCGAGTTCACTTTTCTCGAGTAATGTGCAGTTGTCCCAAACCACAATACTATATTCCAGAATAGGTCCTATAAAAGACGTACAAATTAATTCTAAAGATTTACTGTCAAGTTGAAATTGGAGTCTTCGCATTACATTAATTCTTGACCATGCCATTTCTTGTATATAGTCTATTTGTTTGTGCCATGAGCAGTCGTTCGAGAGACATACTACAAGATGTCTGTGCGCGTCAACTTCCTCAGTTCCATGGTTGAGCATATATAGTGGTGTATGGAAGGGTTTATTAATTTTCTTAGAAATTGTCAGGAATTCAGTTTCAGTAGAGTTAAAAGATACAACCCAATTATTTGCCCATTTAGAAATTTGTTCCAAGTCAGAGTTGAGGTTATGAACGGTTACGACGGAATTATCTACGATTAGAAAGAGACTTGTATCATCTACTAAAACAGTTATATTGGAGTGTATTTCATGCACAATATCATTTATGTATATGAAAATAGTACGGGACCTAAAACGGATTCTAAGAATGTTACCAGCTTAAATACACCTCCACTTTGAAAGCACGCCCTGAAGTATCACTCGTTGTCTTCTGTTTTGAAAGATCCTCTTTGCTACCAGAAGCTTTCAATTTATGGACGAGTCCTTTGTGCCACACGCGATCAAAACGTCGAAAGACACAACTCTATATTTATTACCGGAATTAATTGCTCTGCAAAACATATCATAGATGTATGTTAACTGATTAATTGTAGAATCGCCCGGAATAAATCCAGACTAGAAAGGTGTAAGAATGTTATTTTCACGGAAATAATTAAATACGTGTTTGAAACCCAGTCTTTAAAAACTTTGCCGATAGTATTGAGAAGAGATATTGGTCTGTAATTAGATACAATGGAAGGGTCACCATTCTTTGAAATTGGACAAACGTTTGCTACTTTCAAAGAGTCTGCATAGGTGGCTTCTGTAAGATATTCGCTAAGAGTTCATTAGCCAGCTCACGCAGAATACAGTTATTTAGACCCTCAAACCGGAAGCCTTACCAAGACGAGGGCTTTTGAGAACGTTTTGTACTTCGTCAGGCGTTAGTTCTATAGAACTAAAACTTATATCCATATATAAAGGTATATCTAGAAGGTTAATTTTTGTTTCATCTAGTATAGTTTGCTCTATTAAAAACAATCTTTAATTAAATAAATGTGTCAGTTTCTTCTGTGATTATCGAACCGTTGTGTTGAAGGTATAGAATAGAATGTGTACTGAGAGGGATGATGAATACGTTAAGGGCTGACCACCAATTTTTAGATGATGTAGTGCATGATTTCAGCTTTTGTATGTATGTAGCTGTTTGGCTTCTCGAATCATAGAGATTGTTTTGTTCCGCAGGAAACGAAATTTAGTCCAATAAGAGGGTAGGTTAGATTGCTTGGCTTTTCGATAGACTCTCCTATGTTTGCATATTGACCTCTTGATTGCCGTTGTGATCCATGGACTTTCTGATAGTTTACTTTAACAGTTCTGTTCGGAATACATCAATCAGATATCAAGACTCTGTAGTCGGTAATATTTTTTACATATTTGACAATATCGTCACGTTTCAAGTAATCCCAGTCGGTACTGGATGCTTTTTGGCTCAGCCGTATATCCATATATGCCTTGGAAACGAGTAACGTTTTTGTTTTCTGTAGTTAAATATCCCATAAATAGGGCAATGCTATCTAATATCATTGATGTAAAAAGGGATCTCCAACTCCGCTGAGAATTAAACTGTAATTGAACATTACAAGTAACAGATCCAGGAACGTTGAAGAGTTTTCAGTGAAATGAGTGGGCTGATTAATGTATTGGTGAAGGGAAAGCTCATCACATAGTGATTTCATCTTTTGACCTGAGAGTGGATTTAGCATATTGAAGTTAAAGTCTCCTGTAACAATTATATCTCTAATCCTCGTATCAACAGTAAGGTGTATGGAGTCTTCTATCGTTGAAATATACGCATTGTTCGCATTTGGAAGTCTATAGAATAAGCCTACCAGAATTTGTCTTTTTTTTAAGTGAAAGTTGAATTCAAAAACACTCTAAATAATTTAGTATAAGATCCTGTCGCCTTTGGAAATGAAGTTATTCTTCCACATACATTATGACAGCACCGCGAGTATCGCCTACACTATCTTTCCTAAAGTTTTGTGGTAAGATTATAAAGAAAGATCGTCATAAGAAATGGTTGGACTGAGCCAAATTTGAGTGAAGGCCAAAATATCAAATTCCCGCAGTTCTGCATACAATGTATCTAATTTGGACAAACGTACTTTGAACATTGTAGTGCGTAATGGAAATATGGTGTGAAAAGCCAACTAGATTGCGACAAGAAACTGATGAGCTAGATGTGTCGTATGAAGAACTACTAAAGGAGGATGTAGAGTTTGGTCCCAGATTATGATGAACGTCACCGGCTAATCAGAATAAGTTCAGCAACCATGTGGTCAAAACTAAGGTAAATAGAACGCGCACGAGAAGAAACGTGAAAATGATATTACTTAAATAAGACTTGTGTTAGAGCACGTCCAGAGTTACCTATGAAGTTGTTCCTATATGAAGTCAGCGAGGACTTGCGCACTTCAAACAAAATAGATGTAGTACTATCATCACATCTTTGAATCATGAACATAATCAAAACTTGAAGCATTAGCGAAAATTTGAAATTAGGACGATATAACCTAATGATGGCAACAGGGATGGTTGTATGATTTTATGTAATTGTCATAAGTCGATGAAGAAAGAAACGAGTTGCCATCACGAAGATGCGGCCTACCAAATCTTCATTACATAAATATACTTTGTTGAGTGGTACCAGTGTCATCACATACCCGCATGATTTCGCTCCATAAGGAAGAGGAACACAGTGAGGAATAAAAGTAAACAGAGGTAAAAAAAAAAAAAAAAAAAAAAAAAAAGATGCAAAACAAAAATAATGATGAATGAGAAACCATGTCCTGAAAAAGAACTTCCATCCTTAAGTTGTGATTGATGCATGAGGATGTTAAATGTTTACATTAACGTGCATAATAGGGTTGTAATATAAACTATCTGTCTTTGGTAAGCTTCAAAAGGATCTTCTAATAAAGTAATGCAAAGATACATACAAAGGTTTTTGTATGAAGTATGATATAATCAGCAGAGTAGTAATAAAGAAAGATGCAGTGTGCAATTTAGTTTCCGTACGTTTTCGCAGACACTTCAAGCGAATACCCACTGTTCGAAGCCTGTCTACACTGAACACCAATTGATATAAGGATATTAGGAATGGACATTTAGTACAAGTAAAAATTAAAATTACGTAAAGATAGTACTTGTGAGCCACGTCTTTCTATATGGGTGTCGAACTTGTGACAGATACAAAATTTTACAGCACAAATTTATAAACATGCCTCTCTAGCAGAGTGCAAAATGACATAATCTGCGAAATTAGCAATCGACAATTAATGTGTAGAAAGAAGCTACAAAAATGTACAGTAATAAAAAAAACTTGAATGTGTAAGTATTTTCGTTGAGAAAAAAAAAATGTCATTCAGGTGCAAGGGCGAAAGGGCGCACGTTACAAAATACAAAATCAGCAAGCTAAAGTAAAGAAAGGTGTAATGAAACATGTAAAAAGACAAGTAGTAATAGAATAACAAAGCATTTATGTTAGGACAAACTATGGCTCTCATGGGTAATGAGGAAAAAAACAGCAAAAGATGCAAATCAAATATACTGATCAATGAGAAAACATATCTTTAAAAAAAAAATGTTTTTCATGGTTACTTTGTGTTCAAAGTGTGAGGATCTTAAATGTTTACAGAAATGTGCATAATAGCGTTGTAAAATAAACTATGTTGCGTTGGTGATCACATTTTGAGTTTCAAAGGAGTCTTGTATGAAAGCAATGCGAAGATACATACAAAGCTTTCTGTCAAAAAAGTATGGTATTATCAACTTGGAAGAAAGGGGGTAGCCATAAAGAAAAGATGCAATGTACAACTTTGTTGCAACATAAACTTTGTTATCACGTAACTTTAGTTACCACATAATCTCAGTTAACATACAAACAATTATAGCATACATTGTCGCAGACATTTATAGCGAATAAATATTATAAAATACCTGTCTATACTAAGATCAAGTCATATCTGGAAATTTGAAATAAGAATTTAGTAAAATAGACAATTACTGAGAGCGAGAAAGAAATCATTAAATATATGTTCAAATTGTAAAATTTAGAAAACATGTGTAATTTGTCGAAGCGTAAACTCTCAATTTCTATGTAAATCAGAAAGACAGTAATGCTATTTACTCATTCTTGTTATGTAGCGATAAAAGTTACGAAGAGATAATATTTAGCAACCACTTCTTTCTGCACGGGGCCAAACTTGTAACATATATAAAATATCGTAGCACAAATTTATAAACATACTTATAAAGTAGTGTGCAAAATGAATTAATCTGTAAAATTAACAATTAAAGTGCCGAAGAAGCTATGAAAATGTACAGTAATACAATACTGAGTTGAAATTGAAAATAAAATGTCAGGTGGGTGTAAAGGCGAAAAGGAACATGTCATAATTACAAAATATAAAGTCAGCAAATATAGCAAACTAAAGTAAGGAAAAGTGTATCGAACCTGTATGAAGGGCAGGTGGTAACAGAACAACAATATAATTGGGTCAAGACGAACTGTCGCTTCCATGGGTTATGAACTGGACTTCTCTATCTCCGTCATAGGTAGATTGACGAGGTTCTGAAAGCTCTTTCAAAATAAAATTTAAATCTACACCAGGTAGAATTTCCGCCAGGTCCTCATTAGAATTGATGCGGTGAATTTTTAACGATTTTTCTTTTACATAGATCATTCCATCATGATGTCCAGGCGCTTGGGTCTCACTAACTTCCTGACTTCGAAATGCAGCTTTCTTCTTGGTCTCGTTAGATCATCGTTAATAAAGATTTCACCGCAACCCTTACGTTTTACTCTGTGTAATCTGTCATTGTCCTTTAAATCAAAATCTAAGCAGAGGGATTTAGACATTTTCAGGAAGTATTTGTCAGTGTCCTCGTTTTGGCTTTCTGGGACTCCTGTGAGCCGGAGACAGTTTCGGTGCTTTACTGTTTCGCCTTGTTCGCATTTAGTTGTAGTTTCAGAATGCTATATCTGAGTTTATCGTTCTCTGATTCCAGATGTGTAATTCTGGCGCTCAGGTCCGTAGCAACACCATCTACTATACATTTAACCATGTTCTGAAGCTGTGTACGGAATGTTTATGGCAGGAGTTCACAGATTTTCAGAAGCTCTTTGTGTTTTATTGTTGTAACACTTTACGCTGGCCCCGTCGCCTGTAGGTCCAAATTGTCTGAGCTTCCAAGGAATTATGACATTTTCACCTGTTCAGATTCACTATTTACTCTTTTCTTTTTTCTTCTCTTCTCATTACATTTTCGGGTTCCTGCTCCCCATTTCTGTCTTTCTAGCATTTTAATTGTCAGACGTACTGGATAATGATCAGCAATTATTATTTTGTCTATTTTACATTCTTTTACCAGGTGTTCTCAGTATATAGTTTTATAAAATTTATCAATCCTAATCCCTTGCTTTGCTGGTATATATATATATATATATATATATATATATATATATATATATATATATATATATATATATATATATATATATATATATATATATATATATATATTCTCTTTTATCTATGTTTTGCTTTGGTATATATGAATGAATTTATTGTTTTCAATTAGGTTCTTAATATCTTTTAGTAAGAACTTATCTTTTCCATTGAATCATGTACTTCTGTCAGTTTCTTTTTCTATCGAGTTAAAGTCCCCTCCTACTATTATATTTTCCACAGAATATTGTTGCAAGTAATTGTATCAATAGTTTATGTATTTGACTTTCGATTTTACAAAATTGGATGGTGCATGCACATTTATAAAATGGCAATTGTTGATTTTTAAATGAATTAACCTCCATTTGAAAATTTCTCCAGTATTTATAATTTGATATTATGATTTACAGTTTTCCTCGACATTCTCTGAGTTGCATCAATTGTTTCTAGTTGACTGCACGGTTCTTCGACAAGTGCCTATTTCACATTCTCCTGTTTCACTTTGGAGACATTGAGCTTTGGGGGCACTTTTTTGCCTTGTGGTCGTCTGCTAGGCTGAATCTGGACACTGAGCTTGGAGACTATGAGTCCGTGGTCAGTCCATAATTCTGCATTTTTCATGGCCTTCGTGACTCGGACATCCTGCCAGTCTCATCTCCTGTCGATGACGCAATCATTGAGATGCCAGTGCTTGGAGCGTGGGTGCATCCAAGACGTCATGTTGCGGTTTGACAGGCGGAAGTCTGTGTTGGTGATTAAGAGGTCGTGTTCAGTGCATTTCCTAAGTAGGAGGAGTCCGTTATTGTTGCAGTTGCCAAAGCCATTTTCGCCAATGACACCTGTGCTAACTCTATCCTTCAAGTCACCATGTATTATGAACTTGTCTGCCTTCGGTACTTCTGCGCTAAGAGACTCCAGGTCTTCATAAAATTTGTCCTTAATCTCATCTGGGTTGGTCATGGTGGGTGCATAGGCTCTGATGATAGTTGGATGTTTTTTGTCAGACAGTGGGAGTCTCATTTGCACTAGTCTTTCAATCACGATCTTTGGGAGATTTTTGGACTTGCTGACTAGCTGTGATTTGATAGCAAATCAAACACCAGCTTCACGTCGCCTTGAATGTCCTGATGTGCCAATAGCTTTGAATGCTCTGATGTGCCAGTAGTCTTGAATGTCCTGATATGCTTGAATTATGTATCCAGAATGTAATTGAATGAATTCAAAAAAAATCCCAAAGTCATGTATCAATCCAAAATGAGAACGAGCACTTTAGTAGTCCAATGAATATTTTAAATAAATAATTCCTCTCTCTGAATTTGCTCTGATTTTCACATCACAGGTGAAAACATCTGACTATTAAACTTATTCTTCATAGACTGACCATTAGAACAAGAATGAAATATTGCTTACCAAGCTCCCTATATATAAACACAAGTCAACTGACAGAATTTTCCAGAAAATCATATGACTACATGACAAATATCAGTAATTCTAGTGGAAAAACCGGAATAATTGTAAAAAAAAAAAAAAAAAAAGCAACCCTGACCTCGAAGGACAAAGTTAAATATGTAAACATTATACATAACAATTTATTGATTGACTGACTGAGTGATGGAAAACAAAAGGTTGTTTCTGGTTGCTCTGATTATACTTCACCCATTGAGACGTAAAATTATGGTTTAGCAGATAGTGCGATGTTTTTTAACAGACAGTGCGATGTATCAAAAATGGATTTCGCATTTTAAATGTTTCGTTTTTCATATATTAACTTAAAGCATCTCTTAACCTGGCAATTAGAGAAACTGGTCAAGCGTTTTTCGAGATCTACGGATTCCTTTTGCATGGTGGACGTCACAAACGAAGAACAGTTACACAAATAAACAAAAACGTAAACAATATATATATTTGCATACTGTTTTGTTATGGTGAAACCAATATTCACAGAATCTAATACTAATATGTTTCAGTGTTTGTAATTGTTCTTCATTTGGGTCGTCCACCTTCAAAAAGGGATTTGGAGATCTCGAAAACACTTGACAAGTTTCTCTGACTTGCTGCACTGTGTTTTGTCCTGTTTGTTTCATGAATAATTTTTCCTTGACAAAAGCGATCTCCCTAACCATCGGAGTTGAAATGTGTTTCAGGGAGTGGCATGCATACAGATTTTAACATTTTATTTTTATCCCACGTCTTTTCTAATTAAAACTATACGCGTCCTTTCTTGATTCATTAGGCTTGGTTTACGAATGAAAAGTTATGTTTTCTTGAAAAACTTTACTTTATCAGCTAGAATTCATTGGAAAAGTTTCAATTTTTTTTCAAAATAAAAATGATTAGTTTGAATTTTACACTTATACTTCTCTTCTTTCTCTTTCATGGGTACAACATATCCAGTATATAGGCAATTATACCTCTACGTCGAGGATAATAATAATAATAATAATAATAATAAATGTATTTAGGTAGGATCAGCAAATAACAAGTAGTACAACATTAAAACATAGAACAATTAAATAACATTGATACAGTGCGTTATACAAGCATAATAAACAGTTGTAATACATACATACATACATACATAAATACATACATACATTAAAAAGAAAAGAAGACATGTGATCCAACAGGGCTGACCCATACAAGTTGACAAAAGACGCAATATCAGGGTGTCTCAGTGGCGGTGCGAGGGTTCGAGGCACCCGGGGGCAATGTTCATTAGTGGCGCTCCTAAAGAGGCGCCCGGGGGCAATGTTCTTTAGTGCTTTGTGACAAGGAAGAGTTTTTATGTCAGTTGCCAAACTCCACCCCACCCCCATCTAAGCTTCGGTTTCAGCTGAAAAAAGAAGCTCCCGACGGCGCCCCCTCCCCTCACCCGGCGCCTGGGGGCAATTGCCCCCCCCCCCCCTCGCGCCCCCACTGGGGTGTCTACTGGCTAGAGCGCGAGACTACTGACTGGAGGGTTACAAATTCAAGTCCAGGTTAGGTTGTACTGTCGTGGCACTGCATCACATGACATTGATATGTCCGTCCGGCTGTGAATATGAGCATGTGTGGGAGCATTCCTACTCTGATATACATGCTCAAACTTCCGATTTAGTAATTAATAATCATATGCCAAAATCGCATTATTCAAGGACGTTCAGAGGAACAGCTGTACGCCTACATGATCGTTCTTATTATATTGCCTGCCAAACTGAATTGTGAACGACTCTTATTGTTGGTCTTATGTGATATAAAGGTTTTAGTACTACATTAAGGAATATGCCTGAGCTGATTAAATGATCCAGTCACGTCTATTTATAGATACATTCGCCGAAAGTTTCAGATATTCGTGATCATAATTTGAAATCAATAAGGGTCAAGGAAGCAGGGAAATCCCTTGATGGCACACAGACAAGGTCCTGCGTGATATAGGGGTCTAATTTAGCAAAATGTTATCCTGATGACGTGATCTCGAAATAGAATTTCTGTTTCACGCTGGCAGAAGCAGTCCAATTATGTAAAAGCTCTCTATTGTTCGAAGACAAATAACCGTGCTTTTGTCAAAATGAACAGCAGAGAGTCGATGATTACAACTTATATTTCGTTTAATTACGATATAGTCACAGTATACCAACGATCCTTAGCTATTCCGATTTAGTGTAGCTTCGGTTGCATTTGCAAAATACTGTCTCTTTTAATTTGATGACTATTGTTTGTTTCAGAAAGAGCAGGCCTCTTGGTCAAAAAACGCCTTTAGCACACAAAATTGAAGTCATGCTCAAAAGGGTAGATAACAATCACAATTAGGGCCTTTCAATGTCATTGAAACAAAGTATATATTGTAAAGGTAGAAACAAATAAGGAAATGTGTAACATTTTGTTATTCTAACCTCACTCAAATCGAAGTTATGGAAGATTTTTAGCAAGAGTTAATTTTTTCTGCTCACACAGATTCCTCATTGCGGAGTCCGATTCCTAAAAGTCAGTTACTGATCACAACTTCAGACCAGTGGATGTGTCTAAGTTAAAAATAATTGAAGTCCGCATACATACATATATCTACCTTGATTTCTGTAGTAGGAATCCAGATGGACTGTGTACTTAGAATCAGAATTAATTACTGGGTCGACATGCGGGTATGTCTGCTACGCACAAATGCCTATACCGCCGATGTGTAGCATAATTTTTTTGTGATGTGCATTGTCGAGATGGTATATGGGTTGGTGCTTACAGGCAAGACAATTGGTGCCGTAACCCGCGGATCCTGGTTCGAATCTCCGTAGAGTACAAATTAAAATTATCTAACCTGTATGATATTATTATTTATTCGTATTTAAAAATATGTTAATGCTATCAAGCATTCTCCTGTAGAATCCAGGATAGAACTTTCCTCTCTGTTTAGTGTATATATATATATATATATATATATATATATATATATATATATATATATATATATATATATATATATATATGTGTGTGTGTGTGTGTGTGTGTGTGTGTGTGTTGGCTGTTACTGCTTCACTACCCTTATATTGGGTCATGCAGCTAATGCTGTTTGTTTCATGGTGCCTTTTTGACGATATACGCAAGACTTCCGATCGATTGAGCTGACGACTCTACATGGATTGTATTTATTTGAGCTAGTTGTTGAAACTGACGATAGCAAAAGAGCGCAGACGGATAGGTTAGATGTCAATCCGAATCAATAGCATGATAAAAAGTGTCGATAAAGTACCTTAGCCAATATCTTGTACAAGAACCGATAAATTGTGCTCATTCTTAGATTACTGAAGCTTTTTTACATCACTTAGAGGAACTTTGTTCATAACTTTGGCTTGATAACTGAGGGCATTAATTACACGTCGGTTGTTCTATAGTTGAGTAATTTTACAACTAAGGGACCGACCATTTAATTTTCGAGGGGGGGGGGGGGCGCAGACTTGACATTTTTTGGAAAGTTGAGAAAAACTACTCTTTCCCTGATTTGTAGAACACACACACACACACACACACACACCACTCTTTTCCATCTTATTACTTGAAAACAAATGTCTTGAGATAAAAGAAAGAAAAAATATCCTGGTTGGAACAAAAATACCTCCCCCGCCCCTGATTAAATGGTCAGTACATAAAGTGCCTACCTAGCAACCAATCAACAAAACAACTGACCAACCTACCCACTACTTAATGTGCGCACGTGTGTGTGTGTGTGTACATGCATAAGAATAATATTCACATAGTTTCAGAACAGACAAGCCCTTTCATATTCGCGTTTCTAAGTTCAAAAGGACGTAGACAGAAGCTAGCCCTTCCCTGTTAACATTTTCAAGGTCGAAAGTACCTTAATAAACACAATGACATTTGAAAAGAAAGCTAATGACGTAATACCATCGTCTGTTGTCTTTGTCGAGTATCTTGCCAAACTAATCGTTGAAAATAGTTGAAATAGTATCGACGAAATGTCGAGCATTAAAATAATATTCTGCAGGAATTCTAATGTCATATATATATATATATATATATATATATATATATATATATATATATATATATATATATATATATATATATATTCAATCGGGGATGTGCTGGCGTGGTTATTTTTTTGGTCGTTAAAGTCAGGGTAATTTTTGTCCAAGTGTTCTTGTACTTGTTCTCTTAGTATTTCAACTACGAAACTGGTTTGATGCCTGGCGATATTCAAGACTTGAATCAGATGAATGATTTCTACCAAAGCCACTTCCCAATGAGCGTCGCGGTCCACTTGTATGGCTTAAGGTAATTTTATCGTGAAAGAACATAATTTGTTGTTGGGAAACACATCCAGAGAACTGTCATTAGGTAAAGCGAAATAAAATTGGTTATTCATATTTCAATTGTTCTCAATCGATGTCAAAGGAGAATGATTTTGCAACGGTTCCAGAAGGTTGCAGTCACTGGAGTGGTTGTGATTAGGGTTTGCGTGGCTACCGTTATTGTTACCACTGTCGGCGTATTTAAAAGAGGGATTGGGAAGAAGATAGCCAATACAACAGGTGATTGAAATGATCCACAGTAGTTTATCCTCTTGGTGCAAACTCAAGTATTCAATAGCCAATCCAATGACACAATACGCCACGAAGATCTGACTGAAAAATACTATTTTGATTTTTAGGAACACGTTCACCACAACACACACACTGTGCTAGTTGCTATTGTTTCTGTAGCTCCTTGAGTAATGAAGTGGAGGAAGGGGACAGTGTTTAACGGCATGTTTAAGACTTCTACTTCTTCTTATAGTCAATGAATTGCGACGCTGTAATCCAAGAATCGAAACTTATGAATATCTTGTCTAACGGACCTTTTGGATTCGACGTATTCCACTTTATGTGTTCTTTGATAAAGAATGCTCTCGATATCGTAAATATTGTCGTCGTTCTTCGTCACTCGTTGTAACTCTGGCAAATAAAATATTCCTTTTAAAGTATGTCCATTCATATCTTCAAATATATAGACAGGCGGGTGACGTCCACGCACCTGTCTTGTGACACGAAACAATTCTGTTGTCTGTTTAGGTAAGTATCCTTTGTCAAAAGTACGCTTTGTTTTTCAATGCGAATCCAATCTCGTGTGTTTAAAATGTATTTCTTCTTGGATGTCTCAGACGTTCCTAACAATCGATCATATACTGCCACTTCGTTTTGGGGAGTCACTTGTTCTGGGGTACAACTGAAGGTGTCGTTGTTTTAGTTTGTTTTGAAATTGTTGGTTGAGAAATTCAGTGCCTTTGTCGGTTTGCTATTGCAGAGGGTGTCGATCACTTTGTTTCAGGACGATTTTCAACGCTCGCACTAACACCAAACCTGTTTTGGATGTCAAAGGGACCACCCAAGCCAATTTTAAAAACACATCAAAGATACAAAACAAATGTTTTAACCTCGTTGTACCAAACCAAGTATGATACATCTGCTAAATTGGCTTGCCATTGATGATCGATTCTGCTACTTGTATTTGACTTCTTGAAAGTTTTCGTTCAGTGTGCTTGTGTAACGTGTACGTCGATTATTCTTGCAAAGATTGTTGTACATCCTGCAGACGTACACTTTTGAGTTTGGCCTTGGCTACACGATGCAATATTTGAACTCCTTCTTATCCAGCAGCATGAGTAGGATTATAGCAGATGTGTGTCCTTACTGTTGTTCAAAAAGTCACCCAAAAGTCTTCAATGCTCTTAGGTTTGTGTTCTAATTTGGATTGCGGTGCTTAACGTGTCCGACGAGCAATAGAAGTGAGTAAGGAGGCCTTCACAGAGATCATCGGCTCTTTTTTCTTGACTTCTTGTTTCCACGTCTTTCTTGTTTTTCTCTGTTGGAAAGGGTGTCGACATCGTATTTTTTACCCAAGCTTCTATTCCTTGTCAAATCAGTGTAGGTCAACATAGCTGCAACACGTTGGGTAAAAGGTGTTTGAGCAGATGGGGTTTGAAAGTCTTCTAATTCTTCTCTTTTTTTCTTTCTCTTCCATAGATGTAGCAGTGTCTGTCGTCGTGGTCGTCTTTGTAACTCCTGTTTGTTTCCTTCGGTCTTCGTTACGTTCTTTAAATCTCTTAGAGTCGGTTTGGTAGTCTCGTCTAAAGCTTTCTAGTGAAACAGTTGAAGATGTTGACATAACTGTGCGTGCCGTTGCGATTTTATCGTCTCTGACAAATCTTTTCGAATCATCAACGATTGTAACCATTGTTGTAAGCGTGACATCTCTCTGAGATTAGGATTGTCAGAAATATCCGTTGTTCTTACCAACAGTAGAGTTCCATCCACCATCTGTAAGGTACTAGAGATAATTTTCGTCCTTCCATAAGGTCCATGTGTGCAGTACTGATGTCCTTCCAGAAGGTACAGTCCTTTTTATTTTCACTTCAACACGCCTCCTAAATGATGTCTAGCTGCCATTCCTAACAGGGGAGTAGCCGACTTTTGGCTTATCAACGGAGCTATCGTGTCGGAAGAAAGTTTCCTCGTTGAACCAGCACTTTTTCTATTGACTAACTGAACTTTTCTTTTTCACCATTTGTCGAAGAAGGTGATGATGTCGTCCTAATTGCTGTTTCTGTGTCTTGGGCAAGGGAACCGTTCCTTGCAATACCTTTTATCAACATTCACAGACCGTATCGATGATTTCTTTAGGAGTTTTTGAATAGTCTGTTTTTGCATCAGGGCATTCGCTTTGGTGAGCACTGATAAAACATCTCAGTGTTTGTCTAAACGAGGAGAAATGGGGTTTTCCCTTGTTTGGATGCATGTTTTGGGGAAGATATCTTGTTCAGAGAACTGAAGTTGCTCTTTTCCAAAACATCTTCTTTTATACTGGAATTCGTCTCCACTGGTTATCGGGACGTCATACCAACTTGACTTTGGGCACCCTGTACGACGAGACAATGACGGTTTTTTCAATGGACTAAATTGCGCAAGTTCTTGTTTGGACAACTCCAGCAAACTTTGTAACATCCCTGTTCTGTCTTTCACATTTCCTTATTTCGTGCGACCTTTCTGGCAGCAGTAGCAGCAGAAGGAAGCGTAGGAATCATTTTAGAAATGGGTGTCCACGGGGTCAAAGAATACAACAGATTGGGAAACACTTAACATAATTCATGTTTGGCCGACATCCTTAGAGGCCGACCATTTAATTTTCAGAGCGGGGGGTGGAAGGGTTGGCGGGAGTAGGGGCGGGTTTATGAGGGAGTCTGGGATTTTTCTGAAAAATTCACACTCTTCAAATATTTAGAAAAAAATATTGTTGCCCTGATTTATACAAATAGAACCTATAATATCCATTATATTAGTTGAAAACATTTTTCTTGAGGTATAGAATCTTGGATCGGCAAGTTGTGTCAATGCTACTTTATGCTTTTCAAAAAACGATGCGTTTAGATGTGGAATGTGAATGATTCCTTGTAATAATTGACGTGGCGTCAAAGAAAACCATTGAAACACTTCTTTGAGACTGGCTTCTAAACATTTTATCGTGACTGTTGGCATACAGTGGGCGAATCAATTTGGCAGAAGGATAAGATTGAAAGGAAGTCATGTTGAATTATGTCAGGGAGGAAGGAAGTGAATGCTGTTATATATTTTTTAGACATACAAAAACAAGAAAGGCGACGTATAAATCACTGGATCCCCGTCTCGATACCAATTGTGAAATAAATCCGTATGAAATATCAAATAATCTGGGGTGGTAGGTTTTTAATCGATCAGTAAATACACATGTGCCAAATGAGTGGCATCGTCATATGCATAATTCAGCCAGTGTGCTCCTAATTGCTTAGCCAATACTTGGATTTGAGAATTGTCTTTAAGACTTTTGAAGAACACCACACAATGAGCATTGAGATTAGGCGATGGGCTTTACTTTGTTGAAATAAATTGTGAGTATTGTAGATAATACTAGCGTTGCGATGATGTCTTATTCGTTTAAACCAGTTTAATTTCTTCTTCATCTTCACCTAGCGTGTCATCGATGATGATGAGGAGCGTTTGACTAGAGTCAGACACGATCCCATCGTCTTCGTGAGGAATACCTTTAACAAATGAAATGGATTCTCCTTGACTTTCTTTCAGTAACGAGTAAGTCAATTGCCACTCTTTGTAACACCACATGATAGGTTGTGGAGAACAATCAAACAAAAGTGATTTGTGTTCAATCAATAATATGGCACGTTCGGTTTTGCCTGAATCGCTAGGTTCAGCAATCAACATGTTAAAGGCATGGTGAAGATACAGTGCCTCCCAACTCTGATGATCTGACCATTCGTTATTCACTTTGATTGTTATTCACTTTGAGAACTGAGGATGCAGCCGTAACTATTGCATTGTTGTGGACATTCTGAGACTACCACAAATATAAGACATTTTATACAGACACAGTTTAAAGTTTTTATTAAAAAGAGACAACAACATATGAAACACCACGTTACAGTCAATTTCAAAAATGAGTTCATTTCATTTCTCTCTTATGTGTTAGTGACAGCGCAATCAGACGCAAGGGTTCTTCTTTTTGTGATGCTTAGTGAGCAACATCTTGTTTCTATGTGCTGAATCCAAGACTTTCCAGTCACGAACATCATTCCAGAGTAAAGTCTGTTGTTGGTGTACATTACTAGTGACATACACTTCTTGGTAAGTATGAACTGAAGATAGGGTGCGACGAATCTCTTCTTCAAACAGGGGTAGATTGGGATTGATCATTAATCGCATGGCTTCCACAGAACGATTTTTCGTGAACAGACCAAGTTTTGGTGATCATTAATTTTCATGGAAAGGTAATGCATGTGCCAAAGAGAATCTGCTGGTAGAAGAAAGCCAAGAAATTCAGTCACACATGCACGCACGCATACACACACACACGTCGTTCCAAATTAAATGGAGTCGTATCGTCGTGTGGAATGAGTTCATCTACAAGCACTTTGTAATCCTTTAAATCTTTAATCATTTCATTGACCTTCTCCCATGGTATTCGGCGCAACACTGCGTTCAGAAGTCGTGGCATTCCGAGTTTTATAACGTGTTCGCAGTTGATCATAGCATAACAATAGATCGTCAATGGGCTCTTCTAAAATTTCCATTCACATTTAAATTTGTGCAACACTGTGTGCAGAAGTTGTGGCATCGAGATACTTATACCCACGTCGAGTTTTGTGTTTGTCATAGCTTTTGCCTGGAAATCAGCCTTCTTATAATATTGAAATAGTAATGGTTTAAAACTCTAGAATGTATTTTTAGTTGGAGTCTCACTTGAATCTGTACAAAATAATTGTAAATGCGTTCTCTCAGCTCCAAAGGTAGATTCTGAATGCACTCTTCTAAACTGTCAATTCACATTAATGTGTTTTAAAGGAATTGTCAAATGATGACCACAGCAAAAAATATCCAGTAAATTGAGTTACTAACTCACATACGATACGTTGTACTGGATTATCGTCTTGAGTCAATAATCTTTATAAAAGCACTTTGTAATCCTCTAAATCTTTAATCGTTTCATTAATTTCCTTCCATACAGTTCGGTGCACAACTGCAACACTGTATGAAAAAATCGTGGCATCGAAAGTCTTATCACGTGTTGACAGTTGATCAATGTCTGACCATGTGAACACTTTCAAGATAATCAACCTTCTTATAGCATTCAGATACCAATGATTAAAAAGTATATGCCATTGAGGATGCAATCGTTCTTTGCGCTTCACTTGAATCTGTACAAAGCAATGGGTTTTCGCAACTCAGGAGGTAAACAATCAATCTTCTCTTCTAAAGTGCACTGGATACGTATCCATAGGGATAATAATTGGGACCGATTAAGGGAATGTTTTGACAGCAAGGAGTCCATCTGGCATGTTCAAGGTAAACTATCTTTATACTCCAATTCCTGGGGTTTCACACCACAAATGAAACACTCTGCTTAGTCTCTTTCTCCCAAGTATACAAATCCTGCTCTAGCCAAAGATTTGGGGGTTGGTCCGTCCAGATATTTTGGACATTTCCCTTTGAACGTGTTGAACGACTGCAAAATCCCAGTAGCCAGGTAAAGATACGTGAAATGACAAAGATTGGCAAGCGGACGGCATCACTTTCTATAGTGGAGCAAGATTGTGTTACATCACTCTCGTCGCAGGGCATAACATCCCACTCGTCTTCATTCAACTTTTTTTAGGTCCGCCACTGGTAAAACTTAGAATAGTATCTTCGGTTTGTTCGTCAATCCATGCTCCCAAGCATTCATCTTTAATGTAAGAGTGATAGTATCCAGGGCGATCGATGCACATGCAGCTATCGGTGTCAAGGTAAAGGACGCGATCCCCTAAAGGTTCCAACACCGAGTATAATTTTAAACGGGCGCTGGCTGTCACGTAAGCAGCAATGATTACAATGGCAAACAAGTTGGGTTGAACGAATACGATGACCTCGTTGTAATTCAACAGGATCAAATCTTCACGTAAGATTTCGACGTGTTTGATGAATTTCTTGAATTGTCCATTAACTGAAAGTATGGACTTGGATCCACAAGTATTTGGTCTTGGGCATCATCGGGAGCTCAGCGAATTTTCCCCACAAACATTTCAGCTTGACGTTTTCTTACTCGATGCCTTCTATGCATTATTACCATTGTTTGAACTATTCTTTTTCTTTTTGGTGTGACACCAGGAGAGATAGCCGCTCGCTTCTTGTTACAGTTTGAGAAACTCGTTGACGTATCCTGAAAAAATTCCTGGACTCTAGCCGTCGTCCTTTTTGGTATTGTTCCATGGTAGGAAAGTGCCAAATTTCGTATACTTTTAACAATTGGTATCCACGATCAGCAGCATGAAACAATTCCACACTCACCCAAGTTCCTCTCACGGCGCACTCTTGGTTCTCGTGAAGACAGGTTGGTGTTGATTACACGTTTCAGCAGACGAATGACATAAGGGAAACATCAGTTTGTCATTGCAATGATGAGGCAACATGGGATGGTACAAGTTCGTTGGTGGAAGAACTTTACATCTGAGCAGACCTTCGTATTGGAGAATGTGTTTGATGTTTAGGTTCAGCTTGACCGGCATGAAATCTAGCATATTTACAGACCCAAGGGAACAACAAATACATATCCAATGTAACCAACGCAAAGCCGTGGCCGAATACTGCCAGCTCGCAGATTAAAAGATTTGAGGTGGTACAACAGCTAGAATGTTCTCGGACATGAAATTCTTTCGGCACAATAATCCACATGCTTTGGCAATGGTAGAAGCTTCTTTCAGTGGATTCATACCCACGTGCTCGAGAAATAACTGTCGAATTTTCCATAACATCGTCGTAGAGTGTCTACATCGCACCGGCAATATTTTTGCATTTCTTCTTGAAAATTGAAAGCGTCCAAAGAGTTAGCTTGGTACCAGGCATAGTTAGCTTCCCTCTACTCTGCTAGCATACCGTCTGTAGTCGGGCAAATGAAGAAGCACAATGTGTTGAATTTCTTCGGTATTGAAAATGTGAGGAAAATATCCTGCAGTCATTTCAAACATTTTGGACATTTTACTCAAAGGCATAGCCAAAGAAATCGTGAAATCTTTCAACTGTACTGTTCCCACTTTAATGTAAATTATCTTGGCTCCATTTATGGTGAAATTCGGTTCCTTTTTCTGAAAAATGTTTCGAAAGAAACTGCCCGTCGCACCCTGAGAAATTGTGAGCGATCACAGTACTGTATTGATGACAGTGATCGTAACTATCGACCTCTTCTCAATCCAAGGCGTCAGCGGAGTCCAACACCCAGTGAGCGAAATCAAGAAGAATATTGGAGCCACGAAATATCTTTTAACGCCCACCCAAGAGAACGCTACAGTTCTGACAGTGATTAAATAAAGGTTTCTGAATACATTGGTGGCAAGCTCGATGAGCGACACAAAGTTAGGAATGCGAATCCCTGTGTCTTGGGGACATTCAAAGTAAAAAAAAAAGGTAAAACGTCAACGCGATGGCCTTGTTTTTTTTTTCTTGTGTTGTTCTTGTGATCCAATGATTCATCTGGTTCGTTGACATATCGTTGAATGTACATGTAACACTGATGATCCAAATCGACAGGCTGACGACAAACAGGACATCGTTTCTTTCCTTGACAAACATCAACGGCTATTGAATTGTGACGAACATTTTGTCCACATTTTGGACACGCTTTGAATCATTCGCAAGCACTTTTCTGTTGTTGCAATTGTTTCATTTGATGTCAGCCGTAGCACGCTTGACTCACAAATGTTCGTCCACAGGTAGAGCATTGAATCATTTCTTGTCACTCAGAAACACAAGGTCTCGACGCTAAACAGCCACATCTGTCTCCAGAATTAACATGTTGTTCCCAATTGTTGAATCCTTGGTCACATTTGTCCCAATAGTAACCGTATCCGAGAAATCATTTCATACTGGTAATGCCGTCGAAATGATTTTGGTGATAATAGACGTGAATATATTGTCCGTTTGGAAAATTGGGTCCTCAAAACACGAGATCTCTATGGATCACTTGAGGGTAAATTTTCAATGTAGAGCGTGGGGCTACCACTTCTGGAATTTTCTGTATTCCATGAGGTCCACACACGGTCTCTTTCGAAATCCCAGTTTGTTCCAAAAGGATCTGTGCTTCTCTTCGTTGTTTGGCTCTGTCCGATTGCCTAATTTTTGTCCATGATCGCTTCCATTCTGGTGTATCGATTTTCTCTGCATAAGGTCTAGCAACCACGATTGCGCGGGTTAAACACGTGTGATCTTCGTCGTTGTCGATCTTGACGATACTTGTTTTGGCAGTGCAGAGTTGATCCACAGATAAGACTTTGTGTTTTCCGCTCCCCAAACGAGGTGAAAAGCGAATCATGTGGAGGGTGGCTTTTCGATCATTAATGTCAAACTCATTGTTCGATTGTTGTACATGTTGAATCTGGTCGATGATTTTGGATGGATTTAATAAAAACGATCCAGACATGAGTTTTCAAACTGTCGTGAGTGATAGAAAGTCACAAACGACCTTGATCTTCAGCTCGGCACAGTGGTTTCGACTCATCCAACACAGACTCCAATAAGTCGGTAATAAATGCAGCCACTTTGTCTTTAAATTTGACCGTGTAAATGTAAGCGGTGGTTCGAAATTTTCTGGAAGTAACTTTGTGACTGTCTTGAGTGTTAAAATATTCTTCAGGGAATACCGAACGACTTTCTTTCTTGGCGATCTTGACCGACGGTAGTGGCATTGGATATGGATCGATCATCTCCAATTCAAAATCCAATAAGGTGAACTTCTGCCAAAACTTCTAGGATGGTATTCGGTGACACAGAACGTAGTCATTGTTGCCTTGTTTCTGGGTTCTCCATGGAGTGCTGAGGTGATCTTATGATGGTGAACCATTAAAGTTTTATTTGAATAGGGTACCTCTCTCTCACTATATTATGAGCCTTGACATAAAACGATATCATTTAGTTCCGCTCAGATTTTCAACCTGTGAAGATTGTAAGAGCAACAAAAAAAATCACACTTCTGGTCAGAGATTTACAGTAAGTGATTCGAAAATACACGATGTACAACAAGACCTATGAGGTTTTGTTTTATGGGTTTAACGCCATTTTTCAGCACATGAGAGGCTATACATGGCGGCCAGTATAACTGGTGGATAAAGAACCTGGTAAAATCCCGGGAAGAACCACCGACCCACGGGAAGCTATTTGCAAGCTTTCTCACATTGGCCCAGGACTCGAACCCAATCGGACAGAGGTGAGATGGCAGTGATCGGTAAAGGCGAGCGCCTTAGACCGCTCGATCATCCTGGGCTCCAGACCTATGAGGAAAAATAACACTAATATTCTTCAGATAAAGTAAAGATATCTGTTATATCCGTCAAAAGAATGGACACTGGGCCCCAGAATGTCCATAACGCAAAAGAAAAGGAACATCAAGAAAGGAGAAAACAGACCAGGAGACAAAAGTTAAGATACCAGCAAGAACATTGGTTTCCAGTGTGTCCAGAACATCAAAAGAAAGCGAAGGAAAAGAAAAACAAAGAGAAAGAGATTTCAGAAGAAGCAGAAGAACCCATTTCCTCTAAGAAATTCAAAAGGAATGTAAAGGTAAAGGAAAGAAGAAGGAAGAGATCTCATCAGAAGCAGAAGAAACCATTCCACCTAAGAAATTGAAAGCAAGACACTAAGAATAACAAATGGTCATTTTGTGTCATGCTTAAATTTATATTGTGATGCCTATTTCACGAGAATATACCAAAACGTAAGTATGTAATTGTCTGTTTTTTTTTATTTTTCATAATATATAGACACATTTTTGGGGAGGGAGTTTGTATTTTAGAACTGGCAATGATTGAGAAGTGTCTCTTTTCTGAGAGATATGGTGCATGGTCCTAAAAAGGGATGTTGGGTTGAAAAAAGAACCAAATCTTGGACTTTCATCATCAACGGCAACTGTCTTGAACCTTTTCTTCATCCTTGTCCTACTGCTGCTGTTGTTGTTTCTGCCGTTGCTACCATCTTGGTAGTAGTAATAGTACTGGATGTCATGGAAGATTTGGAATTCTTTGGAGTGTAGGTCTCTTTCTATTATACTTGATCAAAGAAGTTTCATATAAGACTTAACTGTTTCATTTCAGCCAGAATTTCATGTAAGATACTCACAATTTCTGATGTTCTGTTTTCACTAGCTTCACTCTGTTCACAGCTCATGGTGTTCATCTCTTGCTGCCTCCTTTCCTCTTGTTGTTGTTGTACAAAAGTCTGTTCTTATTTTTGTCATTGTAAAATTGTCCCTAGCTCTTCTTTCTGTTTCTTTTAAAAATCGTCATATTGTGAAAAGGGTAGTGATGTTGTAGGAGGTGCCATCAATGGATACCATCAGTGGAGTAATAATAGCAACAGCAGCAGTAGTACTACTGTAACTCCAGGTATAGGAATCCACTGCAGGCATACCCCAACACAAAGTCTTTGTCTTAAATTCAAACACAAAGTCTTTGTCTTAAATTCAACCATGTGTACTGTACTTGATCCATCCCGCATTCTCATGATGTGAATCGTAGAAAAGCTCTATTGTATACATATACCAAAAGTGATGTCACACAACCTTCTGCATTCTAATTGATGGATACAAAACATGCCATTGCTGGAATATGTTGAATATGTTCTTACTGACTTAACCTCAAATTCATTTTCAGTCTGTGGCCAGTCTATATCAAAGAGTGTGTTTGCATATTGTTTCATCTGTTCTCAAGTCAAATCAAGATGTGAACCAGTGTACATTCGTCCACCATTATTTCTATGATGTTGTAGTAGTGTCCCTGGTGTATGTGAAAACCAGTTGGAATATCAAGGCCAACACCCCGACAGCTGTCTGATCACAAAAATCTACATGGAGAAGCAAGGGTGTTTGAAGAGAGAGGTAGAATATGGGCTAATGGTGAGGTGTAGTTTAAGAAGAAGAGTCAAGAGCTGAGGCCTGTGTAAAAAATTGTTGGTAACCCCAATGCCCTTTTCATGGCCACCCAAATCTCTAAAAACAAAGATTCTACTCAATGATTGCCAAAACTATGTGTTTTATGCTTGTTTGTTTGTTTCTATATTCTATGTCGAATGATAATTAATTAAAAAAATTAATAAAATATAATTTTTAACTTTTTTTTAGTTCACATGAGCAAAAATGTTTTTCTATTTTTCAACTTGGAATAAAAATATTTTCAGCTTGCATGTGAAAAAAAGATGTTCCTTGAGCATGCAACCAAAAAATATTTGTTGTGTGGGAAACAAAATTCTATGCACATGCAAAAAAACCAAAAGCAATTCAGTGTGCATGCAAAAACAACATTTTTCAGTGTGCGTGTGCAAACTTAGCACTAGGGCATGCTGGGATATAACTATTGATGCACCCCACAAGGGGCATCCTGGGTTTTGAATGCCACCATGTGTTAAATACCAACAATAATCATAAAGACTTAACATTGTGACCACCATTTATGGTATTTTTATGCAAAGTCAACAGTTGCCCAATTGACTTAATATTATCAAAGTGACCTCACAGTGCCATCCAATGTTAAACCTATGGATGTTTTCAACATTATATTTCCCATGACCACATACTATCCAACAACATTAATCCTATAGAATAATGTTAAATTCCCCTTTACCCCAGAGGGTCATATTTTCAAAATGGTGGCATAAAGATAAATTCCCATTTACCCCAGAGTATCCCCATAACTACTTATATCTTACTGTTTCATACAATTTTCACATAAGTAGAAATGTTGTGAGAGATTAATGGTGTAAAAAATCAAAACAGGTAAATTCTGTAAGATATAAGCTCCTAGTCTGATGATCAGCCCATATTAGTGCTTTTAACTTCCACTGATCAAAAATCCTCATACATGTATGTAAGCATGTATTGATCCATTTCAAGGTTTCAATTTAGTCCACTTGCACTCAAAAATGTAAGAGATCATTGTATGCACAAATATAATGAAAGTTAATTCATCATTGCTTTAAATAATTTTCCATGGCAGTCCCTAAACCAATGATTTCGAATGGGAGATGCTTACCAACTGCACCAGAAATCATTTTGCATGTATTACCTGACTAAATAAATTTTGATTATGGGATGCTACTCTGTAAACAGTCCAGGGGAGAGAACTGTGTAAAACCAACCACTTGAAACCGAAATAGCCTGCCAATTCTGCATCATACCTTACAAAACTCGTTTTGAAAATATGAAAATACCGGTAAATACTAAAATTTTAAATTTGAACAAACAGCTCTTTTGATAGCATGGTTTGATGTATATTTATCATTAAAATGAAAGTTTGGAAACATTTTTATCTACTTCTTTGGTGTATATCATAGGATAAAAAGACTGAAATTAGTAGTTACCATGGTTTTTACTATTTGTCAATTCACAGATTTGGTGTAAAAAAAAATTTTTTTCTCCAAAGGATTCTCTGAGAGAGAGAGAGAGAGAGAGAGAGAGAGAGAGAGAGAGAGAGAGAGAGAGAGAGAGAGAGAGAGAGAGATTGAGAGAGAGAGAGAGAGATAAAACCATTCCCATATTGTACTAAATGATAAGGCCTTATTCAATGATAAAACCATTCCCATATTGTACTAAATGATAAGGCCTTATTCAATGATAAAACCATTTCCCTATTGTACTCAATCTGGCAAATTATCATCTGACAGCTTTTTCCAATTATAAAAACAAAAAAACAGAGCGAGAGAGAGAGGTGCAGGCAGACCACAAAATAAATATAACATGTTTTGGTCCAATTTTCTCTCTCTCGTAGTATTGACCCATAGTATGTGTAGTATTGACCCATAGTATGTGCAGTATTGACCCATAGTATGTGCAGTATTGACCCATAGTATGTGCAGTATTGACCCATAGTATGTGTAGTATTGACCCATATGCATCTTTAGCACATGTGAAATAAAGTATGTTTGTGTCTATAATGTCCATTTCCACAACTGAAAACTTCATAGAATTTCTATAGTAAATGACACATGTATTAAAATAGTCATCATTTGACAAATAAAAGTGAAATTCCAATACATTTATTTTATTTTGGAGGGAATTAAAACCATCCTTGAAATTTAAATATTTGTTTGATGCTGAATTTGTGATTTTGATTTGAGATTTTTGTGGTTTAACACCATTTCTAGCATGATGGGCCATACTTGGCGGCCAGTATATTTGGCAGAGGACGAGCCTGGGAAGACCCCGGTAAGAACCACCGACCCACAGGAAGTTTCTGGCAAGCTTTCTCACATAATCACATTGGTCAAGCCAAGACTTTAACCCACATGGACAGAGGTCAGATGTGAGTGATTTGTAAAGGCGAGCACCTTAGACCACTAGGCCACTCGGGCTTCTTGTCATTTTGAGAAGACCACTGATTGTTATGTTCCGTTAGTGTCTGAATAGATTTTTTGTTATAAGCCTGCAACATAAGCAATCTTATCAAATATGCATATTTGTATTTCAAAACCCAATATGTTACAGATATCCATAAATTAGCCTTAATTTCGAATTCAAAGACATTTGGTCATGAAAATTCAAGAGATAAGGTGCTGAGAAATTCAGACATTAGATTGCAGCAATCTCATGTATTATGCCTACTGATGCTGCCAAACCTATTCTATCAGAAAGATACTTCCAATGAAGCTTTCATTATAGTTTGAGGATATTTGGGCATATACTGGTAGCTTCAGAAACATTCCACAGAAAGAGATGAACAAGAGTCCCTTGAAGGGATTGACATTCTACTGGGCAAAAAGAATTTCCAGGAATTCAAGATAAGACCATTTCTTCTTTTTAACTGTTGAGTGTTCAAACCATCTCTGACATTCTTCAGCAATAACAAGATTTTAAAATTAGCTGCTATGGTACACATACTGGATGTCAGCATTTTCATTTAGGACAAAGTAGACATCATTAGATGTCTTTTGGTGAAACCCCTCCATGTCATAATGATCATCCATTCAGGGGAGTAGTGACAAGATTTTTAAGACAGTCATTGTGGCAGCCATATTGGATGTACCACTGGCACCATTTTCATTTAGGACTTGGCGAAAAACCCGTCATAATGATCATTCATTCAGGGGGAGTAGTGACAACATGATTTTTAAGACAGCCATTGTGGCAGCCATATTGGACTGGGACCATTTTCATTTAGGGCCAACTTGGCATGATAAGAAGTCTATGCCATGGTGGCCATATTGGATGTCAGTTCAAAACCATTTTTATTTATCACCATCTAGACATCATAAGAAATCTTTCTGTGAAAACCCCATGTAGATATGACCATCCATTCAGGAAGAGTAGTAGCAATAACAAGATTTTCAAGATGGTCGTTGTGGCTGTCATATTGGACATCAGAACGGCACCATTTTCATTTTAGGACAAACTAGACATCATAAGAAGTCTTTTAGTGAAAACCCCATGTTGATATGACCATCCATTCAGGAGGAGTAGCAATAACAAGACTGTTAAGATGGCCACTGTGGCAGCCCTATTTGATGTCCGAACAGCACTGTTTTCACTTAGGACCAACTAGACCATGGGATGAATGTGCGTGTACATTTTCAAGGCAATCCTTTGAGTAGTTTATGAGGAGTAGCGATAACAAACTTGTGCTAATGGACAGACAGACAAGAGATGATGGATGACAGACAGACAACAGACCATCCCATAAGCTCTTCTGGTCTATGACCAGTAGAGCTAAAATACAACTGGTGATTAATAATTTGATCAAGGGCTATAAATTTGTTGTCAATACCGTTAGAAATAATGTGATTATTTCTGGGATATATCCACATACTTCATTTGGAGTGGAGAGGACAAAAAATATATATGGTCAAGTGTTAACAACAGGATTTTGGTGCCTTTTATGTTGAAAAGGGCAATAACATGCAACATTATAACACGCCATGGCAATTGAGTAATATGCTATGCACAGGGGAATACCATAGTGGTTGATTCAACTTGGTTTGGTCAGTATTTGAACCCACACCCTTCTGGCTTCAAGTTCAGCATGCTAACCACTGAGCATCTGCAGGTCCCACTCAAATATCTTGTTGAAATACATTTTCATACCAAACTTGGTTGAAATCCAATTAAACATATGGTCCACATAACGAGAACATATTGTTGCATATTACATTAAATATTGGCCCATGTTGATGACAAATGATCTTTATCCAAATTCATTGAAATCTTATTGAGATATGCCTTCATATAAAATTGTATTGAAATCCAAATTGAAATATGGACTCTAGAGCATTTAGAACCTTTAGAAGACAAGACATCCAATGCTGTACACAACACACTGGCTAATCTCAAACAGTTTTAAAGTTATAGTATGCAAACGAAAGTGTGGTGGAAAACAAAAGATTGAGTTGTGACCTTGATCTTGAATATATACCCCCCTCCCAATGTGGTATGTGACACACCTTCTAGTGATGATGTACAAGCTTACCAAGTTTCATCCCTTGATCTCAAATGGCTTTAAAGTTACAGTGGAAGGGAAAATTAAAATACTGAGCTGTGACCTTGACCTGGAAGATAGCACCCCCGGTGTGGTACATGACAACCTTCCAGTGATTATGTATAAGCATACCAAGTATCATCACTTAATCTCAGAGTTTTAAAGTTATCGAGCAGAAACGAGAAAATGTGATGAAAACAAATTTATTGAATCATGATCTTGACTCTGAAAATAACATCCTAAACATGGTGCATGACACACCTTCTAGAGATGATGAAGAAGCATACCATGTATCATCCCTTAATCTGAAGGGAAAGTGACGAAAATGTAACTTATTGAGCTGTGACCTTGACCTTCAAGACAGGGCTCCCAATGTGTTATGCAACACATTCTAGTGATGATGTACAAGTATACCCTGTTTCATCCTTTAATCTCAAACAGCTTTAAAGTTTTAGAGTGGAAGGGAAAGTGTGATGGAAAAAGTAAAAATAACGAGTCATGATCTTGACATTGCAAATAGGACCCCAATATGGTTATGTACAGGTATACCAAGTTTCATCCCAATGTGGTTATGTACAAGTATACCAAGTTTCATCCCTTAATCTCAAATGGCTTTGAAGTTGTTGAGCAAAACTGAAAGTGTGATGGATGGATGGATGGACAGATGGAAATGCAGATATTATATCCCCAGCTTTTCTTTGAAAAGGCAGAGGACAAATATGGACTCTCGAGTGTTAACAACATTTTTGGTGCATTTTACATCATATAAGGGCCATAGTTACAAATGTTGGAAGAAAATGCTTGTTACTGAACAAGTCCAAGATCTTGTTGAGATGCACATTTTCTCCATAATTGCGGGGGTTCATAACAATGTTAAAACATAAAACAAAAAATGTATAAAATTTTATTTCTAAACAGAATACAGCATACATCAACATTGCCAAGTGATATTTCAGTATCAATAAAAAGATCATCCTTCACATTAAAAAAAAAAACTACACACATGTTTTAACTTTATAGAAAATATGAATCATGCACCATTACAATTTTCTCCTCATTCTTGATAGTCAACATATTTCAAGGTAAAAATCAATGAATTATGGGGCAACAATGTGAGTTTTATATTAAGAATCTATAGTTTTTATGCCGATTTCATAGGAATGGTAAAACGTCTTCTTCACTATAACACTTTTAATTTTTTCTACACAAAATTCTCAGATATTTTAAGTGATAGATAAACTTTATTTACATGAAGAATATTTACTATAAAAATAACTTCTTTTTTTTAAAAAAAAGCTTTCATTAACATAAATTATAATCTCTTGTATAAAACAAGTGTACCATAAATGGAATATTATATATCTGCTAGTTCAAGTTATTTTATGGAAATCATATTTCTTCTTTCAGCCTCAGTGACCTTTTGACCTATCGACTCCAAAATTGATAGGTGCCTTTCTCGTCTCAAATGCAAGCCATCTACAAGTTTAGTCAAGGCATGTTGTTCAGAACTTAAGTACTTTTGTGGAAATCATTTGTCATCCTTTTAATCCTTATGACCTTGACCCTTTGACCAAAACTTTAGTCTTGTCACAAATGCCAAGTCATCAACAAAGTTTGGTCAAAGTAGATGATAAAGAACTCAAAATATTGTGTGGAAAACATTTTTCTTCTTAGAGTCACTGTAACCTTGCACTTTTACCTTTAGACCCCAAAATCAATAGTTTCTTTCTTATCTCAAATGCAATTTACAAAATTTGGTCAAGGTTTCTGGTACACAAGTCATGTTATTGTGTGGAAAGAGTTTTCCTTCTTTCAGTCTCTGTGAATTTGACCTTTTACTTTTTCAGCCCGCTACTGATAGGTTTTTTCCCTTGCCCCAAATGCAAGCTTTTTACAAGTGTGGTAGTAATCGATGGTGAAGAACTCTAGTTATTGGAAATTAAATAAGGAACAGACAGATAAGATGGACTGATATCATCATACCATGATACACTCCACCTTGTGGTAGGCATATGAAAATAGGTCATGTATGCATCTGCACAATTACGCAAAATGAAAATTCATAATTTCATTGAAAAGTTATTTTGAAAAAATTTCTCCCGAGATTATATACTGAACCAAAAAAGAAAGCTATCACTTAATAATATTACAAATTTCATATTTTACATTTGCCTGTTGAGAACATTTTATATACCTTGTGTATGGGTCATGATTTTGACACTGTAATAGGTTAATGTATTGTTGAAAGCAGTGGAGTATATCATGCATCAGTGACACACAGCTTACACATCACAACTATATGCAACCAAAGAATGCATGCACTGTGTATGAATGCTCATACTTCATAATGGTCATTTATTTCCGACACACTCGACTCGTTTTAATAATGCTCATACTTCATAATGGTCATTTATGTCTGATACATTCGACTCGTTTAATAATGCTCGTACTTCATAATGGTCATTTATGTCTGATACACTAGATTCGTTTAATAATGCTCGTACTTCATAATGGTGATTTATGTCCAATACACTCGACTTGTATCAATAATGCTCATACTTCATAATGGTAATTTATGTCCGATACATTCAACTTGTTTTAATAATGCTCATACTTCATAATGGTCATTTATGTCTGATATACTCAACTTGTTTTAATAATGCTCATACTTCATAATGGTCATTTATGTCTGATACACTCAACTTGTTTTAATAATGCTCATACTTCATAAAGGTCATTTATGTCTGATACACTCGACTTGTTTTAATAATGCCCATACTTCATAATGGTTATTTATGTCCGATACACTTGACTGGTTTCAATAATACCTTGATCAGTTTCCCTGTGCAGGCTCAGGGATGTAGAATATGCCCAATGTGCCCTCCAGCATATTGTAAGAGGTGACTAATGGCAGCAACCTTTTTGCCCTGATGATGTTCAAACTAAGGTCTTATTAGCCCTGATGATGTTCAAACTAAGGTCTTTTTAGCCCTGATGATGTTCAAACTAAGGTCTTATTAGCCCTGATGATGTTCAAACTAAGGTCTTTTTAGCCCTGATGATGTTCAAACTAAGGTCTTATTAGCCCTGATGATGTTCAAACTAAGGTCTTATTAGCCCTGATGATGTTCAAACTAAGGTCTTTTTAGCCCTGATGATGTTCAAACTAAGGTCTTTTTAGCCCTGATGATGTTCAAACTAAGGTCTTACTCTTTTACAAAAGACTTGGGTTTATATACAAAATCTTTGTATTTTAAAGATTTTACACTTTTTTTTTACATTATCTTTGTTTTGTTTGCCTTCTTTGGGATGCCTACATTTACTAACTACTATACAGTCAGGACTGTGCTAATGTACTGTTAAACTGTACACACACGCATGCATACACTCTTTCATCTGTTACAGAGGCAACACACATACAAAGGTTACATTTTAAAAAGTCTGATAAGCAAATGTAAACTATTAAATGTGTAATATTGTTAATTGATACCTTGTTTTAATTACAACCTGAGTTTCACCTATCAGTTTACTTATCTTTTTCTGTACATATACAGAGGTACCTTTTTATAATAAATTTGGATTTAGTGCTATTCCATTTAAATCTACCGGGGGGCGGGATGGTGTGTGAATGCATTTTTTTTTTTCTCCTGCTGGGGTTGAGTCTGAACCTATTTTCTATTGTGGTAAAAAAAACTCTCCACCTCAGATATATTTAAATAGAATTGCCTTTAGTGAATTTCTGTACAAAAAGAGGTAAGTTCTATTAAATAATTTTTATATTATCATTTCATCTGCCCATTTTGGTTATTACACCATGTATTTGGGCCATATAACTTCAAATGAGCATAGCAGAAACTATAGTTTGTAATTAATTCTAACTGATAGGAGTACCTAGATTACATTATGGTAATTGGTAATAGGTAAAAATACTTAACAAACTATCAATAGAACAACCAATATATTTTTTGTTACTTTCAAAAACTTCACTAAAAATGACAAATGACAAAGTGCAAAATATTTCAAAGATATTATGAAACAACCCCCATTAATGTACAAGAGAGCACATGTACAGGTGTCTTCACACCAGTGTTGTCTGATGTATTCAAACCACAGTAGTTGCTGATGTTATGGGTGAACAACCTCATCTCTATTACTACATCTTTATGGGGTCAATAAAAAAAATGAACATAAATGTTTAGGACTTCTTCAATATTTAGTGAAGTTTTGAAAACTAAAAAAATAAAATAAAACTGTTCATTCTAGTGGCAGGTGATTAATTATTTGTACCTATTTTTACCTATTTGTAAATAGAATAATATAATTTATATACTCATATCAGAATTATGATGCCTAGTTTTTTATGTGCTTATTTAAAGTCATATGGCCAAAAAACATGGTGAATGACCAAAACGGGTATATAAACCTTAACGGAAATTCTGTTTATAACAATCTTTTTTTTTTCACTAGTCCCCAGAGCTTTATTGCTGAAAGATTCCATTGTGTGTACTTAAGGACTGATGCTCTACAATCTGAAAAAAATGCCCTTGAATTCAAGATAAGACCATTTCTTCTTTTTAACTGCTGAGTATTGAAACCATCTCTGATAATCTCGAGTTACAAGATTTTCAAATTAGCCACTGTGGCAGCCAGATTAGTTCCTTGTTCATTTAGGAAAAATTACACACCATTAGACAAATTACACACCATTAGAAGACATTTGGTGAAAACTCCATATTGATAAGACCATCCATTCAGGAGAAATAGTGTTAAGATTTTCAATAGGTTAATTGTGGCAGCCATATTTGAGGTCAGATTAGCACCCATTTCATTCAGGACTAACTAGATATCATAATTAGTCTTCTGGTGAAAACACCATGTCAATGTGACTTTCCATTTAGGAGGAGTAGCAATAACAAGCTTGTCAAAATGGCTGCCATGGTGGCCATACTGGATGTCAGATCAGCACCATTTTCATTTAGTACCAACCAGGCATCATAAGAAGTCTTTTTGTGAAAACCCCATGATAATATGACCATCCATTCCGGCAGAGTAGTGATAACAATATTTTCAAGATGGCTGCTGTTTATCTATGAAAACACTTCTTGTTCAGTCAGACGTGCTTTTGCATTTGTATTGGAACAAGAGTTGCTCAAAGGGACTGACTGGGTGAAAAGAATTTCCAGGAATTCAAGACAAGATCATTTATTCCTTTTAACTGCTGAGTGTTGAAACCATATCTGATATTCTTCAGCGATAACAAGATTTTCAAATTAGCTGCTGTGGTGGATATAATGGCACCATTTTCATTTAGGATCTAGTAGACATCACTAGAAGTCCTTTGGTGAAAACCCCCATGTCAATATGACCATCCATTCAGGGGGAGTAGTGACAGCAAGATTTTCAAGACAGCAATATTGGATATATGATTGGCACCATTTTCATTTAGGACCAATTAAGTATCATAAGAAGTCTTTTGGTGAAAACCCCATGTTGATGTAGCCCTCCATTTTGGAAGAAGTAGAGATAACAATATTTTTAAGATGGCCACCATGGTGGCCATATTGAGTCAGTTTGCATCATTTTCATTTAGGGCCAACCAGACACCATAAAACTCTTCTGATGAAAACCCCATGTGAAAATGACTTGGACATCAGATCAGCATCAACAAGATATAATAGGAAGTCTTCTGGTGAAAACCCCCATGCTGACATGATTTTCCGTTTTGGAGTAACAATAACAAGATTTTCAAGACGGCTGCAATGGTGACAATATTGAATATCAGATTCACACGATTTCCATTTAGGATCAACTAGACATCATAAGTCTTCTGGTGAAAACACAATGTTGATATGATCAGCCATCTATGAGAAGTAGCAATTGTGATGGCCATATCAGAGGTCACATTGGCACCATTTTCATTTACGACAAACTAGACATTACAAGTAATTAGACATTATAAGAAGTTTTTCATTGAAAACACCATGCTGATACAACCATTCATTCAGAGAAAGTGAAAACAAAATGTTCAAGATGGCCCCTGTGACAGCCATATTGGATGTATTAGCAGTACCATTTTCATTTAACAACCAACTAGACATCATAAGAAGTCTTCTAGTGAAAACCCCATGTCAATATGACTTTTTTTCAGGAGCAGTAGCGATAACAAGATTTTTAAGATGGCTGCTGTGGAAGCAATTTTGGATTTTAGATTGGCACCATTTTCATGTAGGACCAATTTGATGTCATAAAAAGTCTTCTGGTGAAAACCCCATATCAATATGACTTTCAGTTCAGGAGAAGTAGCAACAACAAGATTTTCAATATGGCCACTGTGGTGGCCATATTGGATGTCCAAACAGCACCATTTTAATTTAGGACCAACTAGACCATGGGATGAATGTGTGTGTAAAGTTTTATGGGAATCCTCAAAGTAATTTAGGAGGAGTAGCTAGAACAAACGTGTGCTAAGGGACAGATGACAGACAATGGACAACAGACCATCCAATAAGCTCTTATGGTCTATGACCAGTCGAGCTGAAAAAAGGCACTGTAAACTTCTGCAGAAAACCCACCCACCCAATTCATCACCGAGGTGTTTTAAAAATGAATCAAGAAAACTATGCCCTGAGAAGACCTCTTTTTAACAAAGAAAATGTAATAGTTCTTCAAATTCATGACGTAAATGGCTGAAATCCTTCTTAATGAAATAGTAGACATTTTCATAGGGTGATTGGGAAAGGAACCTAGGTCAATAATTTTGGAGAAATACCAGAATTGCAAATCAAATTTTCAAGAGTAAATTGCTAAAATTGCACATCTGTAATAATTTTGAAATGCTATGGTTTGGTATTGGGACCCACTGTACTTTTAAATGTGACCCATTTGTCCCCCAGAAGACCCTTTAGAAATAAATCTCTCTTGATTATCTAGTAAAAGTCCTCCTCATTCTCCTCCTTGGTCTCGGACTTAGTCTGATTCTGAATCTGCTGCTGGTTCTTGTACATCTCTGCCACCTGAGCTGCTGATGTGGCTTCCTCTGGTTTCTTGTCATCACGGATACGCAGAAAGCGTGGAAATCGCAGGGAGATTCCTTTCTCACAGTCAACCTGTGAATAAATGTGAAATTACAAAATTATTACATCACTTTCCAAATTTCATGTATTGGTCTTTAGGTTCTCCAAGTTTTAACAATCTGGAGAGAATAAGTGAGTTAGATGGCTGGATGGCTGAACAAAAAGATGGCTGGATGGCTGATAACAGACAGGAAGATAGAGAATCCTGTTGGAAACTACAGGATCATTAATTATGCAGAAATCATTTAATTCGATTTGGAAAATTTTAAACTCATCTTCAGTCAGCAAATGCAAATACTATGAACCAACTACAATCATATTGTTTCCAATATTCTGCCAAAACCCTTCTCTGTAACAAGTGTATCGAAGGGACTGACAGTGTACTGGTCGAAAAGAATTTCCAGGACATGGATTGTATAGACCCCCCTGAGATGATTTTCAATTACATTTCAGTGAGTTTTTAAAAACTTGAAAAAGTTTTCAAGGAGTATGTTTTCTTAGGAAAACTGAATTTCCTCCTTATGTTATTTTATAACTTCATAAATAGGTACAGATTAAAAGAAGAAACACAACTGATGTGCCATTTCAGCAAAAGACACTACTCACGTATCATTTGATCCATCCAATTTAACCCTATTTGATTTCTTTATTCTTTATTTTTTTGAAAATACATTTTAAAAAGTTATGAATTTTAGAGGTGATATATTTATATCTGCCAGCCTTCCAGACAGTGTTGGGGTTTTTTGAGACTCAAAAAGTGTTTTCTGGTCCAAAGATAGTCAGTGTGTGTGACCCCCCAAAAAGTGATGGTGTACAACAGAGAATAAGTCATATACTCATAAAAGACTATAGAAAATGAATGGAAATTCAAATTTGAATTTTTAAAAAAAATGTTTAATACACATTCAAACAAACAATAGCTGGTAAACTTAGCAGTGTCATATATCATCACTACACACACACACAAGTGCACAAACTCACATAATTATAATCACACGGTCATTAAATGAATATAGATCAAGTTTCTATCTTTAACATCCATTGGACAGTGGAATAAGTAAGTCTAAACTAGATGCTGACTTTGCTGCTCTCAATAGTTCAGTGGAAAGTTTGAAGGTGATGGAAGTGTTAGTATTAATCTCTGAACTTATTAGAGACTGGATGGGACTGTGGCTCAAACTTGCCCAAAGATCTTGTTTAATTTTTCTCAGCATTGAAAATAATAATTCTGCATCTGCATTGCTGTGAGGGTGGATCAAACACACAATGGTCACACTAGTTAGAATGTCAAATCATGGTTTTCATGAAGGTAGATGACAGCTACTTATGTTGATATAGTGTTTGCAGCATGTGCAAAGAAGAAACGCTCCCCTTTGCTACTGTACTTCACAAAGTTGATCTCCATCAACCAAGGGTTCTGAAATTTTGTTTTCATGGGCTTTGCTTGCAGATGGCTCATCCTTCCCTGAATCACAGCATGTTTTGACATTTTGCCTTCATCAAAACTTCCACACTATTGAAGCTACTGAAATAATGTTTTGCATTTTATATATAGAGTAAAAATTTTACTTTAAAGAAATGTTGCTGCTGATCATAAACTAGCTAGCAATCTTTAATAAAGATGGCTTAAAACAGTTCCAATCAAGGTAATGAAGAGTAATAACTTTAATTTCTTCAACATGCATCTCTTTGATTTACATAACTTCAAACAAATTGGATTGTTCCACTTTGAATACTTTACCTAAACAAATTAACTTAATGGGTTCTCCCACAGCACTGCTGAAAGGACTTGTGACAGAAAATCACCCTAGCTATTATCAGTCAGTTAAGTAATCTGTGCAATGATGGTTGTGTATCTCTGATGACCTTATGTTTTAATTGCCTCTGTGATAATTAACTGAATAAACTGCCCAGTGGAGATAGTTTTCCATGAGCATTAATCACTACTGTTTACTGCTTATATACGCTACAGGTTACGGGTATATACCTCTCATTTTTTAAGTAAGATTTACTGGAAATCGTGTTTTTATAAACAAGACCATGTGTGTGTGTGGGGGGGGGGGGGGGGGTTGGGGAGAGTAAAAAATTGTGTTTTTCATGTGACAAGTCGTGTTCTGGCAGGTATGTACATTCAATTTCAACATTGTTTCCATCATAAATTATTTACAGATGTCAGCTTGGCACTATTTTCATTTAAGATCAACGAGACATCATAAGAAGTCTTAGTGAAAACCGCATATCAATATGACCATCCATTCAAGAGTAGTGATAACAAGATTTTCAAGATGGCCACCACTGTGGCCATATTGGATGACTATGGGGCACCATTTTTACTTAGGTTCAACTAGACATCATAAGAAGTCTTTCAGTGAAAACCCCATGTTGATATAACCATCTGTTCAGGAGAAGTAACAATAACAAGATTTTCAGGATGGCTGCTGTGGTGCCTATATTAGATGTCTGAGTGGCATCATTTTCATTTAGAACTAATGAGACCTTGGGATGAATTACTGTTTTTAGTTTCATGGCAGTTTTCCAAGTAGTTCAGGAGGAGTAGCAATAACAAACTTGTGCTAATGGACAATGGACAAAAAGCCATCACATAAACCCTTCTTGTCTGTTTCCAATTGACCTAAAAAACAAACAACAAAGAAAACCCCAAAACCCCTCACATTTCCAGTCTTTTGGGGCCATAATCTTTTACATCACATTCACAGCAGGGAATGTCCACAATCATAAAAGTTGGTTATGCAAACAAAATATTGAGATTTTCCAGCTGCAAGTTCAGTTGTCAAATTTTAACAACAAAACAGGCAAGTACTGTTATATATTACTAATTCATTCATTGATAAGTTTATATATCGAAACATTTGAGAATGTGATGCAACTGAAAAAAAGGATTTCTCATTACAATCATGCCAAAATGTGTATGTGAGCACTGGTGAATATCAAGATATTCACATTCTCCTGGAGTCCAAGCAATCCATTTAGTTTCTTCACTTGGAATTCATTGGGGGGGTTTTGCTCAAATTGTGATGATACATAAATGTTTGTTTGGTTAGAATTGTGTTTTTCTGAAAAGATATAAAGGGCTATGTCTATATAAAGTTTATGAATTTATATAACCAATTATGAATTTTTATAACCAATTATGAATTTTTATGAATTTTTATAACCAATTAAGAATTTATATAACCAATTATGAATTTATATAACCAATTATGGCAGAGTTTTCCAGTTTAAAAGTTACATGCTAATGCAGGAACTGGTTCAAGGACCAATTTACAAATATAGTATTTACTTGATGAATGTACATACTATTGATGACTATCTCATCATCAATATTTATGAGCTTGAATCATACATTTACAAACTTGAAGCCAACTACTAGCATCTCCCTAAGTCCCCTCAAGGACAAACAATCTTCTTCATCACAACTGAACCCTGAAATCATATCACTTTGTGTTTTAACTTTTTATCATAAAATATGACCGTAGTTGACATAAATTAATATAGACATAGATAATCCTTTATATCTTTACAGAAATCACAATTCTAACCAAATAAACATCTATGTATCATCACAATTTGAGCAAAACCCTGGATGAATTCCAAGTGAAGTTATTAAATGTATTGCTTTGACTTCAGAAGGAAGTAAATATATGGATATTCTTCAATGCACGATTATAATGAGAAATCCTTTATCGGTTACATCATATTCTCAACTTTTCTATATATAATATTACTGATGAAAGAAACAGTAAAATATAACAGCACTTACCTTTTCTTGTTGTTTAAGTTTGATACCTGAACGCACAACCCTGAATTTCCCTCAATATTTTGCATAACCAACTGTTATGACTATCGAGATTCCCTGCCATGCATTGTCACTGCTCATTCTGTGTCAAACAAAAGATGTAGAATCAAAAATCATGTCAAGCACAATTTGCAAATTGATTTCATTTTTCCTCAATAAGGATCACATAGTAAAATCAATAAATATCTTAAAAGTAAAATCTCTAACATCTACCTTCAAGAGACTATGTTCTCAAAGGCAAAGATTCTACAAAACAACATCTCACCTGAATAGGTGCTATAATGTGCATGTTTTTTAAAACTTTAAAACTTTATTTTTTTTAAAAAAATCAACATTAGTTACAAACATGACTATCACACCAATTACCTGTCTGCCATAAAAGTGATGTCTTGCTACCTGCCAAGTTAGCTAGACAAACAAATTAATTTTTATTCATTTGTTTTAAATGTTATTTTAAAGAGGAAAACTTGTAAATAGGATCTATTCCATTACCTCTAGTGGATTTGGTTCAATTTGGTGTTTTACAGCACTGCAACACAAGTAGGTTATTTAGTGTCACGGCAATTAGAGTGAAGTGCCTTGTGCAAGGATACATGATGGTAGCCAACCCAGGCTGATCTGATGGTAGGATCTGAACCTACACCTTTTGGTCGCAAGTCTGGCACGCTAACCACCGAGTCACATCTAATGACATTGCTGGAGGGCACAATATGGCCTATTCTAGAGGATAAAAAGCTATACTCCTTTAAATAAAAGTTTATTTTTTAAAACATTGTGTAGTACACCACAATATGAACAGCATACTTCCTATAGTAAAATACGGACATTGACCTAAATATATGGACACTAACAAAATAATTACATCCCTCTCTGTCCATATATTAGTGATAAGTCTCACTAGAAACTTGTCTACAAACATGATCCAAATCTAATATCCAGGGTTCAAAATGAGTATTTTTTCACTAACCCATAGGATCACCAAAATAAAATTTTTACTGATCCTGCCTAAATTTCACTGATCCTACTAAAATCAAACTGAAGCCAGTTCAGTTTCTAATTCAACATTTATTATTCAGTAACATCAACTCAAAACAGTAACAAGAGTACTTCACCAACAAGACACAAAAAGTTAAAAGTTCATCTTAATTTTCTGTATCTGATTCATCATCAGATCTAGGTCCATAAGGTATAGTCTCTGGCTGTCTCTTTCTTGGTCCAGCAACATGCAACAGCTTGATGGCATCTCTTGGATTATAAACCTTGATATCTGGCAAATTAAGAAGCATCTTCATTAGATCCAATAATGCAGCTGGTCCTAGTGAACTTCTCCAAACTGATTTCATCATTTTCATTTCAATGAACCCCCATTCAGCATCAGCAGATTACATGGGTAGAGTCAGAATGAGGTCCATCAGTCGTAAAATGTTAGCAAGTTGCTAGCTTTATTTCTGGATGACAGTCTCCCACTTCAAGTTAGGAATTATCTCCATGGCTAAAAACATCATCTAATTTCTGCCATTTCAGTTGCAGCTGCACACCTTGCAAATACTTCCACATGTTTACAATTGTCACTGCACAATGCATTGAATGTTTATCAACAATAATATAAATATTAAAACACATTGTTCGGTATAATTCTGGATTATTGAGTCGGTGAATCTGACATTTTCTGATTGGTCAATATTAGCCTGAGACCCTATACTTTTTGTTATCATCAGCAATGAAATCAGTGCTTGGGGGCAGTACACCAGCTTAGTTTCACGTGTGCCAAGACTGTTTTGACAATAATCGTACTCATTTATTTCATGAGTGGATTAACACCTGTCCATTTGTGCCACAAGCATTTATTCTACCTCGTTAAGTGCATGATGTTGGTATGTACTCAATGAACACAAAAACAGATAAATTAACCATTGAAGGGAATGCGGTCTCACAACCACTTCTTAACTGTTATGATAGTGACCAGCAGTAAGTTTCACTGCTCAAACAGATTAATGATGGCTGGGTTTTAGTGATCCGTCTGGAAAATCATTAACCACGGGATAGCAGATTAGCATTAATTTTGAGCACTGAATATCAGTATTGTTTCATAATGTACATATCGTCTCTGAAAACAGACTGTATCATCAAAATAATATACATCTATTCATATTATCTGAATAACTGAAAGAAAATCTATATTTTCCCTCAAAAATACTTGAAGCAACCTCGACTCTAAAACTCCAAATATAGCGATGATTGCTCTAAATGTGTAATGGAGCCAAACCACTTAGACTGGTTCTGGAATTTAACTGCAGACTACTATTATTTGTACTCTGATTATAGGCATGTAGACTGAACCAACTATGTCCTTAATTAGCTGAACAATGGGAAATATGCCACTGAATAAAATTGAAACTACAAGAAAACTTGTAAAACTCACATGTTGGAAATGTTGACTGCTTGAACACAAATGTAAACTCATTTTAGTTTACTTAAAAAAGGGGAAGGAAAAAAAACATAATGACCCACATACATGTTTAAACACTTTATATCACACAATCCACTTTAGTGAGAATAGGAAATGATGTGCATGACTGCTTCGTCTCTTTTTCTACACTCTCCAGTGTAAATATAAAAGATGCCTGCAATTAAATGCCAGCTCGATGTAACACTGATGAACATTTATTTTACAGTTATCAAAGTGATTCATTGATTCTGCCAACTGTCTCAAGATGAAAGGTTGTTCTTCCTTTCTCATTACCTTTAACAAGCTTGTGGCTTACCTTGTTTACAGAACTGCTTGATCATGAGTTGTGGAGCGTGTCAGCTGTTTTTATAGCTGCCTATTGACAACACCTTCAGTTAATCCATGTAATAATTAGGGTAATCAAAGTAGTTTCACAGTGAGATGGTTGACTACTCAATCACCAGTTTTTGAGTACTTGGAAAACATTCCTCAGTTTAAATTGCAACTTTTTTATTTTTTATTTGTCATCGGCTTTAAAAAACACTTGCTTGGTCTCAGGAAACTTTTTAGTAAATTATGTTCCTCTGAAAATATTTGCCTGCTCCCATTAACATTAGAGAATTACTCTCTGTTACCTCCAAATCCAGCCCTCCCTGAAATGCGAAAAAACGTCTTTCTTTCTATATATCATATAGATGAAGGGAAGTAAATCTTACAGATTAACTCCCCTTGTTCCCGCTAGGTGGTCACCCATATCTTGGATGTTTACTAGTTTAAGCTTGAGCAGGACCAATAACAGGATGCTCACATTTGCTGGAAATGGTGGGAGGGATTGACAGTAATGTGATTGGATAAGTATTTCTGGAGAAACCTAATTTACTAAAACATTTCCTATCTCTGTCAAATACATTACTCGATCAAATTAACATTAGGAAAATAGGTAAGAGGAGGAAATGCTTGAGCATCCAACCTCTACCCAAGTCACCCTGTAGCAGCACAATGACAGTTCTACTGAAAGGATGAACTTCTCCTAATGTGAAGGCAGCATAACTGAAGATTATGCATGTATATTCATGTGAAGGCAATCCCTATGGGATCCTGTACCTGGCTATTGCCTTACATGCCAAAGTTTTCTGGGCAAATCCAGTGAAAGTTGCAAGGTCATGCCCAGTGCTAAGCTTGTGCTGTCATGAATGGGGTGTGGTAACTGTCTGGGCAGCTACCAGTGGAGCGATGAGAGTCAGCTCTCTCTGCTGCAGGCCCATGACATGTAAAAAAAAGTTGGAGAAAGTAGACTGAGGGTGCCAGCCAAATGACTCCACTATGTCTTGAATTGAGACAGTACATTCGAAGACTGGGCTCATCAAAATCACTTGTATTTTGTGAGCCAAAATCTTCATGAGTCATACCTGATCCAGTGAGAGTTCAGAGTATGCCGATCTAATAATCCCCTTAAGCCAAGAGGCCAGTGCTTTTGTCTTGCTTTCCTTCCATAACAGGTAGGAAAAGCCATTGATGTTCACTGTGGACATTCTCTGCATGCCACATATAGCATCTGAGAGCACGTACTGATTCCTGCAGCTTCGTCTCACTTGACAGGTCAAATGAGAGAGGTTGAATAGTTATTTGTTGATTGACTACTGACAGTAACCTGTTCTTAGAAACTAAAGCAGGTTGTGTCATTAGTACGACGGGCAAATGCATACAACTCACTCACCCGCAAGCTGGAGCTAGTGCTATCATGACACAAGTCTTGTATGAAACTGCTTCAGCGTGGTGGAAGACAAGGGCTCAAACTTAGACAAATTGAGCCACGTCAAGACCCAGGGGAGGTTCCATTTTGGGAACAAGATGAGCAAGTGTGCCCTGGATGTGTCGAAACTGGACAAGTCAGAAAGATTTTTGTTGCAGCCAATTTCGTCTCTTCTATGATGTCTGAATGTGACTGAAATCATGGAACGGTATCCCTTGATTGTGATTGAGACTAGCTTCTTGCCCTCAATGAGGAAAGGAAGTTAGCCAATTGGGGAATAGAGGCTGTAAGTGGTGTGATGTCATTAATGTGACACCAGTCAGTGAAAATGCGCCACTTCCCCTCGTATGCCTTCAAAGTGGAGGGCCATCTAACTGTTGCAATCTTCTCCACAATCGAATTGCAGAACTCCTTTTCGTGCATGGTATCCCTGACAAGAGCCAGGAGTGGAGGAGTTTCTCCGGACACAGATGGAATAATAGTGACCTCGGCTGCTTGAGCAGTGTGGGGGTAGCTTCAATTTTCCTGGGTGCATCCATCAAGCAGATCTTTGATCCAGGACCTGTTCCATCATAGACGGGAAATTGGTACTATTTTGCAAGCCCTGCCCTCATTTTCTGGATTAGTGTTGGTATTAGAACTGCTGTAGGGAAGGCACATGTCCATATCCCCTCCCAGCTGATTTAAAGGGCATCAATGGCTGATGCCTCTAGGTCTGGAAATGGAGAGACAAAGGTGGGCAGTTTTTGTTGTTACACCTTGTTGCAAACAGGTCTAACATCGATTTGCCCCGTAGCGCGCAAACTTGGTGGAAGATGGACAGATGGAGGGACCATGTCATAAAAAGCAATTGGTCTCTATTCAATACTGAATTGGCCAGAACATTGAACCTGCCTGGGATGTGTCGACTTGTATGCTTATATAATATTGGGCACACCAACAAAGGTTCTCCCATACCATAACACAGAAGTCCGTTGATGTTGTCTCCCCCCCCCCCCCCCCAAGTTTACTATGACTGAATTGTCTGACTTTATAAGAACAGTCTTACTTTGGATGTGTTCCACCCAAATGTGGGAGGCATGGAGAAAATCCTTCATTTCCAAGAGATTGATGTGAAGAGCCTTTTCTTGCGGCATCCACTTGCCACTGACTGTCACAAGGTCTGGTAGCAAGTGTACAGTGTGCATCTGTACAGATTGTGATGGTTGTGTGGCTTCTAAAGGTATTTCTGCCGCTAGCCACTCTTTTTTTTGCCAATGAAGCAGGAAGTGTTGGATTTTGGTCAATCTTGTAATCTGGTGATCTAAATGACCTGAGATTGGGTGCCACTGTGCCAGAAGGGCCATCTGCAGATGGCGCATGAAAAGACGGCTGATTTATAGCAGGTCTACCACTGCATTGAGCAGGCCACAGGGATGAAGAAAATCCACTCCTGATATGAATGTCCATGCAACTGACTTCTCCGACATATGAACGATATTGTTGATGTGTTTGTGAGGAAGATGAACCAGGTTGATATGTGTCAGAAATTCCATACCCAGACGAATTAACTGTTGAGAAAGGACAAGATCCAACTTCTCCAATTGACTATCCACCCTAAACTCCAAATGAGGTCCAGAGGTTTGTTCATAAAGTGAACTAAAACCAATTTACTGAATGTTTTTGCAGTATATTGTCCAGGTACCTACTGTCGCTGTGTAGGAGGATATCCTGAAGTGGGATATGCGGCAGTCCAACATCTAGGTGAAGGCCCTAGTGCTGAGGTTGAGGCTGAATTGAAGGATGTGGAACAGGTACTCTACCCTGTCGTAGCTGAAGTGAAGGCACTTGAGTGATACCATGTGAATAGGTATATGGAAATAGGTTGAGACTGATCGTGTTTCATCACAATGCTGACAGATGGATAGACCTTACCATCTCTATCGTGAACTCTGAGGCAGCAATAAAATGATTTAATCTGCTCAAGTCTATGACAGGTCTCACCTTCACGTTGGCTTTTGTGACCATAAAAAGTCTGGAATAAAAACCTAAGGAGTCAAGATTTTGGATTACCTCCACCACCCAATTTATGAGCAACTGCTCTATCTCCTTCTGTAACATGTTTGCCTTCATGGGATCACTTGGGATCTCCATCATGAAGGGGGATGACGAAAGTGGAGGGACTGGATGAACAGATCCGGAGCCCTTTCAAAACAACCCAGGGTTCCTGCAGATTTAACAAAAACAAATTCCATGACTTTTTCAAAACTTTTCCAGGGCAATTTCACAAAACTCAAGGACCACACTATCTTGCATTGTCAAGTAAATTAATATAAAGAACGACATCAATGAAGAATAACAAATAAGTTAACGACAAATATTTTTAATATGTACATTTTAAATTTACCTGGACTTGCACACCTTGACTTTATGTAGTAATTCATGTCGTAATCCAATGTTCAATGTTTTTTGTATTAAAAAAAAAAAAAAAGAAACAATCCTATGTAGTCTTTGTATGTGTTCCTATTTACAATATTAACAAAACACATCTCTTTCCAGTTGCTTTCTTGTATTTAGTGAGAAGCAAACTTTTTCTGCTCTATCTCCTTTTCAAGGTCCTTCAGAGTCTCTTGTTTCACTTTTGCAGTCTTTCTGAGAGAATTGGACGCAGTTAGCAGACTTAGGCTATTAAAGGAATGACTGACCAAGTCGCATGAGATGTTACGACAGACCCGAAAAACAAGAGAGAAATATAAACGAAACCAAATTAGTACTTACCTTGTACGTTAGATCGAAGAAATAACAGACTTTTTCGGAAGAAATTAACTTCGTTTGGACAGATTGTCAAGTGGTAATTACTCAGAGCGGCGCAGCTGACCATTTTAATTTTCCAATCGAACTACACCGGAAATCACGTGATATCTACTGTTAGGGGAACTTACTCTTGTTATATGAAATGAAACCATTTATCGATCGTAATTTTATCGTGTTTTATTTAATTGGTGCTCGGTGCTCTATGAAATTTGAAGTAATCAATTTCTTTAACTCCATTGTCAGAAATTCCATGACTTTTCCAAAATTGTGCAAGGTTTTGACAAATTCCATTACTTTTCAAGGCCCTTGAAATTTATTTTTTAAATTCCAAAACTTTTCCAGGATTCCATGACCCGCGGGAACCCTGACAACCTGAATAACCCAATTGTTTGTCAGAAACAGGTTGATCCAAGTCTGGCAGAACAGAAGGAGTCTGTCACTCACAGGGGGTCACCAGCAGGCAGGAGGGGGCCAGTAATTGTTTTCCCCTCCCCCTCCCAGCCTGTCTGCAGAAGTTAGGTGTATATGACCACCTATAACTCACCTGGCCACAAAAAGGTTGTCATTGCTGCTCAGTCTTTCTGTCAATGATCATACTTTCTCTGGCACACCCCTTGACAAGGTTGCAAAGAGATAGGGGCTTGCATTAAACTCGCCAATGATTACGAATTCAGATGGATGCTTAACACTTCATGCTCGGAAGATTTTGAGTGTGCCCTTTTCTTGTGGCCCTTCGATTGCCTTTTCATGACACTGGACCAAACGTCTTCTGCCCACAATGCACACATGCTGCATGGGTGTGAGGAAGAACATTTTGTGCAGGCAAGGCACATCTTGTGAATGTCCCCAACAAATTTAAAGCATATGCACTTCTTGCACTTGACTGACATTTCTGCAATGAAAGAGAGAAGAAAAAACAAAACAAGTGCATACAACAAATATACAAACTGTTCAAGTAGGCGAACTCGCATTACCGAGACAACCTAAGAAGTGCATAATTAACTGAAGTTTAACAGTGCAATATGAATACGCCAGTGAAAACTTGTGGTACTGATCGATGTCACATGGAAAATAACAACCAGGCAAAATATGAATAGATACAAATAAATTCACTGGAAAAAACACAAATGTTGTATATACCAGGTATATCACGTTTTGACTTGCAATATCACTGAAGGAAAAAAAACTTTGGATGGTCTAAAATTATTCTAAATTGCAATGGATTCTTTAGAGGCACTGTTAACAGCTGCAAGAGAAAGTTTAAACTAGTAAACATCGGGGGGATATGGGTGGCCACCCGGTGGGAACAAGAGGAGTTAATCTGTAATAGTTACTTCCCTTTGTCTATATGGTATATAGATGGAAAGATGTTTTTTTAATCTTCCCAGTAGCTGAGAGTGATTCCCTAATGTTAATGTGATTAGGTAATGTATTTGATGGAGAAATATGATGTATGGAAAGTTGGAGGATCAGGTTATTTAGGTTAATTACAGTAAATTTAGAACCATAACAACTACATGGAGTAACTGAACATCCTCTGAAGCCCAAAACTGTGGTGATATCTTCATTCTTAGTTTACTAGGTACAGAGACTTACCAGACCAGCTCCAGCTTTGTGTACAGGGGAGATAGAAAGATCTGCAGCCTTGATTTCCCAGACCTGGACAGGCTCAAACCAGTGGTCAGGTTCAAGACTGGAGTCCCAGCTGAAGTAGGATTTGGGCTTCTCTATCATGTGCTGCTTAAAGAATGCTGCATGTTTTTCTAAGTCCTCGTCCTTAAAACCAGTACCAATCTGAAGAAAAAAAAAGGAACTCATTTTGCTGAATAGTTTTAAATACTTTTTAAAAATTATTTAGGAGACATTTTACAAATCTGAAAACATATTGGCCTTAGTTCCTATGAGCCCAGTTGAATTGACAATTGTGAACACTTGGGCTACCAGTTTTTCCTTAGCACATTTAACATAGTGCCTGTCATAAAATTTGCTACTGCTCTGCTAATAATAATGGGAACAAATGTTTAAGTTTAATCTTAATTTGTTATAAGTTATTTATCACATACATTTGATTTAACATAAGTGGTCCATGGTTCTCAAATCAAAACTGCCCCCTCCTCCCCCTGCAGAGGGGAAAAATCCCCCTCAATTTTTGAAAGTCCTGGAGAAAACACTAGACTACTTCAACAGGAAAGGAGAAAGTACTATTGCCATTCAGCTTTGAACCAAAGTTCTTCCTCTGTATCAGTCTGGCACACATACCACTAGACTCAACCGTGCAGACCAGCTATAAAATTTGCTTCTCTACCAATAATGGCACACATACCATTAGACTTCACAGTGCAGACCAGCTATGAAATTTGTTTCTCTACCAACAATGGCGCACATACCACTTGGCTTGGCAGTGCAGACCAGCTATAAAATTTGCTTCTCTACCAACAATGGCAAATACCACTAGACTCAACAGTGCAGACCAGCTATGAAATTTGCTTCTCTACAGACTAGGCTGTGCAGACCAGTTATAAAATTCATTTCTCTGTGCAGACCAGTTATAAAATTCATTTCTCTATCAACAATGGCACTTCTAGATTTTGAAGATAAGAGTTATTACAGGATAGGACACAAAAACATATCAAATTAAACCAAAGTATCAAAAAATTTCTGAAGGAAGGAGTATTACATGAAATGTGTCCATAGATGCCCCCACCAATATGATGCAAAATGAAGGGCAAATTTAAAGTCAAACAGGGCCATAGTCTCATAACATTTTGCTGGAAAATAGTGAAAATGTAAAACCACATACCAAATTTAGTTTCAATTCATTAAGTCCTTCAAAAGTTTTTGAGTGGAAATTTAAAGGCAAAGTTCCAAGTCAAACTGAACCTGCCCTAGGACTTCTTAATATAAAGCTTCTTACCAGATTTGGGTTCAATCCATGAAGTTCTTCAAAAAGTACTGAGCAGAAACAAAATTTGTGGCAGACGTTACATAACAGGACAGGGTGTGATATTACCGGATGTCAGACCTGCCAAACCTAACAAGACTTTCTCAGTAAGGCAGTCGATATTTTTCCATAAGTTTGACCCATTTTCAGCAAGGTATAACACAATATTATCTACTGCTATTGTCAACTTGGAAAACATGCATTTACAGTCATACCTGTGACAGAACCAGAATTTCAAACCAGTAGATTTACAAATTTTGATCAGTAGATTGGCTTCTAAAAAGGTAGATTTTTTTATCGGCATAAATTGTATGTGTTTTAAGGGGATTGAAAACAAAACAAGTTCATTTTGTCACATAATATGTATTCTCTTCATATTATAAAAAAACACAAATTTTGAACGTGATTCAGATTCAGAATCTGATCGAAAATTTTACAATAATAGTTAGTTAATATGAGCCAGTATATTGTTAATTAAATGAAAAAGGAAGAGTTGTACATCTCACAGTTCACTGCATTTTTAGTTTCCTTCACAAGATCACTGTCTGGTGACCACCGGTGACATTCACTGTGATTGTTAACCTTCACACTTAGCAGGCTCTCAATAGTTTTCAAGTGGCACACACAACCGACATCAAACACTTTGGGTTGACATTCTTGACTCTCGACAGAACACTGTTGTGCTTCCCAATCATCACATTGCAGTTGTCACTGGAAAACCCAATACAGTTTGCCCAGGGGATGTCTCTGTCTCTGAAAGTAAAATATCATAATCATTGTAATTTTTCACACCCTCATAGTGCACAACATATTCCTCAGAAACTTAGTTCTTTGCTCTCCATGTTTTGCAATGATGTAAGTTGACAAATGTTGTGAAATATGTAAAAATAATATACATTTTTGCAAATAATTATACTGAATTATTGCTTCTGAAAAATATTTCATCTGTGTAAAATCTGAATGGCTGTGACATATTAAATTATTTTCTTTAAATATAAAAATATTTTAAAAAATGAAAATTTTAAAAAAATTACATAAAAATCTGGTTGAGGGATCTGAAGATCATTTCACTTGTGCCTATGTTGCATGTTGGAATACCAAGGAATCTGGTTGAAATACGCTGAACTGTTTGATAATACACAATGACTAGAGCATTCAACATTTCGTCATCTGGTGATATCATTTCTTCCTCCATATGCTATCTTAAAATCCAATTTGCATGAAAGACACAATGCAAAGTCAGGACCTTTGCTACTCGCCTGCACACACTTAAATTCTGGTATCCAAGCGTTGTTAAACTTGGTGTAGTATTTCTTAGCTGGTGGCTTCTTAGCATTGGGAGAAAGCGGACGTTTCGGCATTTTGACATGAATTGAAAAAAAATATACAAGCTGCCCTTAAATATTCATCTTAAACCATCGTGAACAATACAAGAACAATTAAAAGACGTCAAATCAAAATACTTACTCAAGTGTTTCTGCCAAGATCATTTTTGGTCGGTCTCTCCGTTTTATCTTCCTTCCACGATAGATCGGCCGAGTTTTAATCAAAGACTCATGGTCATCATGGATTACCTTTGATCCTTTTATTACTTGTAACACCTCAAACAACATCCTGCATTTGGCCTTAAACTCTCCAAATTACAACAATAAGGTAATCAATTAGCCGCTTCTTGTGTACACATGCTAACAATTGTAATCCGACTACTCAACCACACATCGTCGCACCGGTCATATCATAGGTAGAACATTTCCGGTTCCAAGTAGACTGGTTCTGGCTGGTTTATCTAATGTGTTGATAGAACACGTAAAAAAAACGGGTTTTTTTTTTTATAAAAAAAAATTTCCTTGAAATTTTCAAAACCGGTAGATTTCGACTACTAAATGGTATGTGCAGTAGACGGTCTTTAAAACGGTATTTTTGGCCTACCGCCGGTAGAATATCAGGTATGCACAGTTCAGACGTGTGATCTGAGGCTGATACAGTGAAAGCAAACATTATGTTCAAGTAAAAAGTTTGTAAAGTACACTTAGACCTTTATTACCTCCAGTATAGTTTTGGAAACTGCAGTTTCAAACCTCATGGAGCTCAAAGGCTTCTTGCTTATTCTCCCATCTTGACATAATCTTTGGGTTTATTTGAATTTCACATGGTGATAGCTATCATCTCTCCCACCAAGAGACATACTCAAATCAACACATCCAATAAACGTAAATGTTGCCTTTCCTGTTTTTTCCCCACCAAGAATCTAAATATTCCTTTTTATACTTATGTGCTGATTGTTTAAACTTTTAAAGAGGTTTATTGTCTTTTTCATCTTTAACGTGTTTTCATTCATTGGACACCATTTGTAGAAAATGCTATATAAGCAACAGCTTGATGATGCAGACATTTTGCATGCAAAACATAGGCAGTTTAAAGCATATGAGGTACACTTGTAAAGATAACTGGTTCTCTGATGACCTTCACTGAATCTAATATGAAACCCAGATCTGGATCAAACATGGACAAGCCAGTATCCATATTTGATTGCAACAAACATATATTTTAAATTTTCGCTATCATTCCACAAGTCTGTAATTTAAGGGTCATTTCAGTGAGACTTACGGTCAAATCATAAGGGTTGGCAGGTCTGGGTTGTGATAGGACAGCTGGATATGAGTAATGCTATATTTTCCCTCCATAGATATTAAACTTACATGATGATGTTGGGGTCGATGGGTGGGAATATATAAAATGTGGGCACATGACACTTATATCTACCATTAAGTATCAAAGACAGCAACTGTGAACAAGCTTGAAACATGGAGGTATGAAACTAACTGTACATAATCCTGAACCATAGAGGTATGAAAGACAGCAACTGTAAACAAGTCTAAAATATAAAGGTATGAAATAATCTTCACTTGTACAATCACTTATCTGTTTAAAATGGAAAGAGTAAATGTCCATGAATTTTGAGCGATCCATGTATTAAAGAAGAAAAAAAAGAAAGTTTATAAACACATACATGTGACAGAAAAGATAGGTCAGGCCAGGACAGATCATGAGATTTCTAAAATTTGGTCAGGAGTTTTGACCTCAAAAGAGGGAGGATTTTCACTGACCCGACTTTTAGCATGCAAATGGACAAAAATTACAACTATTGAACAAATTTACATTTTGTTAATATTAAAATATGCAGATCTCATCAAGTCAGCCTTTCACTGTAACTTGTTCCCATTCATATTCTTCTTATATGTACCACATATATTTTCAGCCTTTCTTAAATCATAATCCTATACATGGCATAACACGACGTGTAACGCGAAAAACACGATTTTGGACTCCCAAACCCCCTGACACGGTCGTGTTTCGAACAACACGATTTTCAGCAATCTTAGCAAATAAAAATTTTCCCACAATAAAAAAGAAAAAAAATGTATATTTCTTGATCACAATGATATATGCCAGTAATCTGTGGTATGTATAAACAGTAAACAGTCTTGCTCAGAGCCCATGTAAAACTATCCTCGGGGGAAGTTTATACAGTTGTTTTAGAGACAATTAAAAGGTAAGGCGGTCAGAGACCTTTCAGATATTTACTGAATTGGCTCACAACTGCCAGGGTGATGTGTTGTGTCAAATCCTTTGAGCACTGCTGAGGGAGAGCCCATTAGGCTAATTTGCATAGGTAAAGTACACTAAGTGGAACAACCCAATTTGTCTGAAGTTAAGTACATCAAAGATATGCGTGTTGAAAAACAAATGTTATTACACATCACTGACTGCACTGAATGAGAATGTTGAAGCCATCTTTATTAAAGTTTGTGATCAGCGGCAATGTTTCTTTGAAGTCGGATTTTTACTCCATATATAAAATTAAAAACATGATTTCGGTAGGTTGAACAACAGCACCATTCAATATCTAATGCAGTGTTGCACCTAGGATCCAAAGGTCAGGGGACACTGTGTCCCTCACCCTCCATATTTGGGGGATATACAACATTTTAAATGGACAAAGGAAAATTGTAGGACATAATGCACATGTTATCAAGTAACTCGTGAAAACATAAACATGTTTGAATATCTGATTAACCTGAAATGAACTGCACCATGGAATTATAATAATATAAAAGTATTAAATCATTAATCAAATGACAAATTGTATATTTGCATAAATTGTTACATTTTTTCATTAATTCAGCCTGAGAATAAATTAAATCTTCACTGCCGTAGGTATGACTCTAACCTCGAAAATATGTTACAATAGCGGCTGTCAAAGACTTTAGCAATTCGGCCAACTACCACAAACCTTGAATGTTTTCAATGTCAGATTCATTGTTTTGAAATGGATATTCATTGCTATCTTACAGGTTTTATCACTTTTAGCGACTTTGGCCATTGCTTGCTCCAACATAGACGTGAATGCACATTCGCGAAGGAAAAGTGAAGGCATATTTGTGAACACAAATGACACTTGCATTACTGTCAAAGAAACTACTGAACTATTGAAAGCAGCAAAGACTGCATGTAATTAAAACTACATTTTACTGTCCAATGTATTTTAAAGACAGTAACTTTGTGTATTTTTGTATTTAATGTCTGTGAGGTTGTGACCATGTTTGTGGTGATGTTATTTAACAATGCTAAGGATATCTTCTTTTTTTTTTTTTGGTAAGTATATTAAATGTTTCTGAGAAAACAGATGGTATTGTCTTTTATTCAGATTAGAAACAGGATATCTTTTCTTTTTTTTTGTAAGTATATTAAATGTTTCAGAGAATACAGATGGTATTGTCTTTTATTCAGATTTGAATTTCTAGTCATTTGCTATAGGCCGATTTGAAAAGATAGCTTATTCTCATTTGGATGAAATCGCTTTTGGGGTGTCGTGTGCACTGACCCCCCTTGGGACCTCAAAACAAAACTTTTTGAGTCTCAAAACCCCCCCCAACACTGTCTGGGAATATGGCAAGTATGTTGCTGGATTATATTGGTGGCAGTGCTCGTCATTGTTGATCTTAACAGTTAGGAGATGTACTGTTGCTGGATCCAAGTGTCCTCTAGAGTCAAGCTGAATTTTCCTCAGAATGGAAAATGTCCTTTTTAGTGTCTGCATTGGAATGTGGCAATGTCAGTACAACTCTAATTATTCCACCAAGAAGTTTAAATTGTGTCCTGCCTGTTGGTATATTCTGATTGCTGACTGCCTGCCAGAACTGCTCAAAATTGGTACTGTCTGGGTTTAATGTTATTTCAATGTCAGTAAAATTCTTCACATGGATCACATATGCATACATTATACCATCACACCCTTTGTGACTTTAAGCCTAATTTGCAGACACCTTTGTTGTCATTATCATCAGTATCACCACTCTTTAATAATGACAATCAAATCCGGGAAACGATTAACACTTACTAGTATTATAAACGGAGACAAAGACCCCATTCATCCCAGGCATAACAGATTACAATGGCAGTTAGTGACATGTACTTTACTCTGCTTTACATTCGTGTTTACAAAGGATTAAATCAAGGTCAATGATGTTTATATCAGTTTTTGTGATGCGGTCGTTCTTAGTAGTTCGAATGCATATTTTGCCTAAAACTGTAGTTGCTGGTTGCATTCTGCAGATGGTCACTCATGCCCGTGAGTTTATATAGTAAATTATTATTATTATTATACAATAGTAGTTTTGTCCATTTGCATGAGAACTTTTGTGTGATTTACAAGTCAGAGAACATGAATTTGACTAGCTCTGAAAAATTATCTGCTACCAGAAATGGGAGATTATGTTCGGTTATAAAGTTGGCAAATAGTGTCTCAGCACATGTAACTTTATCCACATTTGATGCAGATTTTGTGAACATGGATTTCAGTGATGGCATATTTGTTGTCGTGGTTAATATGCTTTTATGCAATCTGGTTTCTGCATGATGCATGATGTCATTCTAGCCACTGTAACAGACTTTAAAATCAGCTTTACAGGAAGAGCAAAATGCATATTCATGTCCCTTTGAATGTGATTGCAACCACAGAAAATCCCATTTTCAACCATCACTGAATTTCGTGTGATATTTCGGTTGCTTGGATTTTGGTTTTGGCACTGGCAAGCTTACACATCTCGAAAAAATTTAAACACCGAAGTCAAACCGACCCAGTTTTATGCCACCTGAGCTCTTGAGTAATCCAATAAATTAACATCTTTAATCCTGTCCAAATTACTTTTGATCATACATAGCATAGACTCTAATCCATCTCGACAACTATAAGCAAAGAAGCAGAACATACCTTGCGGAGAGAATCAAAGTAATGTTTATTGTTTTCTACTGATTGGGCTCTTTAGTAACCCAACCATAATCAATTAACGTCTTTAATTCTTTTGGAATTACTTCTGCTCACATATAATCCACCTTGACAAACTTCAAACAATGAAGCCAGTCAACCATGCTGACAGGATCAAAGGATGAAATTAGCAACTATATTGTCTTGCCCTGCTTAAGCCAGTTCACAGTCATGTGATCACAGGCAGTATTACCGTAAATATACTACACTGGAACCAAAATGTGAAGGAAAAAAAATGAAAAAAAAAAAAAAATCACTAATAATTTTGTGTAGCAGGGTTTTCAGTGAGTGACGGGAGACACCCCTAAACTAGGAAGAAATACCCTCCCATGCAGGAGGTTCACATGTATGTAAACAAAACACGTGTCTATTGTACTTGGATGCCCCCAACCTTCTTTGAATGACTGGTGCTAGTAGAAAAGAGCAATAACTCAGGCAGGATGAATGCATGCAGATTCATCAAAGCAGGGCAACATAACAATATGCACATGTTCACTTGATGTCAATAATGTCTGCCAAGTTTCAAGGCAATTCATCATAAGGTGTGTAACTAGTTGCCCATGAATACTAAAAATGGGCATAACTTGGGGAATGCATCAAAGCATGATGACAGAACAATATGCACCTGTTAACCCCATGTCTGTAATGTCTGCCAATTTTCAGAGTAATTTATAAAAAGCTGTGGGACTAGTTGCACACGCAAGAATTATCATACACTATATAGTATGTATATATTACACCAAAAAGGCGCAAAACTCTGTAAATATGCATCAGAGCTTGATGACATAAAGACATGCCCATACAGACTTAATGTCAATTCTATCTGCCAAGTTTCAACACAGTCCATGGAAAGATGTGGGAGTAGTTGCACACAAAAAAGTTTTGGGACATGGATACAAATGTACATATGTACGAGATGGACTGACAGCTTAACACTATATGCCTCTGCTATATACATTGTTGGGGCATAAAAATGGAAATAGAAATATAATAATTACACATTTGCGATAAGTACGAATTACAAACAAATACAAGATACCTTGCAGATGGTTTGGAATTCTTCATTTTCCTCATCATAGCATGCAAGAAGAAAACCACCATATCTCCCTGTTCTCTTCCCAGTTCCTAGATATCCTCCAATCACCACTACATCAAGGGTGTCCCCAACTCCTTCCAAGTAGTCCTTCTTCAGCTGTGAATGAATTGTATGAGACATATGTCAGGCAGTGTTAGCATTCAGAATACAGAACTATGATTACGGTGGTTAAAATCACCTTCTTTTGGTAGAGATACAACTAAGGTGGTCTTGACCTTTGATCTTTCTGATCCCCAAAAATGAAACAGAATAATTTTCTTGCAAACTCTGAATCAACTTCACTAGACTTTAGCATCACTATCCTTGATTACCAACAAGTCCAGATACATATTTTTTATATTAAAAGATTAAGAAAATAATCATCCCCACCTTCTGACAGTGACCCAGGGGTCATATTGTAAAATCACTCACATACCATATATACTCACCTATAAGTCGAGTCCAACTGCAAACAACATAGACCCTGATCTGGCATCACATAATGCTCTGGTAGTTCAGGGTTTATGTTGTTTGTTCTACTTATTCATCCTAAAAAAATGCAAAGACACAGATCTCCTGCCGCACTATGCGATGGCAGATCTGGATCTATGCAGTTTGCAGTTAGATTTGACTTGTGCCTGAGTATAGATGGTCTATGTCATCCTTCCATGACTGCATTTATAAAGATAGATTTGAAAATATTTAAAGATGTCATTGTAACTGAAATTTGTTTTATATCTGACATGTAACCCCCGCCAAAGGACTCAAGGGTTGGAGCCTAGGATGACACTACTTTTGCAGATGGTTATCCCAAGGGCAACATAACAATTAAAGTTCTGTGAATTTCCTGAGTAGTTTAGGAGGAAAAGTGATAACAAATGGATGAAGAGACTGATGGATGGACACATGGTGGTTATTACAATATCCCTCACAAAAACATACGAATATTTAGTAAGTATGACACTGGTATCATTAATATTGTATCTAAACATTCCAGGTGTTGCAGATGTTATTGAAATTAAAGTGAAAATGATAGTTCTTAACTTATCCCTTTGACCATTAGGACCTTTTAAACCAGCCATGTGCAACTTCCTCCTGGTCATGGGCAGGATAGCAATTTATAAATGGACCCGTATGATGTAAATGTAATCGGATAAAACCACTTCACGGGTCAGATGAGGCCCGTGGATCGTAGATTGCACATGCCTGTTCATGCATCTCACATGTTAATAGAAGCTGCTTCTATGGAACAGAAGGAAATTGCACTTTTTCATTTGTACACATTTCCCTCCATTACAACTAATCTACAGAATTAATTCATTAAATGGTGTTAATCTACATCTGCCAAAAGAGATTCTTAATTAAGTAAATATCATATATTATTAAAGTGACTAGCAAACAGTAGATGATACAAACACATATAAAAAAGGTTGATACACACCAACTGTTAAAAAGTTGCTCAATAATTCTGATCCAAAAAGACCAAAGTTTTTAGTAACTTTGTATGTGTTAATTGCCAAGTTTCTCTATTACTGGCAAAACATCTGCACTGAACATGCTACAATCTAACCAGAAAGAAAACAAGAGGCCCATGTGGACCTGATATCACTCACTTGGCTTACGTAACTTAACAGTTGCCCATTTCACTAAGCAGACTTATGTAGTATTGTAAGAACACATCTTATGTAATCAATCACCCAAACTTCATATCATGTTGATACATATTATACTATATCCTGACAAAAGTTCTTCCTGAAGATAAAGGCATAATTAGTATGCACAGTCTTGCTCCTAATCGAAGTCATCCATGCTCCTGATAATAATAAACCCAACAGACCAAAAATATGACCTCAAGAGTGGTAATAATGTCAGCCAATCAGTTGCACAATCACCTCATTCTGCTTACTTTTAAACTCTACCCAAGATCTTGATGATATAAACCCGTATTCCAATTCTGATCAAAATCGGATCAGAATTATGGTTTCCAGAGCGCTAATAAGCTCAGTCAACCACATGCAAGATCACCTCATAAATATGCATGGATCTCACTCATTACTGAAACTGTCCAAGATCTTTTGATCATATAAGCATATATTCCAAGTATGATCAAAATCAGATAACGAATATGGTTTCCAGAGTGGTAACAAGCTCAGCCAATCTGATGCAAGATTACATCAATAATATGTATGGATCTTGCTCATTATCGAACCTATCGAAGATCTTGATGATACAAGTCCATATTTCAAGTTTCATCAAAATCAAATCAGAAATATGGCTTCCAGAGTGGCAACAAGCTCAGCCAATCAGATGCAAGATCAACTCATTAATATGCATGCATCTCACTCATTATTGAACTTGTACAAGATTTTGCTGATGTAAACATATATTTCAAGTTTAATCAAATCAGAAATAAAGTCTCCAGAGTGGTAACAACCTCTGCCTATCAGATGTGAGATCACCACATTAATATGCATGGCTCTTGATCATTACTAAACTCATCTGAGATCTTGATGATACCGGACTATATTTCAAAGTTTGATCAAAATCGGATCAGAAATATGGCTTCCAGAAGGGGTTGCAAGCTTAGCCAATCAGATGCATGATCACCTCATTTGTATGCATGGATCTTGCTCATTACTGAATTCATCCGAGATCTGAATGATAAAAGAATCAGGTGCAAGGTCACCTCATTAAAATATGCATGGATCTCGCTCATTATCGAACTTGTCCAAGATTTTGATAATATAAACCCATATTCCAAGTTTGATATAATTCAGATCAGAAATATAACTCCAGAGTGGTAACAAGCAATTGCTGATGGATGCACAACACATGATGGACGATACACAATGGATGACAGGCCATACCATAAACTCACTTGGACTTGCAACAAGGCGAGCTAATAAAAAACTTTAGAACATTTGTATGACTAAAATCTTACCTTAAGCCAATTATGTGATCTTTTGGCAATTTCATAGGTGGCATCAACATCTAATGTTTTTACCATCAATCCTTCACAATTTCCTAGGTAGGAGTGAGAAGAAAAAAAAACAAAAACATTAGAACATTTGAACTTCTGTGTTATACAGTAAAACCTGTCTTGAAAGACCAGATTCTCATTTCACAAATTTATTGATTATAAATTGTTGTGACCAGTCATGAAACCACCTGTCTTGACAGACCATGATATTTTGGCAGAAGGGTGGTCTTTCAAGACAGGTTTTAATGTACTGCCATACATGGATCAATATTTAGCATTGGGGTATCGTTATTTCCCACTCACATTCTGAAATTGAAAAGGCTTCCTTTCTTCTTCAAATTTCATTTATTCTCATTTATGTATGTAAAAGGAAAATAATATTCTACCTTTGACAGATTCCTCCAACTTAACTTTATATGAAATACCTGAAGGAAATTAAAGTGGATTAAAATCTTTTTATATTCATTTTGAATCTGTCATTTTTCTTATCAGTTTTGTAAGATATATTTAGATTCCTTGAATCTAGTAAGTGCATACAATCTCTAAGGCAAAAATATGATTTTTAACTGGTTTGAATATTGTGTCAAAACAAATTGTGAAAGAAAAAATGTGTTCCTTTTCAAAGCATAAAGAAAACACCACATATAAAGACCAGCTGTAACCTTCTCTCAGCCTTTTAACAATAGGGAGAAATTTGTAATTCATAATAGATTTTTGTAAGAATGAAAAAGTTTGTTGCGTCAAGATTTCCTAATAATGTGGTCTGTAATTTTTACATTTCATTTTATTCTCATTTATGTATTTATTTATGTATGTACAAGGAAAATAATATTCTACCTCTGACAGATTCCTCCAAGAATTCAGCAATTTCATCCGTGTTAGATGAGATCATGGATTGAGCAAACACAAATTCCCCCTCCTTTTCCTCAAATGATTCCCTGAGCAGCTCTCTGCGTTTGCGGAAGGGTTCCCTGACAAGAGATTCTCCATTGAGGTATAGTAGATCAAAGGCATATACACACACCTGCACCTTGATCTCTGATGCATCAGCATCCTACGGGAAGACGGGAAAGAAAATAATCTCTGAAAATACCTAACAGAGTTTGAATACAATACTGAATGTTTACAAAATTATTTCAATGTGGTTTTCATTGTCAAGCAAAGACAGCAATTTCATACATTTGCTCCCTTTAACATATCGGGCAGTCTGAGAAAGAATATGAACTAAAGAATTTCCATTTGAAATACAAATACATATACTATTTAACTTTGAAATTTATATTTTATTGGAGATGAAGCGGGGACCTGAAGTGATCAAACCTAAACTTAGTTTTATAAGGGGTGTAACTCTTGATAGCCTTTGTGCCAATCCTAAAAATAATGGTGATATATAAATATGGTCTTTAATGGAATATGAGCACAAATTTAGTATGGAAGAAAAGTACTTTTATGTCAACAAAAAACTTTCATTGTAAATCTCCTCTAACAAGTTACACATATAAAAAGTGCTTTTTCTAAATTAGCATTACACCAGAATATCAATGTCACACATGATTGCTCTCCTATATAATTTGAAAAGAGATTTCCATTACATTTTCAAGACAAGATTCAGTATTTTCATTGCAATTTAAATAGCCTTTCTAAATGTAAAAGAACTATTTTATAGCTCTGCAAAAATATTACATTAAATGACTCCGGTGGCTTCCACTTTTCAGGATTAGATTTAATAAAAAATAGATATAATCAGAATCTTATTTGTATCGTGCAGCCATGAACCAAAATCTTTCATCTGGGAAATGGATAGGTACATCAAAATCTTGTAACACACAAGTCTCCAGATCAAACTTCTTGAAAACAAATACTAGCATCACAAGTCGTCTTGCAGAAATGAACAAGAGTACCATGAACGGCACATTATGCACCTGCTCCGTGCTTAATCATCCTCTATGTAGGTAATACTAGGGCATGGTTGACTCTGGAGATTATTGACCAATGGGTCTCAATGACCTTGACCTTTGGTCATAATATGCAGTCTTGAACTAAACTCATTGTGCATAAATCATTTTTTTCTTTATCAGATCTTTACACCACAATCTATAGGTTTCTTTATTAGATCTTTACACCATAACCTATAGGTTTCTTTATTAGATCTTTACACTACAATCTATAGGTTTCTTTATTAGATCTTTACACCACGATCTATAGTTTTTTTTATTAGATCTTTACTCCACAATCTATAGGTTTCTTTATCAGATCTTTACACCACAATCTATAGGTTTCTTTATTAGATCTTTACACCATAACCTATAGGTTTCTTTATTAGATCTTTACACTACAATCTATAGGTTTCTTTATTAGATCTTTACACCACGATCTATAGTTTTTTTTATTAGATCTTTACACTACAATCTATAGGTTTCTTTATTAGATCTTTACACCACAATCTATAGGTTTCTTTATTAGATCTTTACACCATAACCTATAGGTTTCTTTATTAGACCTTTACACCACGATCTATAGGTTTCTTTATTAAATCTTTACACCATGATCTATAGGTTTCTTTATAGATCTTTACACCACAATCTATAGGTTTCTTTATTAGATCTTTACACCATAACCTATAGGTTTCTTTATTAGATCTTTACACCATAACCTATAGGTTTCTTTATTAGATCTTTACACCACAATCTATAGGTTTCTTTATTAGATCTTTACACCACAATCTATAGGTTTCTTTATTAGATCTTTACACCACAATCTATAGGTTTCTTTATTAGATCTTTACACCACACTCTATAGGTTTCTTTATTACCCCAAGTGCAAGCCATCCACAAAGTTTTGTCAAGGACCATACTCTTGAACAAATGTTATCCTGCATAACCAATTTTTCTTTTAAACACAATGACCTTGACCTTTTGGCCCCAAAATCAATTGGCCTCTTTCTTACCCAAGTACAAACCATCCACAAAGTTTGATCCAGGCTGATTATGTAGAACTAATGTTATTATGCAAGGGGGAAAAAACCCCAACCATTTCTCTTCTTTCGGTTAGTTACCTTGACCTTTAACCATTTTAGCCACTAATCAACAGTGTTCTTCTTGTACCTCAAGTGCAAGCTATCTACAAAGTTTGGTAACTGCAAATAGTGGAGAACTGGAGTTATTGTGCAGAAACAATTTATTTCCTTTCAGTCACAGTGACCATTTACCTTATGGACCCAAAATCAATTGGGTTCTTCCTTACCCCCAAGTGCAAGCTATCCACAGAGTCTGGTAAATGTAAATAGTGGAGACCTGGAGTTATTTTGCAAAAATGAAACTGGCAACAGTCATAACATAATATGCTCCGCCCTATGGCAGACATAAAAAATGGAGTCACAACTCTATTAAAGATAAACTGGGATTAATGGAAATAAAATCTGTCTTAATTTCACAGTGGCTATTTGACTTGAAAACCTTATGAGAACAAAATGAATTGTACAAAGATGCAGATGGAAAGAGATATCAAGCACCAGCAGCAGAAAACAAACAAACAAAAAACCCAGCAAAAACACCTTTCTTTTGCGTGTACTGAGAACTTGGAAAGGAAGAATCTGCTTTTTCTCTGGGTCCCAAGCCACTGCCTCAGAGTCAATCACACAAGACTTGACAGTCTTTTTCATAACTTCAGTTATGCGAGTTATGATATCTGGATACTTGGATGTGTTGTCTTCAGAATTTCTGCTGTATATCTGAACCTTTCCATTCTCCAGTACATGAATCTGTAAATACAACAAAAAAACCTGATAACTGACAAGTTTGGTCTGATAAGTTCAAGCAGTTTTTGAGAAGTTGAACATAGCAGATGGCAAGGAACAAGAGACAACACAAGACAGATGATGTAGGATGGATGTACATTTAAGCCAATGTGGCTTTATGTCCAGGTGAGCTAATAACAGAGGCTGTTTCATTTTATGGATATTGTAAACATAATATTTTCCCATCAACAAACTTTCAATAACTTCAGCATATTTATGAGAAACAATTTAAAATATATTCAACCACAAGAGGAAAACTGCCCGACTATTGTCCTATTAATGTAAATAAAATTTATAATACTTAGGTTGTCTCAAATTTTTAAAATTTTAAGCTCATGAAAATATTTACTGAGAGTATCTTATTATTATTTCTGGGGCTAAGATAAAGTATTTGATTCATATTTAACTGTATATCGTGAAACCTGTCTATAAAGGACAATTTAAAATTAGTAGAAAAATGTCCTCTATAGACAGGTGTCCTTTAAAAGTAAATATGTAAGTGAAACCAAGAAAAATGTTCTTAAATATCATAACAAGAAGCAGGTTGGCTGGGGTGGGGTTAGAATATAAGGATATTCATGTAAACTTACCTGTGCCCTCTCTCCATCATACTTATATTCGCAGGTAAAGTCATTGTCTTCAAATCTCTTTAAGACTTCACTAACACCTTTGGTGGGATGTGCCAACATTGGCTTCAGTGGAATACCTGAGGAGATACATATTTTACAAACTAATTAAAAACATTCCTATTCAATATTGTCATAAAAAGATCTTTATTGATAAGGCCTTATTCAATGATAAAACCATTTCCCTATTGTACTAATTGATAAGGCCTTATTCAATGATAAAACCATTTCCCTATTGTACTAATTGATAAGGCCTTATTCAATGATAAAACCATTTCCCTATTGTACTAATTGATAAGGCCTTATTCAATGATAAAACCATTTCCCTATTGTACTAATTGATAAGGCCTTATTCAATGATAAAACCATTCCCCTATTGTACTCAATCTGGCAAATTATCATCTGACAGCTTTTTCCAATTATAAAAACAAAAAAACAGAGAGAGAGAGAGAGAGATAAAACCATTCCTATATTGTACTAAATGATAAGGACTTATTCAATGATAAAACCATTTCCCTATTGTACTCAATCTGGCAAATTATCATCTGACAGCTTTTTCCAATTATAAAAACAAAAAACAGAGAGAGAGAGAGAGAGAGAGAGAGAGAGAGAGAGAGAGAGAGAGAGAGAGAGAGAATCTTAATTGCTTTTGATAGTTTTGCTACCTTAACTTTGTCTTCTGCACTGCACTACAATCTTTTCCTTGGATGCTCAACATTATTGTAATATTTTATGAAGTACTCAAATTAGAAAATCATTATTAAATATCTGGTTTACTTGAAAAGAGAGGCAGATAGGAAATTTCCTGTTCTGGATCTTGCTCCAATTTAACTTTATCTTTACTCACTATCTATGAGTGCTTAGATCTGATTCCCATTTTCAGTGAATTATTTTTCTTTTGAAATTTAAGATTTATTGATAAAGTGTAAAATTACGTATTGCTGCAAAGTTCTTCATTCAAAAGTTAATTCCCATTTGTCATTTCTTCAACCCTGAAAATACATTTTACTAATGGTAGTCAGAGATTTTGCACTGAAAGTCTGCAGACAACAGAGCAAACCTTGAAGGTGATTGCCCGATATGTTGTTTTAATGGAAATTTATTGCCATCTGAAAATGTTATTGCCTTTGGTGACTTTGGCCATTACTAGTTCCAACACAGACTTGGAACAGATGTGCACCAAAGAAAAACAGAAATTTAATGTTTCCCCCAAGCAAACACATATGATGATGAAAAAGCACACATGATTTGGGGGGATGCTGCTCTAAAGGTTGTGGGAAACCTGCAATCCCACACTCAAGGTGCAACACTGTGTCCATTCCCCAATGTTCAATATATTTAAAGGAACAGTTTACCATAGCTAAAATATGGTAAGAGCTTACAGGAAATACTGTACATTCCAACATTCAGATTTATTTTCATGTGATACTATGTGGTGGTTTTTTCTCTCTTCCTTCCTTCCAGTTCAGAAAATACACACTTGACTTGAAATAGCTGCAGATAATTTTGACTGAGAAGCCTAATCTGTTGATAGGAAATGGAAGAAGTCTTATATAATATAGTTAGGATATGATGGGTACAATCAGGAAATGGAAGAAACCTTATAGGATATAGTTAGGATATGATGGGTACAATCAGGAAATGGAAGAAACCTTATAGGATACAGTTAGGATATGATGGGTACGATCAGGAAATGGAAGAAACCTTATGGGATACAGTTGGGTACAAACAGGAAATGGAAGAAACCTTATAGGATACAGTTAGGATATGATGGGTACAGTCAGGAAATGGAAGAAACCTTATAGGATATAGTTAGGATATGATGGGTACAATCAGGAAATGGAAGAAACCTTATAGGATACAGTTAGGATATGATGGGTACAGTCAGGAAATGGAAGAAACCTTATGCGATATAGTTAGGATATGATGGGTACAGTCAGGAAATGGAAGAAACCTTATAGGATAGAGTTAGGATAAGATGGGTACGATCAGGAAATTGGGCCTTTGTGATCTTTCCTACCAAATTTCAAATACAGCATCAATGATGTTACATGAACCAGACACATGTATCTTACATATACCATATACACTTCCTTGTAAGTTGAGTTCAACTGCAAACAACACAGACCCTGATCTGCAGTTGCATAATGTGCCGGTAGATGAGGGTCTATGCTGTTTGTTCTACTGACTACACCTAACAAACTGCATAGACCCAGATCTGCTGGCGCAAAATGCAATATCAGATCTAGGTCTTTGCAGTTTGCAGTTGGACTCGACGGTACATAAAGTAACATGGCTTAATATGTAGATACTTCTGAACATGCATATTACAAAATGTAATTTATTATGAACAAAAATATGACAGCCATGATACAATTTGTAGGAACAAAAAAAATCAAGTACTTTACCTGGTGTAAGTTTACAGTGTTTTGGCAGCTCCTCTAAACCATGCTTTAGAACGGCAGAAATAATGGCACCATAGTTGGGGCACTCACTGCAATAATAATACTAATCATCATAATGATGATGATGATGATTATAATGATAATGATAATAATCATTTCATTACAACAAAATCTAAGCAAACAAAAATGATTGATAATGCTCTAAAAAAGATGGTTAAGCCATGGAATGACTTAATTTAAAACTGGAATTCTTACTTTAGTAACTGGATTTACAAGCAAAATGGCAGGGTTTCTACTCAAATGACAGTGTTGAGCTAACACTAGATGACAGTGTGCTATCGTTCTGTAAGTTCATAATTTAAGGTTTGTTTTAGTTAGCCTTATGGTGAAATTGTAAGGGTTGACAGGTCTGCATATAAATAGATGTCAGCTGTAAACCTAGTGTGCACATGGGGGGGGGGGGGGGAGGAGGAGTTGAGTTTCAAATCAGTTCAATTAAACAGCACCATTTTGGTTATTGTAAAAGTGTACATGTTTAGAAATTTTGGCAAATGTTGCAGCCTTACACTAGTTAGTGATTTTGTTTTGATTTTCAGATTTCAAAATATCACACTGCATGAATGTCCGAGCCAGCAAGAGTTGTAAGAACATGCTGATCATTTGTTAACAACAAATATGGTTTGAATAAAATTTAACTGAGTACTTGAGTGCTGAAAGCAGTACTTTTATAAGTACACATATTTGCAAACTTTTCCAGTTATTCAAGTATTTTTACACGCTTTACATTGCAGAGTAACTTTACTCAAACAATAAGTAGCCTTACCAGACCTGTTGACTCTGACAAATGTCTGTAAGTATTTCACCCAAAGTTCTGTCTGTAATTTTAGCCACCTGTCCATAGTTTGCCATACCAACACTTACAGCCGGTCTAACACCAGGGCTGTTTCATTTAAACATACATGGTACCCAGGGAAGGCAACTTTAAAAACAAATATATGCCAGGGTACTATGATTACTCAACGAGTTCACATGAAAATGATACAAAATTATAAATTGCATTTAGGGGTGACTACTCCATACTGAAAGTGCCTTACCTGGGTCCCAGTTATGTTTTACTGGAACAGCCCTCAACAGTTTTGAAGAACCTCACAAAAAATATGCATGTTGCCATTTTCTAGCATCTTTGATCCTCTAATCAGTTGCATCCCCCCTACTCCCCTTTGCATGAATTGGTTGATGCAAGGTCACAATTCTTGGTGCTTACCTTCATCTCCATTAAGACCATTTTGCCAATAATTCGTAGTGATCATAAATCACATTGCTTTATTTTCTCAACAGTACATCAATATATCAAACTTGCGGACTTCACCTGTAATGGCCTCACTCATAATCATGCAGGATGCCTGTATCGAGTGCAATTTAGCATTCTCAAGCACTTCATTGACAGAGCTGAAGAGCCTAGTAAATTAAATGGCATGCAGCATCTTTTGTGAATAAAGACTTTGTGCATAAAATTGATACCTTGAACAATAGCCCATATTTCTGTGAAATATTTTGTAGAAACTATGCGCAATTGTAGTAGTAAACAGCTCTGCCTCAACAATGTAACAGAATGGTATGAATATGTAAGACTGTCCCATAGAACATACAGATTATAGTACTCACAACAGATTGCATGATCCATGGCAATGTGGAACTTAGTTCTACTAGGAATTTAATACCGTATATACTCACTTACAAGTTGAGTCAATCTGCAAACTGCACAGACCCACATCTGCCTTCACATAATGTGCTGACAGATCTGGGTCTCTGCAATTTGTTAGGAGTACATCTTTCGCTTGATAACTCGCGCACAATGGGGTCCAGAAACATAGACCGCCGCATAAGCAAGGGTGCAAGTTACCAAGGGACCTCTGAAAAAATAAGAGGGGGGGGGGGGGGAAGTGGTTGAATACTCATTAAATAATCTCATTGGGAATAATTGTCAATAAACAGATTTTTCTAATGAAGTTCTTCACTTTTCTGTATAAATTAACTTTGTTTTCAATATATCCAATCTCTGAAAGATCATTTAAAACATTACTCCAAGTGGGTTTCAACACACATCGTGTACCAGCAAAAACATTGTGTATTACATCACTGCTTTTTGCATGTGAATGTGGATACATTCTAGTGTTACTGTAGATTCAGAATAAAAAAACAAGATTATTTATTTCAAAAAAAGAGATAAATTTATTTAGAGAAACAACAACAATGAAGCTCTATTTTTGTAAATACTGTTATAAACAACAATGAAGCTCTATTTTTTAAAATACTGTTATATTAGTAAAATACTGATGCTGTGATTTCTTTGCAAATTATAGCGAAATCTCTGAGTGCCAATTTGGGAATTTTGAGTTCACTATAAACTTTTCAAACTTGCTTCTTCATAGTGAACCCTATCTGTGGAACTAAGCTTTCCATGCACTCTGTATGCCTTTCGCTTGGTTCCTTTGCTATCAGTGATCACTCTTGCGAACAAGTATGATAAACTACTTAATAATGTTAGATACTTTAATTATGTTACATGTACTTACAGTGTTCTCAGTGTTCTATCAAATAAATTGAAATGAGTTGACTTAAAACACTACCATGACAACTAGCTCTTACGCAGGTAGGATTTGTATGCCTTTTAACTTTTGTATTCTACTCCCTTTATTTGATTCGTTACAAATGACTAATTAATGTGATAATATAATGCAGGTCAACTTTTAATTGATTGTAACGATGCAACCAACACTTGCGCAAGTAGGAGATCACCAAACTGTCAGTATTTAAATAGGTTCTCACAGAATCACTCGCAGGCATCGCTGTGACAGTTGATTGACACTTTGCACGTTTGAATACAAGAGGTCATATCGCATTTATGATGACTCCAATGAAACTGAATTAAATTAAAAGATAAAACTGAAATACAAATTTCACTTCACACAACTTATTTAATTGGTATTTATTTCTTAAAGTATTACCACCAGTAGGCATTACTGACATTTTAATTGATCGATATTTCGTCATTTATTGTTATTTACAGTGTTCTGAGAATTGTTTTTTAAAATAAAGAAAATGTAACAAAATATGATTTTTATTTAAAGCTACACATTTCATAATTTTGAATCAAGTTAACCACTGTTTTTGATGATAAAACAAGCAATATATTAAGGTTTCATTTATCAGTTTTGATGACAAATTTTTTCGCTTTCAGCAAATAGGGACCTTTTTGGAGGATATTTTTTATTTAAAAAATGGGATCCACACCAACACCCATGTTATAAGTGGAGCCTTTTGCTAGTTATCTGGGCACACTATAACATGGGAGTGGTGTAATTAGTAGAACAAACAACACAGACCATGATCTGCCGGTGAATTATGTGATGGCAGATCAGGGTCTATGTTGTTTGCAGTTGGACTTGACTGATGAGTGAGTATATACGATACTCCTACCCTCATTCTTACAGAGTGAACTACAATATTACCTGTGTATACAGAGCGATCAACTGTGAACAACGCAGACCCAGCTGTTACTGCATAATGTTGTTGTTGATAAAAGGCCTATGCTGTTGCTTATACTTAGGATTTAAGTAAAAATCATTGACTCTGAGCTTAAAATCCAATGGAAGATCAGGCACCATAGTCGTGAAACAGTCTGTGCACAAATACTGAACTTCCCAAATTTAATTTTTGTTATTATTTTCAATAACTCTGCTCCAAGTAAGGACTGAAACACAAAAATTAGGGGGTTATCTTACCATAAATATTTCTACTTCCAAGCCAAATTGCAAAGATCTCTAAAGACTGTAAGTATGTGTTTTGAATTTTGTAGCTTTTGGTCAAAGTTCAATTTTTGCACTGTTTCATGACTGGGGCCTGGTTCTATGCTGTTTACAGTTACCTTGTGTTGCATGTGCTCTGGCAGTTTCATGACTTGGGCCTGGGTCTATGCTTTTTTATAGTTACATGTGTGTTACACATGTCAGACAGTTTCATGACTGGGGCCTGAGTCTATGCTTTTTACAGTTATATGCATGTTACACATGTCAGACAGTTTCATGACTGGGGTCTATGACTATGCTGTTTGCCCTGTGTGTTACACTAAGGGCAGTTTCATGACTGGGGTCTGGGTCTATGCTGTTTGCAGTTACATGTGTGTTACACTAAGGACAGTTTCATGACTGGGGTCTGGGTCTATGCTGTTTGCAGTTACCTGAATATTACACATGAGCAAATAAGATATTCTCACCAGTATGTGGTCTTTATAATCAGTGCTGCCTCCTCCATTTTCTTTTTCAATTGATCGGCTGCCATTCCCTTTCCAGCATCTAAAATTTCTGGAGGATAGTCTGTTGTCAGAAGATAATAATGTGATTTTCTCAACTTATATTGAATAATCTACTACACCTGTGTATTACAATTGCAGCTTATTCTAACGGCAAATTCATATTTTTTCTTGCATTTGCTAGGGTCAATAACAGGACGCTTTCAAAAAAGTGACTCGACAATCAAATACTCATCTATATAATTCATACCCTAGTTAAGTGCTATAGCAAACAGTTGTGCTATGTGTGTTGGGTAAGTGCAGTATCCAATTTCTTTCATACAACCAATGGATTATGCCTGGGAGGTGTTCTTTAGCCTTTGTTATTTAATATATACATAGACGATTTAAATTCTAAGTTGGGTTAGTGTCACGTGGGACAACATTTGCAATCAAATGCTTTATTTCTTAACAATTTTAGTTTTGTTGATGATGTAATTTCTATCATAGGTTTAAGGAAATTATTAAAGATACATGGACTGAGATAGGTCAACTTGAGAATAATATAATATATAATACACAAAAATATGCATGGTTTTTTCAGTCAACATCTTTCAAATTACCATCACCTCCTCCTGTAATTTTTAATGGAGATGCTCTAACATATGTCAATAATTACATTTATCTGGGTGGTATTTTAAAATTCAATCAGATGATGAAGATATGATGAGACATTAATCAGATGATGAAGATATGATGAGACATTAATCAGATGATGAAGATATGATAAGACATTACAGATTTTTGTGTTCTTTGAATATCAAATTTTAGATTATTCAAATCTAAATGCTGCACAATGCATGGCACACCTCTATGGCCAAAATGTAGTGAATGTATAAAAAGAAAATTAGTTATTGGTTGTAACAATAGTCTTCATTTACTATTAAGCCTTCCAAGATTGAACAGTGCCTCTACCATATTTCTAAATGATAATGTATTTGGCTTTGAAGAATTAATGAGAAAGTATGTGTTTCCAATGAATACAAGAATATCTAATAGTAAGAATTGTATCTTGAAATCTCTGTGGAACTATGATATTCATTTTAATTCTCAGATTATAGACAGATGGAACAAATTACTCTTTAAATGTCTTACATAGTTTTTGCTGTTAACAATGACAGACACATTAAGTAGTTGTCTCTATATTTTGTATACAAGTCACCTATGATTTTTTATTTTTTACAATACATTCACATTTTAACATACATGTATGGACCATGCAGTCTGAAATAAACAACTCTTATTCTTATTCATACAGAACTCTGTAGAGTCCAAAAGGTCATTACTGGCTTCATTTTCATGTCTAGAGAAAAATCTGTATTGCCAATCTAACTAGTACATTTTCATTTTAACATTTCAGATTAATCTACCATATATACTCACTTTTAAGTTGAGTCCAACTGCAAACTGCATAGAGCCAGATCAGATCTGCCATTGCTTCATGTGCCAGCAGATCCTGGGCTTATGTTGTTTGTTCTACTGGTTACTCCTAACAAACTGCATAGATCCAGATCTGCTGGCGCATTATGCAATGGCAGATCTGGATCTGTGTAGTTTGCAGTTGCACTCGACTTATACATGAGTATATACAGTAACTGACAGAGAAACAGTTTTGATTGTTTTCACTAAAATTAATCACTAAGTCAACCACTATAACTTAAGGGCTTCTGTTATCACTCCATTCTGTGCGTGTGAACTTAATTACATGTATTTCTAGAATTGTTTATAAGATTATTAATAGTGATACAAGGAAGAATTTATTAAATTTTGGTGCTTGCTTATACACAACTTTTGTTATGGTGAATATATAACTAATACTATGTGTGTTATCATCTTCAGTCACTCAGAATGATTTGGCTTCCATAGCAATACTATGGAAACCCACACCAGATATAGCCTCTGGGAGATGGAGTTGTCTCCCTAGAGAAAATCAATAACTTGTTACAGTAGTGCATTTAGCACAGCAGATAAGGAAGTGGCCAATCTTTGTGTCTACAGATCCCCATCTAGTTTCTACTTATGTTCTTATACATTATAACAATCATCATATTAAATAGAGGGTTGATAATAATGCTCACAAATGAACATAGAAATTCAGTTTCATATTTTGTATACATTAACCAATAAGTATCATAAAGAATTCAACATAAATTAAGTTCTACATGTGCCTTTGTTTGTGTATCTCCTCTTTAAATTTGAATCCCCCTCTCTGCCTCCACTGTCCATGATCCATTTACCTTGTCCAGGTGGAGTGAGGAATAAAGCATTCCCTAGTGCTGTTAGAACACTCTGCTCTGCTAACCCTATTCTCAGCTTTCCACCTAATGATCGGATTAGATACCGTGCTTCAGACTGGCGACATGCAACAAACATCCCCTTGATCATGTCCACCTTCTTAGACATGGACTGAAAGAAAATATATAAAGTCAAACCTGTGTTCAGCGATCACCCATGGGAAAGGGCCAAAGTGCCCTTTGAAGACAGGTGACCTTTGAAGGCAAGTTCACCTCTCAAACTTGGTTCATGACAAATACAATACATGTAATATACACTGAATAGCATTAACATTATTAGGAGTAGTAGTAGTAGTAGTATGCTATCAAGATACATATATTTAGTTTAGCTAATTAGCAAAAAGAAAAATAATAAAATAAAAAGATCCACTTTAATCCATCATGTACATTAAATCCTCACTTATCAGTAGAAAGGGTGTCTAAATAAAATGACTAATTGACAGCTTACCTGTGATTGTCAAACACAGGACTGACTTTTTGTTAGGCCAGCTGGTATAATTAGGCATGAAAACAGATGTTCACACTTCAAACAACTGATGATTTAAGCAGTTGCTCAAACTCACCGAGATCAAAAGACAGTCAGCTTTTATGCAAGATGTTTGATGAATAGGGAATGAAAAGAAGCTTAATGCGGCTATTGTTAGTAGCATATAAACAGTAAGGGATATCACAAGTGCAGTGTACATGTATCTCTACTCATTTGGTGTGATTGAACGTAATCTCTCACACTCCGGATTAACGTTGTTCTCAAAATTGGCCATAATATCTTGCTTACACACAAAAATCCCTTGGATCTGAGTTCACCCGACTCCCATTTCTGCTGCACGCAACTACTTTGTCCACTATCCAGCAAATGAATTGCTTTGATTCTCTCATGTAAGGACAAAAACCACTTTGTTTCAAAATCAACATGTTGACACCTTTGAGTTGACTGACAGCGTGGTAAGTACAATCGAGATATGAAATACTTTAACATCGATTCACATGATATACCTTTATCTAAACAATGCCTCGCTCATCAAACAAAAGTGTTTAATTTGCATACTTGGAGTGGTCACTGCTGATATGCTTCAGTGATCGCTTAAGGCAGGGTGAAACCATGGTTTGGTTAAGAAACACCTAGCCACTGACTGCTGAAAGCAGGTGATCGTTAAATACAGGGCATTTATATAGAAAATTCCCCTTAGGTGCATGATGCAACAACTAAACAAAAGTCACTGAGCATGAAAAATAGGTCACTACAACATACTTTTAATGTCTGCAATTGAAACTCAAAGTGAATGCACCCATGATGTTAAAATGACTTTACATACAACAGTGTATAAGATATTATTCAATAAAACAAACAATGCCACAAAATCAGAACATTATTGATGATGACCACAAGGGCAATGGTTAGTGACACTTACCGTATATATTCGAGTATAAGTTGAGTCCAACTGCAAACAACATAGTTTTGTTTGTTCTACTGATTACTACTAACAAATTGCATAGAGCCAATATCTACCAATGCATTATGTTATAGCAGATCTGGGTCTGTGCAGTTTGCAGCTGGATTTATAAGCGAGAATATACGATATGTCACATAATCTGCTAACAAAGGTGAGACATAAAAACCCACTGCATCCAATCATCAAAATGAACTGACAACCCATTTTAAAGATTCTCCATACCTTTATAAGGTCTGGCCTTGGCACTGAGAAATAGTTCACCACTTGGTCTTATTATTTTGTCACAACCAAATCAACTGAAAAACTTGTGACTGTACAGATTAAATACAATGTTTTCTTTCAGATAATTCTTTTAAAGCAGTTTATTACAACTATGGGTCCATTCTTTTGTCAGAAAAAATTTGGCTTAGTGCCATATAGCATCATCATCCTTTTACATTTAAAAAAGGGCATAAAAATAACAAATATATTGTGAAAAATGGTAATGTATTTTGTTAATTTTTGTAAATATTCATGAATGAGAAGTATTTTAGCACTTATTCTAATTCTGAATATGTACTATTGTAATAGTTGCAACAGAATCTAAATATGCATTGTAAATTATTCTTAGAATTCATATCTTTAAATTTCGTCTGAACTCAATCTAAATTGTATCCAAGAAAAAACGCTCTTGTGCAATAAAACCAGGTCTATTCTTGGATGCACGATTGCAGGATTGACACTAAGTTCTCACATTTTCAAGCCCTACCATTATTGCTTCATTAAATCCCACATAAATTTAGAATATTTCCCCTTCTTTTCAATTGGGAATCCCCCCCCCCCCCCCCAATTTCCAGTTCTAGAACAGACTTTGATATAAGATTAGATTGGCCAAAGTCAGTACTACAAACAGCAAATAATTACAAGGGATTTTTTGAGAAAGCAAACATATATCACCCCACCACCACCACCACACTATCACAATTAATGTCATTCTCTGACAGTGGAAACTGAAAGCAAGGTGATTGAGAAGAAATTTTGTTAGGAGTGTGATGTGAAATGTCCCAGATTTTCAAAGTCAAAGGGCAACATTTTTTGCCTAGATGGGGAAATAATTATGTGACAAAGATATTTCTAGTATCATTGGATGAATCCTTAACTGTTTTGGTTCTGGTGAAATTTCCAAGGTGAATGGTTGATATTTTGTGCAAAAGAGTGGATGTTGACTTGTGCGTAAGATATCTAGAAAACTATCTATGATGACAAATGTCATCTTTCGATGTTGAAATTTTGTATCTTGTTAAGCAACCTATTTCTTTGTATCTTGTTAAGCAACCCATCGGCAAAATTTTGTTAAGGCATGTTAAACAGAACTCTTGTGAAAACTGAATTGTTAACAGATGGATGGAGTGAATGACATGACCATAACATAGCTGTCTCAGTTTTATGGCAGGCATGTAAAAAAACACCAATAATCAGCATTAGGTCGTTGTTGTTTTTATTTAGACATATCCCAACAACATCAACAGGTCACACCAACAATGTGATAAGGTGTGGTTAACTTACTGCATTTCCTGTCATTGTTGCAATTTCTTTCAACTTGCTGAAAACTGCCGCTACAGTTAATTTCGGTGGATTAAACATTGTCCTCTGTGTACTTCTACTGGTCTGAAAAAAAAGCAGTCATGAAAATACAGTAAATCAAAGAATTTTTTTTATTTTTATCTGCAATAATGGTTCTTCTGACCTCATACCTGACTTTAGAGTGCTTGTTTGCATTTCCTGGCATTCATCATACTTGGCAAAATATGCGAAATTAAAATGCCACAAACAAACTTCAGAACATCAAACCCACTAACGGAGCGTGGCATCCCTCATATAGAACAAATCGCAGAGATGAGGTGGTATTGCATATTGGACACGCATACCTGACTCATGCATACCTCTTGAATGGTGAACATTGACCAGAGTGCATACCATGCCTGTGTCCACTGACAGTGGAACATGTTCTTGTTGAGTGTGTTGACTTTCACCCTGCGTGACAGAAGTATTTTCACATGATATGCATGAAGGAACTGTATGATGATGAACCATCCAAGAAAATCATGGACTTTTTGAGGGAATGTGGTTTATATAATAGATTTTTACTACATACTTTAAGGACTTTACATGTATTTGCTTTATTGTTTATTTTATATACTTTTTACATAATTTTAACATCTTTACATTGTATGTTTTATCTTGTTGTGCTTCATGTTTACATTTATTTGGAAGGGTTATCTTCCTAAATCTTTGTGCTATTCAATTTAGCATTTTTCAAACTTTACCTTTAGTTGGCACCATAAAGCCACTCTTGTGCTGAGGTGCTGTAAAATGCTACTACATACATACATAGTACATACATCAAATGTATTTCCTGGAATGTTGCATGAAATGATGATCCATACAGAAAACCAGCTATATTTAAGACTTGAGACAATTTAGCCTTCAATTCCAACGGAAAATTATACATGATGGAATGACAACATACAGTATTCCCTCACTATAACGCTGTTCATGGGAGTCATTATTGTGGACCACCTTATTGGTGAGTTCGCCTTATATTGAGATATATTAATCACAATTTTACTATTAAATAATGAAATGGGATCCATGACATATAAGCCAGAAAAATGGCAAATACAATTTAGAAAGTATATCCTTCCAAATAAATGTAAATATACAGTCTTTAAAGATAAAAGGCAAAGATCTTTAAAAGGTTGTAAAAATATAAAGGTTGAAAATTGCTAAACTCTTGAGGAAGATAAATCCTTCCAAATAAAAGTAAATATTTTCTTTTACAAGGGAAAATATAAAAGGTAAAAGATGCCAAATTTCTTTAAAAAGTACATACAAGAAAACTAAAGACTAAAAGAGTCAAGTCATTAAATATAGGACGAGGGCTAAAAGGTATCACTACACTAATTGAGCCACTAAGCTGTTATTGCATCCTATTGAAGTCTCTGGGAAAATAATTAATATTTATTCTCTGATTTGTTCTGGAGATTACTAACCAGTGAAGAATGTCACTTGCATTCAATAGAAAGCAGCATTAAAGCCTAAAATATAAAATCAAATGTTCATAGAGTTCAGCCTCTTGGTTTTTGCATGGGATGACAAAGCTAATAGGTGAGATTTGGCTGGTCCTGGATAGGTCACTTGCATTAAAATTCCCAGTCATTTCATTCAAAATATTTTTTTTTTAAAACTGCAACATAACCTATAGTGATTTTGTTTTTTTTTATGAAGATAGTCTTGGTGCATCTGAATTTAAAGCTAATGTACTGGATTCATCCAAAATGTAGAAAATGAAGGAAATATATAATGAACTTAATCAGTGTAGTGCTGCCTAAAATACAACCATAATATCTTGCATTCTTTTGAATTGGTCTTGCTTTATTTCTCAAATTAATATTTGAGGATGTTCTCAAATTTAAGGAATTCCAAAAATAGTTTTCCAAAATTCAAGACTCTCAGGTGTAGTTTTAAAACTAAAAATCATTGACTTTTGACCCCCAGATCTATAGTATTTTTCCTTACTCCAATTAAAATCCATCCACAAAGTTTTGTTTGGGTATGTGAACTAATGTTAAGAACTAAAATTCTTCTTTCAGTCAGTGGCCTTGACCTTTGACCATTTGACCCCCCAAATCAATAGGCTTTTTTCTTTCATAAAGAACTTATCTCTAAAGTTTGGCAAAGGTAGGTGCTGTTGAATTGAAATTCTCGTGCAGACCCAGAGAGTTGATTTTCAAAAACTTTTCAAAGAGTTTATAAGGACTTCCAAAAGTTGTCAAGGAGTATTTTCTGTGTGGAAATTTAAGTTTTTAATGTTACTTTGTTTATCACTGCATAAATAATAAGGCTGGAATGTTTACACATGTAAACGGTTTAGTTTAGTTAATGATTCTAAATGTTTACAACATTGGTAAATGAGTAATGAAGTTGCATTTAGCTGTCAGTGATGCAAGAACTAACCATTCTAATTAAATTATATATTTCCACATCTCTGTTTTAGAGGACTGTTTAGAATATGTATGATTTTCACACTGAATGTGGCATCACTGGGTAAAAGCAGAAATTGAAGAGAAGTGCACATTACACATGAAGATGATTTACTGATAATGCTGATAAAAATTTCTTTCAACTACGTTATTTATCTTTGAAAAACGTTCGTTAATTCATTTTCCCTTGGAGATTCTTTTTATTTTCGCCTGAAATGGCGGTAGGAAAAGCATGTTTGGTGTTACATCCGATTGCATCCAAAACACATCTGTTTCCGAGAGATTTTTGTTTAGCCAGATGCTAGGGGTATAAAAGACTTTGTTTTTGATTGGCTACTTCGCCTGCACATATGAAGAAGGGTAATAATTGGGCATTTAAAAAAAAAAAAATTGGTGGTTATTGGACCCACCATTTTTGTGTCCTGGTCCCTTTCTACTCCAAATCTCAAACCTATCCTACTTTTTGCAAAAGGTTCATCTGTCTGTGTGCAGTTTGGACCGTTATGGTTTAGATCTAAGGGCAAAAAGCCCAACATCCAGACACAAACTCTGGTTAGAAACTGGTAATTTTTGGCCTAAAAAAAAAAAATCTGGTCTAAAAATTGTTTTTTTCTGCTGTATTTTTTAATGCAAGTAGAAAGTCAACATTATTTGGTATCATTGTAGAACTAAATCTTTCTCCTTTTCTGTAATACCACCCGCTTTAGTGTATCATGAATGATGTTGACATTAGATAGCTCAGAACTAGGGTACTTCCTCATGATGCGGAAATGTGGCATGTGGGGATAAGGCCAAACCGTATCCGTTTCTCATTGCCGACCCTAGCACCCCTCGCAATTTCAAAAAAAAAAAAAAAAAAGAAATCACATTGCCGAAATTGATTTGTGCAACTAATTGAGCCAGTTTTTGCCAAGTACTTTGAAGTGGTTGTAATATTATTTATGTTTAAAAAAAAAAAAAAAAACCTACCTGCCTACCCTAATTTTAAAACCAGTGCAATAGGAAACACACATTATTTTTTTTGTTGGCTTAATGAGTTAAGAGAACCTTTTATTAGTAACATTTTTTTTTAAAGACAGACCATTTCAAGTTTGTAAGCCACTGCTTAGTTTCTATAGATCCTACAAAATGCAGGTCCAGGCAGTATGTCCTGTTGCATTATACATTTTTTCATCATGTACATATAGGTAGCAGTTGGAAACAATATCACGACAATCCCAGAGTTGTTTTATTGAAATTGTCAGATATATTACAAAGATGTGTCTTACAAACTAAATCCAGTCAGAACAAGAGGCAAATGACATACAGCAAATGTAAAAATTGCAAGTTGAGTGAGCTACACATTATAATAGCTGTCCCCTGTTCAGTAAGCCTAATGGGTAGATAATAAGAAAAGGTTGAGTTTCTAATTGTTTGATTAAACAGCATCGTTCGGGTTTTGTAAACCATGCACGCATTTAAAGTACAACTCATACAGATCATGAAGGCATATGGTAGTGATTTTTATTCCAGTTATTTTCTAGAATTTAATTACACATACCTTTAAAAGGCGATTATTCACTTGATTTTGATCCTCATTCATCCATATTCCTTTTGGAAGGTCATTATTTACACGCCCCAAGAAACACATATGGCAAAAATCAATGTTAAAGTACGTGGACATTTTTGGACAAGGTCAACCTAAAGGTGTGATCCAGTACAAACTGGATTGAATGTTGCACGCTGTGATGTCACAATGAAAGCTGCACGTGTTTTGGAGAAAAAAAACAACAAAAATACCCTGTTATTTGTTATGATAAACTCATTGTCGTCTTTTCTTGACCCAGTTTATTATCCGCCCCCATTGTAAAAGTCCATAGTGATCAATAATTTTCATCTGGAAGTTTTCTGATGACATTTAAGCTGCAAAACATTCAACGATCAGGATTGAATAGACTTTGGTTAAACTATATTAGTATTAAATTTTAGAACAACTAATATTTAATTTGAGTAAATGCATCTACATGACCACATTGACATTTAGTATAGAAATTTTGGTAAAGATTGCAGCCTTAATAAATAGGTACAAAAGTCGAAAGAAAAACTTGTAACTAACAAGCGCACCACTACAGCAAAGAGATGTTTTTCCATGTCATGTGTCATTAGATCCATCCAATTTTATCCCATGTTAATTATTGATTAATTTTTTTTGGGAAAATGTGTATTAAATAACAAAATTATGAATTTAAAAAGTGATATATTTTGTTAAATTTTAACACTGTATTCCATCAGATATATTCATGGAGTTCTGGAAAAAAGTCAGAGTTTTCAGCAAATTCAAGGACTTTTCAAGGATAAAACTTTTTCACAATTCAAGGAGTTTTCATGGCAACCCCTCAAATTCCAGGATTTTTCAAAGGTTGTACGAACTATGAAAAGGAGAAGTTAATGAACAGATGGTCAAACAGATGAACAGACAAACAGGGTCATAGTATATTATGTTCTGCCAAAAGGCAGGCATTATACACCACTAGAAAGGCTGAATCATGGTAGTATGACTAAACTTAAAGCAATCACAATAACTTGTATGCCTGTGACATGTAGTCATTACAGTGAAGTCGACTGGTGCACTAGAAGGAAGGAAACCACTGACTGCATATTTACGCATATGTCAGAAGCATGGATTGAACCCAGGACTGCAGAGGTGCCACTTGAGGATATTACCATGTATTTTATATATTATGACTATTAAAGAACTCTAACTGAACAAAATGAAGGACTGTTTCATTCTGGGGTTTTTTTGTTTGTTTGTTTTTCAGGTTTCACAAAATGACACAAACATCTGTCCACATGCATTTCAGCTAATGATAATTTTGGTTAGATATAAACTGTAACCTCCAATAATGGTCACCTGTCTTAAACAACAAGATCTCATGTCCAGCCAGGGTCAGAATTTTCCTTTTCTTCATTTTATCCATAAATGTAACCTTTCCTCAAGAGTCACCTCCCTTACTCAGGCAAAATTCATGCATTCCAACAGGGTTGCTTGAGAGAAGTTGCATTATATCTTATCCATTTCCCTCTGCAAATGAGACATTTATAAAATAATTTAATCATTGTTTCACCACCCAAAAAGAGAAAATTCCATGAATTGATGTAAAATATGGTTGAAATCCAATAATAACTAAAACTAAAAAACTATTAGCTGATGCATTGAAAAAGAACCCGCTCACTTCTATTTGCTATGTACATCCTTAAACAAAGGATCTTGTGTTGGAAAACCAAAGTTACTCCTGTAAATGATGACAAGGAATGCTTCAAGGACTCATCAATACAACCTACTCTATATAAAGAGATGGCATTGATTGGCAATGCCCATAACTCTGTCCAAAATGGTGTAGATGAGCCCAACCTATAGAAGGCAAATCTAGGTCTAAGAATATATTGAATGGTTTTTGAGCTATGCTGACTGCAAGCAACATTCCAAGTTTCTGTGTGAAGACAAGAATTTGCTTGACAAGGGTAATAACTCTGTCCAACATGGGAGTAGACAAGACTAAACCCATAAAAGGTACATGTAAGTCTATGAGACAATGTTCATACCAAATCCATATAAGGTACATGTAAGTTTATGAGACAATGTTCATACCAAATCCATATAAGGTACATGTAAGTCTATGAGACAATGTTCATACCAAATCCATAAAAGGCACATGTAAGTTTATGAGACAATGTTCATACCAAATCCATATAAGGCACATGTAAGTCTATGAGACAATGTTCATACCAAATCCATATAAGGTACATGTAAGTCTATGAGACAATGTTCATATCAAATCCATATAAGGTACATGTAAGTCTATGAGACAATCTTCATACCAAATCCATATAAGGTACATGTAAGTCTATGAGACAATGTTCATACCAAATCCATAAAAGGCACATGTAAGTTTATGAGACAATCTTCATACCAAATCCATATAAGGTACATGTAAGTCTATGAGACAATCTTCATACCAAATCCATATAAGGTACATGTAAGTCTATGAGACAATGTTCATACCAAATCCATAAAAGGCACATGTAAGTTTATGAGACAATGTTCATACCAAAATGCATCAGAATGTCAAATGGTTCTTGAGCTATGCTAGTTACAAGCAACATCCCATGTGAAGCTACAAAGTAAATTTTCAAGGGTCATAACTCTATCAAAATGGAGTTGACAAGACAAAACCCATAAAAGGCACATTTAGGTCTATGAGACAATGTTTTATACTAACTGCATCAGAATATGCTGAATGGTTCTTAAGCTATACCAGTTACAAGCAACATCCCATGTTAAGATATTTAGTTTATTCTCAAGGGCCATAACTCTATCCAGAAACAGAGTTGACAAGACAAAACCATAAAGGCACACCTAGGTCTGTGAGACAATGTACACCAAGTTGCAACAGAATATGCTGAATGGCTCCTGAGCTATGCTGGTTGCAATGATCTGCTGATGGGGAGATTTAAAACTGATGGAAAATGGGCAATAAATTAAAAATCACATTTACATGCAATAGACAAATCACCTACCAAATGGCATCCAATTATGTGTAAGGGTTGCAGAGGTTTGGTAGTTACAAGAAGTCTGAATGGACGGAAAGAGAGACTGAACGATGATGCAGAACAATAAAAATCAAAGTCTGCCAAGGTTTCATCAACATCAAGCTGCGTACCAAATTTGGTAGGAATCCAATAATAATTAACGGAGTCACTGTGTGGAAATGAAAGTGGGATAGATGGATGGAAGGACCAATGGACAGACCCAATTTAATGTCCCCCTTTTTCTACAAAAAGCTGGTACAAACATGCTATACAGTAGTCAACTAACCTCTGCAACAATTCCTAAGTCTCCCTTTTCTTGAGCATCATGCTTGATTTTGTCTATACTGCGACCTGTAAAAAAAAAAACGCAGATTAAAAACATGGTGAACAAAAATTCTCTAGTATGGCATATAGAACAGACAGAAAGATAAAGCCAGTTTAAACTAGAGCAACTTCTGTGTCTCACCATGGCAAATCACAACTTTTAATCATATATTAAACCCCATCTGCATTTCCCTCCACCACCCCCACCAAAAAATAGGCTTCAGAACCTAAAATCAGTTAAACATAATAGGCTTTTAACTACTATGACTGCATAAAAAATGTTTGGTTATAAAATATTTGAACATGTCACAATAATTTACATGTTTGTAAATTCTGGAACCCAAGGGGACAGAGCCAAGAATAACATTCCTTTTGTTCATAGATACTGTATAGACAAGGTCAGGATAGCGGCTCAGTTGTGCAAAGGGCCCATTACAAAGCAATACTTATTTGAGAAGAAAACTGCCTCTAAAACAGGGTTCATAGAGTTGTTAGTAAACCTAATTCCAGACTTTTTCACTATAAATGAGCATGTGATATCTGCATAATATAAAATAGTATCCACCAATCACAACTGGGTGATATGTCACATGTCTCACCAACTGCACTGAACCAGCTGGGCTGTCCCATGACCAAATGGTACCCCAGACGACAAATGTCTTCAGCAAAATAAAACACAGCAGCCCAAAAAATTCCACACTTTTTCCAGACCTCTAGGGCAAAATCTTTATTTTCCACACTTTTTCCAGGTCTGGAAAAAACACTCTTTTTATTCCATACTTTTTCCAGACTTTGTATGAACCCTGCTAAAAGAAACAATGTTTCCAGTCAGCTCATGTGTTTCCCAGACAGACTGTCCTTGGCTACCACAAACAAACAGACAGAATCATTCACTCAATGCAAACTGGTTTTTTCAGATCAGGTGCATGTCATGTTTTACTTCCCCAGTGAATTAAGCATTATGAACTCCAAAACTCAAAGATAGGCTGTATTATGAAGAAAAAAAGAAAACCTCAAAACTTATGAATTCTTCTATGAGCAAAGTAAATATTAGATTGGAAAAGAGAGCGAGAGATGGTGGAGAGAGAAAGAGTTGTAAAGGATGAAAGCGACATAAAAAAGCTTAAAATATTTCTGCTTAAAAGAAAATTATACAATAAATAACAACACATATGGTACAATATCAGTAGCACATGACAGGTTAAATTACTGATTAGGTGTCATGGGGGGGATACTAATCTGCAATTAACCCTCGTCAGTATGCTTCCTCACCCATTACAAGGTTTATGTTGAAGAAATTTTTTGGGAGAGATTAACACCACTACAACCCTACTTCTAAATGTTTTGCATATTCATGTTGGAGTAAGTAAAAAATTCCATTCTTTCAATATTCTTTTTTATAAAAAAAAAATCTATAAACTGAACAAGTGCATGCATCAACTACCGTTGAAAACGTAATGGTCCTTCCACACGATGACACAAACTAATTAACAGATTAGTCGACTCCAGCCGATTACAGTACATGATAAGTGCTAACATCACAGTAAAACCCAGGTGTAAATCAGCCTTATTTCTTGCTAAAATCACACACCATAACAACTCAAAGTGTTTGCCTTTGGATAATCTATGGATTGTTCTTCAAACTTTGCAGTGATACATTACAAAATAACTTGCAAGTTTTAATAATTCTTAATTGTCCCTTTTTTCAGTCTGTATTTTTCTGTTTTTTTTCTATCTTAGTGTTCTGTGACAATGCAACCACCAGATGCTGTGTTTATTAGTACAAACCATCTAGTCCATTACATTTGCTATTGATGAAGAAATGTTGCCATTTAAAATCACAATTTTAAGGAATTCACCTGTACAACCATATTGATACATATGGCTCCATTGGTTTATTAGGGTAATTCTAGGTATGAAGCTTCAGTACATTTGTGTTTGCATATGATAAATACATGTAGTTTGCATATGATGAATACATGTAGTTTGCATGGATACATGTAGTTTGCATATGATGGATACATGTAGTTTCATACTAGGAGGGAGGCAACTCAAACTTTACTGATTCATGAATTTGTCAGTACTGTTAAGTCAACATGATTTATAATAAAAGTCTGTCATAATTTTATTAACTTTATTTGACTTCTTAAGATCTAACATACATTAATATTATAATCCATGATATGAATAAAATGATCACAACTATCTGTCCACAGTAAAGCAAGTAATATCAAGCTTTTCTTAAAGACACGCAGAGACTGCCGACCCAGGCTGACCTATTAGGGAATCAGACCTGTGACACTTGGATTACAATTTTGGTGCTTTACCAAAGAGCAATTGCTGTTCCCTAGCTGGTTTAAGACGTGCTATTTTGTAATGTCAGCCATAACCTAACATTAGACTTGCTTGTGGTACACGAGTACAAATCATATTTGTAGTTAAACCCTTTTGTTATATATATACTTTTTATATATGTACTTAGTAATGATGATGATGGTCATTAGGGGTGAAATGATACACCTGTGGCACATGGATATGATTCGTGATACACAACCTACGATAGGACACATTATCAATACACATATCAACTTGATGGTATTTTCATCTTTAGAAGGTCTGTCAGTGGTAGGTTGGTGACCATTAATATAATTTGACATATTGGTTGTATTTTCAGTATGCAGATTACAGACAGACATATACATTTTATCTGTTCATATGCCATTCTCATTGTTGATCCTTGACAAGATATCACAAATACACCCAAACAGACTACCTGTTAGTTGTCAGTGATTTCAATTCAACCTTTATGGCCATTTCAAGCTTCTCCATTTAATTCGATGCTGGACTCATCTTGGTCACCACACCCTTTGTTTTGCACTGCATGAATGCTTTAAAAACATCTTATTACCAATTTTATGTCTTCACTTAAATTTGGAAGACATTACGGTGTTATCTAAGGTTGCAGACGCTCTGGGGTACAAACAGTAATGAAAATTCTCTTCTTGTATGGGACAAATTTAAAGGGTCATATGATCAATGTAGTCAAGCAGGAATATAAAGCTACAAACAGATATTGCTTATGTCCCCATTGGCTGGACTGGAACAGCACAAACACACCAATGTGTCCTGAAACGGGCCATTCAAAGCATACCTAGCAAAACAATATGGTGGGTGGGTCTTCTCAGTTGAGGCTGGCTTTTTGAAAGGTGGCAATAAAAGACTACCACCTAAAGTACTGGTTCTAAAATGGATAAAAAATGTTTGGATGACGATTAGCCCCGAGACCATCAGACTCGCATTCAAGAAATGTGGGATTACCAATCAACTTGATGGAAGCAAAGACCACATGGTCCAAGCAGAGGCAGAGATGCTGCCAGGAATTTCTTAAGAGAGGGAGGTCCCCCACACCTGCCTCAGGTATTGGACCACACACGCACACATCTGTAGAGTCATCAGTATATTTACTGTGTCAGAATATCTTTTTTTTTAAAATTGAGAAAAAAATCCTTTCCATATATATATACACATATACATACACACACACACACACAAACAGTAAGCGGCCTCTGCTATGAGCGACCACCTGTCATTTAAAACCATAATCGTAATGCATGGATTGATTTTATTATATAAACATGAGCGACCACCTGCCCAACACGACCAGCAACCACTATTTCTTGACAAAATATGCATTTCGACACTGCTATGAACAACTGCATCACGAAGAAAGACATAAACACCAATGATCTTTATTTAATCCTTTGTAACCATGACCGCTTGAAAAGTAAAGACTGTAATAAACAAAATCACAAACAAAAATTGGGCTGGCATGTAGTGTCATATGTTATAGATTGTAAACCAGACTAGAGTACATGAAGATTGTTCATTTGGAATTACCTTGGCTATTTCTGCAAGATTAAAGTATTATCTGTAGGATTGACCACGAAGTTGCAAATGGCAGATTGTTCTAAAATAACACTGCTATGAACGACCCTATCGCAAGAACTGAGACCAACACCACTGACCTTTATTTAATCCTTTGTAACAACAACTGCTTAAAAAGTTAAAATGTTCTAAAGAAAAAAAAATTAGGCTGGCTACCTGTTTCCTACATTTTATGGGTCATGCATGTAGTGTCCTTTGTTATAGATTGCAAACCAAACAAAAGTACGTGTCACTAACTGCCTTTGTAGTGCCAAAGTCAATGTGGCAGTCGCATACATTTTTTTTCTTTGGAGTTAATCCGTAATGCCTGGGTTGAATGAGGTCTTTGTCTTTGTCTTTAATACCAGTAGGTGAGAATCGTTTTCCGGATTTGATTGCCATTTATAAAGGGTTGTGTTGTTTGTTGTTTTGTTTTTTTGTTTTTGATGTTACAGACATTACAACCCACACACCAAGCAGTCATCCGTTTACCTTAGTGCAGACCGTTACACCCTTTGTTTATAGAGTTAATCCCTTTATGTCTTCGGTGAATTAAGACTTCGACTTTTGTCTCTAAATAAATTTATTCCGTTTCTGGATGAGTTAATTATGTCTTTTTATTTCATTCATTGATACATTGTATATCTATTCCATATTTCCCTAAAGCCTGATCAAAACCACTACACTGATAACGTTAACACCTAGCACATTAATAACAATGGCAGAACCTCCAACGAAAAAGAGACGAATTCCAACACTGGAGGAAAGAATTAATGTAATTGAAAGAAGTGAAAAATTGGAGACCGCTCTCAAATAGCAGCCAGTTTAAATATCGCTAAAACTCTAATTCAGGTGTTATAAAAGACAAGGAGACAATTAGAAATGAATTAGTATGCCAATACATGTACATGTGATCTTAAAATATAAATGTGATTCATGTTTAATGATAGATGTATATCTTTATTGCTATATAAAATTATTTTCAGATGAATGCATGCAATATTTTAACAAGAACTATGAACAAAGAATACAATAAATGTACAGTGATTGTGGTTATTTTTACCTTCTTAAACAGTGCTGAATTTTGACTTTGGAAACTGATCTTTTTGTACAAAACCTGTTATGAGAGACCACCTCCCTTGAGAGACCACTTTTGTCTGCAGAAGGGGTGGTCTCTCAAGAAAGGTTTTACTGTGTGTGTGTTTGTGTGTATATATATATATATAAATCTGAATCATATATCTGTAGAGGATTTTGTTTCGTTTTTATCTCTGATATTTTGACACTTTCTTACTACAGTGATAGAGTTTCAAAGGTCTGTGGTTAGCCTATTCCTTGGAGTAGTGTGAATTTTGCGTTGAGAACTGAATCGCTTTTCACAATCAGCCGTTTATAAAGACAGAACCACTGCAATTATGGCCAGTCTGAATAGATTCCTGGAACTGATTTTCAGGATATATATCCAAAACACAATTTTCCACAATCCACACATGTTGCTCCTTGGATACTTGTGTCGATGTTTCAGATTTTCTGCAAGGCCTAAACCGTAGTAAACGACATCATGCAGGTTATTTCTGTATCACCGCTTTCCACACAATGTTTGGTTAGCAGCAAACCATCAGATTGTTCATCTTCCCTAGTTTTGTCCTTAACAGATGATCTTTCCATCTCGCAGAGTTTCCTAAAGAAATCAGTTTTCTTTTGTTTCAACATGACACACTGCTGTTGCGCTTTAGACATTTCCCTAATGGCTGATCGATGGATCAATTTACTATACCGCTCCAGGAAACAATTCAATCAGAATACCTCCATAGTTTCTGCAATACTCCAATAGATCTCCATCATAAAGGTGCTTGTAATCAAACAATATTCTCCATAGATATAAGATTAATTAAGATGATGGAGAAAAGGCAAAAAAGACGATCTGATCAACCTGATTTAAAAAAAAAATAATTGCGCACTGGGTATGAGAAATTGCAGGAACCACATTTAACTTGCGTGATCTTTCCTCCAACGGGTTTCAAAAGTTGCGTGACTCTTGATCATTTTTGCAAGAAACCTGCGATCCCACAGCCTGGCAACATCTCCAATGAGGATAAGAGGATGGACCTCTTTGTGGGAATCATTCACTGCAGATGAGGTCGAACATGAACACAATTTTTATGAGAACATTGTTCTAGAAACAAGTACAGATATGGAACAGAGAGACAAAAATCCCTGATGAAAGCCCAGATGATGTATGCTGTGCCTCTTCCGATTAGACCATGTACATCTATTAGGCAGAATATGGTGTGTACTTAATACTTGATAATGTAACAATAGTAATACTGCAATTTTGCTACATGTAAAGGTTTGATAATGTACATGAGAAAGGCTTTAAAAACTCAGGCTTCAAACCATCCCTTGTGCTCTGACAAATGTTTGCACCCAGTAGTGTATGATCCCTATGCTATGGATATGTTTAATAGTGTATGATCCCTGTGCTATGGATATGATTAATAGTGTATGATCCCTATGCTATGGATATGATTAATAGTGTATGATCCCTATGCTATGGATATGATTAGAATTCAAACAAATTTAGTTAATCAGTGAAATAGTCTGACCTGTAGTTTGAGCAATCGCTTTCATCAAGACCATTTCCCCAATTCCCAGCTCAACCCCCTCATATGCTGGTGCAAGTTTGTTAAGACACAGGTACACGCACATCAGAAGGTCATCTTGGTTCAACACAATAACAGAACGGAAAAAGTTGCAGAGAATTTCAATCATCTTTAGCCTAGAACAGAAAAATGAGAAACATAGTGAGAGTCTGGTCTTTGGCTGTGCACATAGAAATATTTTTTCAGACACAGGCCCAGTGGCTTTCAAATAATCACTTGCCCAATAGGGCCATATTTTTAACTATTTTTCTGACACACACACACACACTCTAAAAATTTATATGGACAGTCCCTTATACTTGTGATATTGTTTATGAGATTGAACCCTTGTTGACATTCTACCTTAGAAGGGCTCAAAACAAGCATGATTTCAAACAATTTCACAATTTCTGCTTGTTCAGGTTTGCAGGGTTCATACAGCTGTTGGTAAAACAAATTCCAGACCTTTTCCAGACTTGATTGCAATATTTTCCAGACCCCTATGGCACATGTATTCAAAGTCTGATTCACTATAAATGAGCATGTGTTATCCGCATAATATAAAACAGTATCCACCAATCACAAGTGGGTAATAGGTCACGTCTCACCAACCACATTGAACCAGCAGGGCCATCACTAGACCAAATAGTGCCCCAGGCGACAAGTGTCTTTAGCAAAATAAAACACAGCAACCCAAAATTCCATACTTTTTCCAGACCTTTAGGGAAAAACCTTTATTTTCCATACTTTTTCCAAGTCTGGAAAAAGCACTCTTTTTTTTCCCCATACTTTTTCCAGACTTTCCAGACTTTGTACGAACCCTGGGTTTGGAATTCTGAATAACTGTGGCATACACCTCTGCTCTTTCAATCTCTGACTGTATGTCTTCAGCTTTGCCTTCAGGTTCAATGTACTGTCTGTATTTCATCACAATCTGTGGGGATTTGGAGGCCTTGGAGTAGTTTTATTTTCTGAATGCTGCAAAAACCTCCAAGTTTCTTTATCAAATGTGAAAAAAGAAATGAAGTTGGAGAGACAGTTTTTTTATATATCAATCAGCAAAACAGCAGCTTCAAGTTTCATTATTAGTTTGTGTCATAGTAATATAGAAGTGTCACAATTACAGAAAATACTCGCTCCATATATCAACAGAATCAGTGGCTACCAACTCTTTGAACTAAATGGATTACAATATAATGTAAATTTCACAGTGAAAATTTTTTTTATTGGATGTTTTTTAAGTCGCTAATCTCTCAACTTAGCTAATTTTTAAACAATCACATAAGTAGCACTCAATGTATTTAACCAGGGATGCATTACCAAGTCAGCATGAGCAAGGACAGCTCATTATCATTCAAGCAGGACAAGAAATGCTAATTATAGGTAATCAATAAAATACGGAGAAAAGAAATAGTACTGCTCCCAGTTCATAGGTCACATGCTTTTCTTTGCACGCAAAGTTTATAGCTTTCAATACAATTCAGCAGACTATCTTCAGAAGGTGGAAAAAACTACAAATGGAGCCTCAGCAGGGCCTGAATATTAATAATTTACCAGTGTCTTTTAGGAATTTTACAACGAAAATGCTGCATTTTATCGGTGTGCTCAAGGCTTCCTTCAGGCAAATTAGATACCTCCTTTTTTTGACAGGCAACTCACTTAGAATATGGGAGGGGACGGATCTAGATTTAGATGGACTCCCAGGCTTCGGGCTATCCAATTTTTGTAAGCTCTGTTTTGTCATATGACCTTGAATTGACCACAAAAATATACTGTATGACTTAAATATCTTTCAATATAGTTCGACCCAAGGTTCCAAAATGCCTGTGCCAAACAGTAAAAGTGAAATGATCGCTTGCCTACTGAACATTTCAGACACTGGACATAAACTGCCTATAATTATCCCATGCAATTTGTCAATTGTTATGTTTTCCTCATTATTCGTACAGCCAAGCATTAGATACTGGAAATCTGAAAGCCTATTTAATAATTTCTACCTTGATTAAAATCTTGCAACTGAATGATTTCCGTGAACTTCAGTACTGTAGTGACATAACATCATTCCCTCACACTGTGTGATGTATGGCAATGTGCCAGTACAGACAAGACCTTTAAAACAACATTTATGAAGCATTAGTCCTAATAAGAACCAAAGAAACTATCCTTTATTGCTATCCTCAAATACTTTATGTGGAGCTAGTTTACCATTGGACTGAAGCAAATATGTCTGTCAATTAAGTGTTACACATTTTTCAGGCCTTAAGACTGCTTACTGATAAATGACGCATGCCACAGTCATTGTAAATACTTATTTTACCATTTGTGGTCTATCTACTGTTTAGTGTTTGTATTTTACAATGTAACTTTGTCACTGATTTCCACACTAGCCTTTTGAGTTATTACAAAAACTGCAATGTAATACAGTGGTGTCCCTCTTGAAATGGCCCCTTTCACGTGAGGCCACATTTCCTGACACCAAACTAGTACATTTTAATTATTTTGTCCCCCTAATGAGAGGCCATCCCTTCATAGGGCCACCTTTTCATTGCAGAAGGGGTGGCCTGATAAGAGGGTGACCAGCGTAACAAGTTTTTTTCTGACTAAGGCACTTATTAACAACAGAGCACAAATTAAATCCTGTTTTAAATAAGGAGACGTGGAGATCAGAATAAAGAAACTTACACAGTAATGATATGAGCAAAATTTGCAAATTCACTTCAGTTCAATTGGGTGAATTCATTTCTGTGGCCCTATATCAAATTTATCTAAATCACAGCTAACTGCAAACAAGACAGACAAAATCTGTCATCATACTGTGACAGGATAGACCAGATCTGTCATCATATTGTGACAGGATAGACTAGATCTCTCATCCTACAGTGTCCAATGCACAGGCAACTACAAACAGGATAGACCATATCTGTCATCATACTGTGACTGGATAAACCAGATCTGTTGTTATACTGTGAATTATTTATTTATGTGCATATCAATTTTTGTGGTTTAGCTAAAAATTACATTTTTGTTGGTACTTACATTCACAGATTGGGGAAGGTGTCTTACTGTTTCCACAGATCAATCATTATTTGCTCGCCTATAATTTCATAGCTTGTAGCAACCACAGAATCCATGAAAACTGGTACCCCCCAAAAAATAGTGAATTCATAGTATAATGTGCTGGTAGATCTGGGTACATGCTGTTCCAAGTTGGGTGCATATACAGAGAGACCGCGTTAATCTGGACATCTTCGTTCCGAGTGAATATGTCCGGATTAATGAGTTTTCCGGATAATTGAATCATGCACATTTTTATTTTACGATGTCATCATACCGTATACATGTACTGTATATGCTAGCTGTAAATGTACTGTATATTTAATAATGGTTGAAATAAATTAATGAATACATCTATTGACTTGTGTTTATTTCATTTTATTATAAGTTGGCAGGTACGGACAACCATTTGTCCTTGTTTATTATGATGTTCACAATTGTCGACTTGCCAATGTCTAAGGATGAGTCTGCTATAATATGCCGGCAGATATCTTGAATGGCAGCTTTTGTGTGATCTTCTTTGTGCTGGCAAATCTTCATTTTTATGCTGGCCGGTATCTATACTCGTCTACGCTTGCTTGATGGTGTCGCCATAATAATATAAAAAGTACAACGAATACAAACATATCTTGCAGTTAAATGCGTTATTATAAACTAATAAAATGCAGTCATTTTTATAAGTCGTATTTTACAACTGTTATATCTGCTAATGAGCCGACAATTGATGTCACTTTTTATTCTGAAGTGAAGACCTATACTGTCCACATCTTAAATCAATCAACTTTATTTGTACAGCCATCAACAAACTGTGATTGTTACATATAATTGGTAAACAACAGAGAGACTTAATGACACACTTAATTTATTAACCATATGTTATGTCAAAATTGTGGACAATTTGATCCCAGTGTGTTTATTTAATAATTAACACTCCCGTTGGTGACTAGCAAAAACAGACATTGTTTATACAATCGCTGGTTACAATACGGTCACGCTACTTGAAGTTTTTCCACACACATGATCATGTGATCAATTTATAGCTTTAACGTGCCACTAGAATTTGACCAATCAGAGATTGATACATTGACACACCTCCAAATTTGCGTAGATGAATCTGTGTTATCCGAATGACTGTATTTTCATATACGATTCTTCTAATTTTCTTATTTTTGGACAGATTATTTCCGGATTATCGAGGCAAGTTTTATAGTAATTTTACACTTTGGTCCCCGATTTTGATTTCCGGATCCAGAACGTGGATTTCTTGATTAACGGAGCAAATTAACGTTTAGGAATTCCGTTCCCATTGTCCAAATAGCGAGGTTTCCGGATAAATGGAGTCCGGATTAATGAGGTTCCTCTGTATATGGATAAATATGGTATGCAAATGATCTCTGAATTTTACAGGTAGTGCTAAAAGTATTAGTTTGAGGTATAAGAAAAAAGCAATTTTGAGATGGCTATATAAACAAGTTTGCCCTTGAAGACATTACCCTATTCATTACAAGTTTGCCCTTGAAGACATTACCCTATTCATTACAAGTTTGCCCTTGAAGACATTACCCTATTCATCTGATGATAATCCCATGTTTGATGATAAACTAACCCCTATTTTTACAAAATTCTGGGAAGTATTTACGAAGGATTTCTTTGATAATATGCCCACCATCCACTTTTTCATAAATTTATTATGCTAGTCCCCAGGTCCTCTCATGGGAGAAATACTTTATGTAAGTGTATACTGTAATACTTAAGTCTATTACCTAGCTGAGACATTTTCTGTAAGTGTATACTGTAATACTTAAGTCTATTACCTAGCTGAGACATTTTCTATAGCTTCAAATGTCTTTGCCAGTGGCAGGTAAGGGGTCCTGAAAAACAAAACAAAACAAAAAATAAAAATTAAAAAATAAAACAAATGCACAATGTTTAAAATGTATTTTATGAACCCTATCTTTTTGAAATATGAAGATTTTAAATTTATCCCTGAGAAAGTCTTTTTTGTATCTGGTATATTTCTTGCAGTAAATACAGTCTTTATCTCATGACTACTGTGTTATTTAGGTTAAAAAATCCAGATTATATTTTTGGCATATCACACAAATACGCTGTATATAACATAATATCAACACTGTGAGCTTAATAAATGATGTGGGTAAATTTCATGAAGTTAAAGCTGATCATAATAAGTGCATATGGATGATATCAAGAACTAGAGGAGTGAGCTCCCTTTGGCAAAACTGTGAGCTCTTCACTTTGGTGGTGCATTCTGTCTCTTAACAATGTTGCACTAAAGAAAAATATATGTAATTTCTGTTTTTAGATTGATTTAACCCTCAAAATTAAGGTGTACAGAACTACCATGCATTCATAGCGGTAACTTTCAAGAAAATTATGATGTTCTGGGCCGGTTCTAGCAACCACTTTCCTTTAATATATGACAGAAAAATGCATATGTGTGGACATTTTTTATATTATGTTAGAAAATGATGAAAATCACGGCATATATAACTTTAAGTGTTGACTTTATCTCATCAATACACTTTACGCAGGCATCATGGACTTTAAAGAGTAAGTACACATGAGCAGAAAAGGAGTATGTCATCATGATTTTCTCAAGATTCTCCTCGCCCTCCCTTCTGCTGCAGTGGCTCAGTGGTTAGCATGCTGCACTTGCGACCATAAGGGTGTGGGTCCAAATTATCCAATCACTTGCAACCATAACGGTGTGGGTTCAAATCATCCCATCAGATCAGCCCAGGTCAGCTACAATGGTGTGTCCTTTGGCAAGGTATTTTGCCTCGGCACTAAATAACATGTTTCTGTTACTGTGCCATAAAACACCAAACCGAACCTTCCATCACTCCACCCATGATCCCTCAGCCCTTTCCCCTGAGGGAACAAAATATCAATGACTGTTGTGCCCATAAAAGAACCACATCAAATCATATCCACAGATTGGACGTCTTTATAAGAATAATTTGTGAAGAGTTGTGTAAGATAACATGGCATGCACAATTAATACAAGCACTGAAAAGCACCTGAATGGATGTGCAGAATCACATGACCATCCCTTCATTTTACTGGAAAAGCATGCAGAAATCATTTGCAGCTTTCTAACATCATGTTAAACAACAACAAATATTTCACCAAACTGAGAAAGTCTGAATCATATTTTCTATGGAGTATGCTGCCTACAACATGATATATACATATATATATATATTTCACCACATTTAAAATACCATAGATTAAATGGGTATAGAAACCTCTAAAGAGAACTTTGGCTGTAAACTTGTCACATTTTCTTGCACATATAGGCATTTTTGTAAACTTGTCACGTTTTCTTGCACATATAGGCATTTTTAAAGATCTTTTTATTGCTTCGTTAGTAACAATGAAGTTTTCACTGAATATATAGCATGCATTAAGGATTGAAATAGAGTCCTGATATCTTGAATTTTCTTAATGAGAGTCTTTAAAATACCATTGATTAAATGAGAAAAATGTATGGAATCATCAAATCTTTACTATCAATAAAAAGATTCCGAGGTACAGTTTTAAAATAAAAGGTATTTTTCATTTCTTTTCCTGTCTCTAAAACAAATCTGAATATTGTCAGAAATATCATACAGAAGATATGTAAAATCTCAATTTGATGATAAGCCTGTTTATCATAGTACTGATGTATCGCCCCTCTGTAATCCAATGCCCTCTGTAGACTGGACACATATTTTGGTCCCAAGAAAGCTATTTAGCTTTGATCACTGGCTACTTATATATATATATATATATATATATATATATATATATATACATACCCACAAATTTTGGTCTGAACAATGTCCACTCTAGGGAAGTTTCCCATATTTTAATATTAAATTTATTTCTTACTGTATGTAGACGGGTATAAGTTGGATCTAACTACATACTACATAGACCCTGATCTGCTGTCGCATAATGCTCCAATTGATCTGGTTCTATGCAGTTTGTTAGCAGATATCAGTAGAACAAACAACATAGACCCTAATCTGCCAGTGCATTATACAGTACACGCATCGTGTTTTTATGATTCACCACGCAATTGAGTGGGTGTGGAGAAATGGGCAGGGGATTAAGTGCCTACGATGAGTAGTTTAAGTCCACTCAGTCCGGTGGATTTTCACACTAATTTAGTAAAAATCCACTCAGTCTAGTGGAAGTGCGTGACAGATTTTATTGCAGTCGTCGTGAGTTGTAGTGGGTTTTATGGAACCCTTCGCTATTGTATATGCTCCGCGAGTCAACACACTAAACAAACAGATGGGAGAAACTCCGACACCATAAACCCGAACATGGCAGGTATCAATTTCATACCTTTACCTGTACAGTCGTAACATTTCCTGTGTATTTATCAGTAGCCTGGCTGAGGATACATACAGACGAACACGTGTAACATAGAAAAAATATGAGGTTTTATATTTCTTGGATATCTTTCCACCCCTGTCCATGACAAAGCGTACATCAGAAATAATTGCTTAGCTACAACGTACATCCCTGCTGATTTAATACATGTATATGTACCTGTTAGCATATATAGATGCAGAAATTGAATTTGTTCTGCATCAAGCGGTAACTTTGAGGTTCTTTCTCAATAAATGATATTTCATAAAAGTGTGTTGTGTACTGGTTATTAATTTGTCAGTTTCCCTTTAATTTCCATATAATTTCCAAGACCCACCTTGAAGAAATCATTAAAAGCAGTAATACATATAGAACTCGAAAAGAGATTACAAACGAACGCGTAATATTTATATCGAACATGTACGATCATGAACACTGGCACATTATGACATGTACGTCATAATTCTTGCCAAAGTATTTTAAAATAAGAAAGATACACGAGCTATACTATGGAAAGGTTCTGTACTGTTACCCTTAAACTTTGAAAATAACATTGTTTATGAGACAGTACAGAAATTTTTTAAATGCACGGAATTGTGTACACTGTATTGACTGTTGTGCTCTATCAGTGGCCATTCATGTCATTAACAAGTGAGTTCAATGAGATAAAAAGTTATTTCCTGTCCACACTTTTTTCACAAATCTACACTGCATCACCAGGAACTGGCTGAAGAGTATCATTCTTACTTTGAAGCCAGCCACAATGCCTGTTGCTGTAGCTTCCTGCCTCGAGTCAACAACAGTCCGTCATGACAGTTTCTACATGTCATCAGCTAATGTTCAATGTCGTGCTTCGATGTTTCAAAATGCACAGTACAATAACTGTTGAATGAAAATATCACAAAACCACACACCTTAAAACTAAAAAGATGTTAGTTTGTGAAAAACAAATTTGGACTGAGAAACGCATTTGATGTTAAGTTCTCATATTGTGTAAAACTGGTCTCTAGCATTATATGAAAAACTAAATATAATTATTTTTATTTTCCCATTTAGAGACCTACCATTTAACTTAAATTTAGGGGGGGGGGGTGTACTGGCCTTGATGCACGTCTAAACTATCTAAAAATTAGAACAAGTGTAGTTGTTTCAAGCTATGTCCCATCCCCTCCGTCTCTCTTTCTCTCCCAGCCTACAACCCCCCTCCCCACTCTGTTGCATAATAAACAAATAGAGTAGAAGTCTTAAATGACTTAAATTAGGACAATTCCTAGCAGCCACTGGTCAGTGTTGCGCTTCTATGTTTCAAAATAAACACTGCTGAATAAAAATGTTTCTTGTTATCGCAAAATCAAAATGCTTTAAAACTAAGAAGATGTTATTTTGTGAAAAGCGAATTTAGACAGCGAAAGTCTCAGAAACACATTGCCGTTAAGTGTTGATATTATCTGGTTTCTAGCAGTATATAAAGCAAACTATATATAGTATTGTTATTTTCCCGATAAGGGAACAAGCATTTAAATGTAACAAGCTGCAATGGTCCTGAGTCACATATAAAATTATTAATATTTTATTTTCAAAAAAACCACAACAAGTGTAATTTTGTTAAAGCTAAATCCTATCACACCCGCACCCCCAGTAGCACATAGAGTAGAAGTTAAATTACTTAAATCAGAATACAAGTATGTCAAGGGAATATTGTTATGAAAACACCATGGGTTTCTGTTTAATGAAGCCAATTCAGCTGGCATAACATCCTGTAATGCAAGCGCTAGAAAGACGTGAATGAAACAGCGTTAGATAAACAAGTAGCGCGTTAACCCTGCCCCTGGGCATAAGCAGCAACTTCAGTGTGTTTTCTCAATAAATGATATTTCATAACAGAACTTCTTGTACTAGTTATTAATTTGTCATAGTTTCCCTTTAATGTCTACACAATTTCCAAAACCTTCTTTAAAGAAATTATTGAAAGCAGGATACAAGTACCTTTATCTGTAGACTTAGAAAAATGACTGATTTTTTCAGAATATGATAATTTTTAAATGAGCCGAATTCATCTACACGGTATTGAAGGTTGCTCCCTTTCAGTGGCTGTTCATGCCATAAACGAAGTGATTTTTATGAAAAAGGTTACTGTCATCAAGCACTACGCTTGTTAACAATTGGCATTCATGAAGGTGTTGAGCTTCTATCTTATTTTTTTAGCCCAGATGTTTCAAAAGAAGCATTAACTTCTGAATGAAAATATTTTTGTTGCGTGTGGAACAACGAATTTTGGACTTGTAATATGGAGTGAGAAACGCAATGTGGTCAAGTTGTGATATTTTTTCGTAAAACTGGTTTCTAGTGGTATATAAAATAAACCATATAACATTTTTATTGTCCCAATTAATCTTGCAATGCAGTGCATATAATACAAGTCTATCGCAGCAACACAAAGCTATTACATTTTTAAGAAAGCTGTATTACACTACAAGCTTTCTGGGTTTTTTTTTTTTAAATGCATCTTTTTTGTAATAAAATGTGTTTATTACATGCAAACATGAGATAGAGAGAGAGAGTGAGTGAGAGAGAGAGAGAGAGAGAGAGAGATTATGCACCATAACTTTCGATCGATGTTAGCCGTAGCTTTTATCGCAAACTTGGAAACAGGCATTGATAATTAGAGAGTATGCATTTTTTAAATGTGCCTCGTTCATCTTCATTTTGGAATTCGTCTACTGACAAAATTTAGAAATACAATTTTGATTCCACACTTTTTTAAAATAAGTTAATATGTAAATCTATGCTTTGCAATTCATTTTGTATTTAACAAGAATTTATATAATTCATTGGGTTATTCACCTGCTATTAGTGCCCTTTGTCTTATTTTCTTATTATCTATTGTCGAATATGGTCATAATTAACCATGTACGAACTTAATGCTTCAGAAATTTAATAGACTGAAAGTCTAATGAGTGAGCATTACTGCAATAATCAAGGTGGACCTGACAATATTCGCGACCACCTAAGAATTAATATGAACGGTTCAAAATGAACAGGAAATAATTGGGATTTACAACCTCTGAAGCCAAAACCTTTCCACCTCCAGGTCGGAGTAGTTAACAAAAAATAAGAAGCAACGTGTTTACAGCAATCAGTGCAATAATAGAGATAGATTTTATAGTCTTGGCAAACATGTGGCGTAGCAATTTCGGGTGATGTACAAGGCATTATTGATAGATATGATGTGTTCAGCTTGCTTGTAATACAGTACAAGTTAAACAAGGAAAGAAAGAAGTAATTCCAAAGCACAAAATAAATCTTACTGAATGATACATTAATTAAAACACCAGAAATTTTAAAAGTTTCGCCAATTGAAGCAAATTAATTGTGATTACACACTTTTTATCGCTTTCACCTGTCCATTTGGTAATATTAAACTCATCAGATGACCAAACCAGCAATCTTAAGTATATTTTTTTAAGCTGTTGGTCACAGAATGCAGCATCATGTGCTTTGTAGAGTCGGAGTAAAAACAGTAGGTCTATGGTAAAAGTAAACATGTGTCTAGTTCCTGAGAAAATGTGTCGCATGGACATGTATATTTGAGTCGCAAGTACTAAACAGGCTGGAATAGTAGAGGTTGTATATTGCATAGCGCCGTGTATATTACATTGTGTGGGAACCTTTTAAGCAGACCATTTAAAAGTGACTGGGGTAATTAAAAACAAAATCACAACATTTCTCGCATTCTTTTATTTTAATAACAGAATGAAACCCGCTAATACATGTATTTATGTGTGATTTCTTTTACCCTTTGTTTGTTTAACACAGAATCTCTCCCCCCCCCCCTTAAAATTAAGATAATTAAACTTTGTATAATTTGTGAAGCATCATTCGTGACTCTTTTCTCGGCAATTTATCTTTCATTTCTTTCAATACATGTATGTGAATGCGTTTTAGTGAGTGAGTCTTTGAATATTAAATGGCATTGCGTACAAATTAAAAAGAGCATTCTGCACTGAGTGCTGTAGCTGAGCCGATAGGTAAGTTCCACGCGTGGTAGTGGGCGTCCACTATTACATAATTATATTGCTGCGACTTTCAAATGGGCAATAAAACTTAATCCGTCCACTACAAGCCACAATGTGGACAATCCACGACGACCATGATATCCTGTCCACGATAGACACAGCATGAAAAGGATTAAGCTCCACGGTCACGATGTGTTTTTTCATAAAAACACGATGCGTGTACTGTACAACATCAGATCAGGGTCTATGTTGATTGCAGTTGTACCCAATTTATAAGCAAGTAAAGATGGTACCTGATAAAACCTTAAGTAATTATTAACATTATAAACCTAACATAACTTATTTGCTGAAAGAATAACACATTCAAATATTTTAACTGCCATTGTTGGCTATGCAGAGGTTAGTATAAATAGTGCGTGAGTAGTATTAGTCTACCTCAGGTGGAAAAAAAATCCTGTCAAGTAAATGATGAATTAGCCTTGTTTAATAAAAATCTAGTCTTCTTTTGGAGAATAATTTCTAGCTTTAATAAACCACACCGTAACTCATTTCTATACTTAATAAAATTATTTCATATGTTTGGATCATAAATTAGATATTTGTATTTTAAATGTTGGAGGTAGGTTGTCTGCCATTTTGTTTTACCCAGTTGTGTATTGCCAGTCATCATGTGACTTACTTACACTCTGCCTGTAAGTCACATGATCTTGTTATGACCTTGTTGGAGTTCTTATACCTTGCTAGAATAATTATTTAACAGAAATACCGGATTTTATATCTTGATAACTGACCAATCATATTCCAAGAATTTTCATTTTTGAGGTAATAAAAATCTACACTACGATTTAAATCCATTATGTCATTCAGAAGTCAGTGAGCAGAAACAGAAAACCTGTCTTTCCCTGTCAATCATGGGCAAGTGTTGATGGATAAAGATGAAACTTTTAATCAGACTAGATAGTCTTGATTTCAGTCTCTGTACCAAATTTTACCTCATTCTTCAGTTACTAAGCAAAAACAAAAAAACTGATGCAGAGGATGTACAACTGATATATGGACAAGTGTAACGCTTACTGTTTATGCTCGCTCATAAATTAGGTCCAACTGCAAACTGCATAAACCATGATGTGGTGTCGCAAAATGCGCTGGAAGATCTGGGTCTATGCAGTTTGTTAAGAGTAATCAGTAGAACAAACAATACAGACCCTGATCTGCCGGTGCTTTATGTTACAGCAGATCAGGATCTATGTTGTTTGCAGTTGGACCTTACTTATAAGTGAGTATATATGGTACGTATCTTCCACAGTACAAGACAGAGGGATACAAATATTTCTGAGTGAATAGAAGAATGTCCAAACCTAAAAGGGCTGTATTGGTGGTAATATTCAGAATTTCTTACTTCTCTTTTTGTTTCCAGCAGGCATCATCAATGGGGTGATACTTGGCCTTAGCAGGGTTGTAGTCCTTGCACTCTTCTTTACTCTTTGGAGCAAATGGATTAATCACACTGCAAAAAATACAATAGGTCTTATTAGTATACACCAGACTGCGCTCTCAGAAACAGATCTATTGATACAGCATGCAAAAATTATAAATTTATATATTACATTTTTACATCCAGAAATTGTTCACAGTGGAAAAAGTTGAAGATTGGTAAAAAAAGTGAAAAAAGTTAGAGGTCAGTGAGCTCATTCTGTAACTATGGGAAATATCAAAAAAGTTAAACAGGTCAGTGAACTCATTCTGTAACTATGGGAAATATCAAAAAAGTTAAGAGGTCAGTGAACTAATTCTGTAACTATGGGAAATATCAAAAAAGTTAGAGGTCAGTGAACTCATTCTGTAACTATGGGAAATATCAAAAAAGTTAAGAGGTCAGTGAGCTCATTCTGTAACTATGGGAAATATCAAAAAAGTTAGAGGTCAGTGAGCTCATTCTGTAACTATGGGAAATATCAAAAAAGTTAAGAGGTCAGTGAACTAATTCTGTAACTATGGGAAATATCAAAAAAGTTAAACAGGTCAGTGAACTCATTCTGTAACTATGGGAAATATCAAAAAAGTTAGAGGTCAGTGAACTAATTCTGTAACAATGGGAAATATCAAAAAAGTTAGAGGTCAGTGAACTCATTCTGTAACTATGGGAAATATCAAAAAAGTTAAGAGGTCAGTGAACTAATTCTGTAACTATGGGAAATATCAAAAAAGTTAAACAGGTCAGTGAACTCATTCTGTAACTATGGGAAATATCAAACAAGTTAAGAGGTCAGTGAACTAATTCTGTAACTATGGGAAATATCAAAAAAGTTAAACAGGTCAGTGAACTAATTCTGTAACTATGGGAAATATCAAAAAAGTTAGAGGTCAGTGAACTCATTCTGTAACTATGGGAAATATCAAAAAAGTTAAGAGGTCAGTGAACTAATTCTGTAACTATGGGAAATATCAAAAAAGTTAAACAGGTCAGTGAACTCGTTCTGTAACTATGGGAAATATCAAAAAAGTTAAAGAGGTCAGTGAACTAATTCTGTAACTATGGGAAATATCAAAAAAGTTAGAGGTCAGTGAACTCATTCTGTAACTATGGGAAATATCAAAATATGACCATGTCAATCATGCTCCTCTGTCCTAAAACTTCACTCAACATTTTGAGTTACAAAATTATTAAAAAAGTACACAACTCGTACATCAAAAACACAAATATTCAGCATTACTGCAATGGTTTTCAGTGGTTTGAAATGCACACCATGAACTGTTTGGGTTGACTGGGAAGGGGCTGGTGCCCATAATCCACCATTTTGAAAGAAAGAAAGAAAGAAAAAAAGAAAGAAAAAAAAGGGGGATGGGGGGAGGGGGGTCCAATGGGGAGGGGGATGTTGGGTGAGGGGTCTGATGGGAAAAAGTTTTCAGGAGTAAATTATTAAGATTATGAATTCTGCATGACTTTCAAATATTTTATATTAACAGGGGTCCATTATCACCGCCTGGGCTACACTTAAAAAACAATCCCAACACCCTAAAAACAACAAATTTGATCACTCTAATGCTTATCTCTCTCAAACAGTTGCTTCAGTGGTTATAAAACTAATTCCTAGTGAGAAAAAAAAACTTCTAAACTCAAACTGAAAATAGGCACAATGTATACCAACATGCAGATGCTCAGCTGAAGTGTTAAATTTATCTCTAACACTTCTGGATCAAGTGTTTAAACTTTTAAGAGATATATGAAAGGAAATCATTATACTTTTCTTACAATAAATACTAACAATATGTACCAAAAATGTAATAATGTAATAAACCTTGTTGTTCATGTTCCATTCTAATCTTTAAATTATCAACTTAGTAACTCCCTCCTTAAGTATGTCTTCCAAATGCATAGCCATTATTTTAAACTCGGCCATTAATAAAGTTTGCTCTGTGCACAGCTGCCAAGGGAAGTCTGATCTTTTAGATATTCAGTATTGTCCTACAATATGCCATTGACAAATGTTTGATTTCATTAGAGATCTGTAGGTATCACGGTACCAATTGCGCAAGCCCAGGGGGGCGGAGGTTAAGGTGTAGGGAACATTGTATTCAGAAATAAAGAACAAAACTAGCTGTGATTGGTGTATTATGTAAGAGTTGTAGTTTCTGTCTGGCTTAAAAAAAAGTTGAGTCTCTTAGCAACATGTGAGATTATGTTAATTCATATGTAGATCATGTTTTGTATTTTTTATGATTTTTTAAAAATGTGATACACATCACTGAAAATGTGTCTGTTGTGACTGGACAACTCTGACCCCTGTCTAGTTCCAGCAGAGTTATCTCTCTTAAATGCAATGGAGTACCTGGTTCTGTCACTGTCAAATTGACAATGTAATATTGTTCTCTATGACAGTGTGTGACACGCATGCTAAAGTAGAAGAGAAGGTATTTTTATTTCACCAAACATTAACATTAAGGTCTATGGAAAAACAATTGGTACCGTGATACCTAAAGGCAGCTGCTTAATACTAAAAACATGGAGACATATGGCCACAATGGCTAACCTTATTGCCGTGTCAAGAATATTTGAAATTGCACTTATTTCTCATACCATCCATGCTCGCTTATAAGTCAAGTCCAACTGCAAACTACACAGAACCAGATCTGCCATTGTATAATGTGCTGGCAGATCTGGGTCTATGCAGTTTGTTAGGAGTAATCACTAGAACAAACAACATAGACTCTGATCTGCTGCAGCATTATGTGATGGCAGATTAGGGTCTATGTTGTTTGCAGTTGGACTCGACTTATAAGTGAGTATATTTGGTAATTCTATCAGTAGGGCATGTGTTTAATGAAAAGGATGCCAGACATTTCCTTCTGTGCCAACTGCAATGGTGAATTGGCATATCATTTGTATTGAAAGAAAACAAATGGTAAAAGGGAAATGAGAAAGTATGTAGTCGGATGTTCATTAAGATGGAAGTGTACAAACATTGGTGGATGCTTCAAAAATGTATTCTTAAAAAAAATAAAAAAATAAAATAAACATATACAATACCAAGAGAGTATAATTTCCCTAAATCAGACAATACTGGGACCAGAGATTTTGGCCATTTTGTCGAGGTGGGGTGAATAAAGAGGTTTTATATGTACTATATATACTCACTTAAAAGTCAAGTCCAACTTCATACTGCACAGACAACAGATCTGCCATTGCATAATGTGCTGACAGATCTGGGTCTATGTAGTTTTTTTAGGAGTAATCAGTAGATCAAACAACATAGACCCTGATCTGCAGTGCATTATGCAATGGCAGATAAGGGTCTCTGTTGTTTGCAGTTGGACCAGACTTATAAGTGAGTAGATACGGTATAGAATAGCCTTATTAGGAGCAAAATATGTGGCCAGTCTGTTGAGAGGGTGATTTAGGGAATTTCATTGTATATCCTGTATTATATACCCTATGAAAGTAACCATAATCCAAATATAAGACCAATTATATAATGTATCATAAGATTAGAAAATTATTGCATTTTACTGATCAAGTGATTTGAATGTAGTTTGATTTAACCCCACTAAAATATGGGACTGATGTAATTATTAAAGCTATTTCCCCACAGGAAGACTAGGGCATGAATGACAGATGCACTATTATCTGGTTGGCAGAAATTATCATTGATCTTAAGGGACCTGATATTTTTTTTTTTTTTTTTATTACTAACTTCATTTTATGCCATGATTGTGGTTTTTATCATAACCACACTTCCCCCTATAGTGTTGCCATTCAGCTACACAGAAAACACTGACATTTATATTACACGACTCTGTCATGCTAAGTAACCAAGTTAAAGATACGGATTTGGTTGATTTAAAGTCTCAGCAGTGAAACTTGTCTATAAGGACATTTAACAGACCATAAATATTGTTATTATATATCTATTTCATTTTACATGGTTCAATCAGTACTTTCCTAATGCACACCCAGATCAGAACTACTCAGGTGTTTCCAATGACGTCCATGCATCTTCATTCTCAGATTTACATTTTAAAAAAAGCTTTTTACAAATCATAATATTCTTTGCATTTCATTCATATCGAAAACAAAAAAAATATTCTGAGAGCTTAAAAGAGATGAAATGAAATAAATACAGAACCACATTTGTGTTTTGTTCCAAGTTGCAGGAAAGAACTTATTTGATATGGTGTATAAATACATCTCCACCTGACTACCCATTATATATCTCTGTACCATATCAAACTTGTTCTTTCCACCAACTTGGAATAAAACAATTGATAAGAGCCAAGTTTTCAAGTAAACACCCAGGTATTACAGGTAAAACATTCACAAGCAAAGTACTAGATTGCGAGACCGTAAACTGCACATTTTGCATGAAAATGGACAAATATAAAATATTTAGAAGCACATTTACAAACCTCAAATATACTTTAAAAGTTACGAGGTCCCTGTGCCACATGTAACGTTATTTATATACTCACCTGCTATCTTTGTGGCAAACAATATGTAGTTGAGACCAAAAGGGAATTCCAAGTGAGAATAAAAGAACACTTTAGGGACATCCATAATAAGGAGACCCCAATGTCTAAACATCAATTGTATTCAGTATTAGATAATAGAAATTATCCAATCTGATCCAGAGCTCTCTAGTAGCAACATTAATTGGAAAAATAGAGAATTTTATTGGATACACCAATTACATACTCTACAGCCAGTAGGGATCAACATCTCCGTTTAAACGGGAACTCGGGCATTTCAAACTTGAAACAAAACATGTAAATAGTCTTGTGTATGCCCTTTCTGGACAGGTGTCCTTTTTTAAAGGTTGCATGAGTAAATGTCCTTTATGAACAGGTATTCTTTTTATTGAGATGTTTCCTAAGGAAGGTTGTCATGTATGTTGTTAAGAACATTTGGAAGGTTATGTTCAGGAATGGCATCATTTTAAGAAATATGAAAAAGACAAGATGTTACAGTAGGCCATTATTCATTTTGAAGATGGTAACATCAATGGCAGACAACAAGTGTGGAAGTGCCGACAAGCTCTTTACTATGAAGACACGATGATCAACATTTGATAATTTTTAAAATGTTAAATGGGGCACAGTGGCTCAGTCATTAGCAAGCTGGACCAGAAGTGTGTGGGTTCAAATCCTGCCGAGACCAGGCCTGGTCAGCCGCTGTAGTGACACTTTACTCCAATATCATCACCACAATATAACCTTTCATGTGTTGATACCCTCTTAAACACCAACAAACCAACCAACCAACCCACCAACCCATCTTCACTGCAAGATGTGCATATGCTCTTTGTTGCTGAAAATTACTGATTTCATTCAAGTCCAGCATATTCACAGCATAAATCTGTGCAATTTACTCATGAATAATATTGACAGAAAATTGTTTCCTTACTAAATATAAATTTTTGAACTTGCCAAAATACTAGATTTACACTTGTATGCTCTACTTAGGGGTGGGATAGGGTGGAGGGGAAAATGCAGAGAACTATGATATAAGTAAATAAGGTCTGATTTGATGTTGTGGAATTGTTTTGGACCTAATCATTCAAGTGATCAGCCAGAATTTAGTGAGTAAAATAGTTGGACTTCATCTTTTCAAGACCCTTTATCTAAGAACTAATGGGGCTAACCTCTTTTAGCCTCTGTCAGGAATGCTTTCTAGGCTTTCTTCAAATTATCTTCTTTGCCATTAAATAAAAGATGTCTGACAGGTTCATTATATTAGATGCCCATTACTCAGCTTCAACTGCTTGCCCTCATTACACAGCCATCAAACTGGCTTCCTTTGCTTGATGAAAGGCCGAGATAAATCATAAATGATGATACACAGTGATGATTTTCTTTTACAGGGAATTATTAAATTATTCTTTCTGACACTCAGTGGTGGTCAATACTTGAAGTGACAAAGAGGCAAGGGAGACATGTTGGAATATTGACCTAGAGGTACAGGATGCATGTCAGAGATGCGAAATAACTACCGGTACAATATTGTGTGTGTGGCTTGTTTCCTTCTGTTTTATTCACTGTCTTTACTTCTAGCCATACAAAATGTATAAAACACTGAACACTTTTGTAAAATGTAAATTTCCATAACTGAATGAGAAGGTAATATTGTAATGCTCAACTTGTATCCAATCTTGTACCTGTGGCCTGAATGTACAACTTGCAAATTACAGCTTTTACAGGCACTTATCTTCTCAGTCTGATGACTGACCAAAGATATTTACAAACCTTTCTATTTCCATGCAAAAAAATGAAGATTTTATTGATTACTTTATTCTCTACAAATCTTGAAATTCTTCTCAGCAGAAAAGCAGTGTTATTACAATACTTTTCTCAGTGATCGCTACCCTCTTACAAATATACTTACAAGTCCCCCTCCCCCTCTGCAACAAGGGGATGGAACTAAAATCTAAAACCATTGTGCACATATATGAACCACTCCCAATCTCATCCCAAAGTTTGAAACCTCTGTCTCAAATGGTGTAGGAGTTGCATGACAATATATATGCAAACAAGCACTCAATCGGTCAGGATGGACAGGATAACATAGCCTCTGTCTCAAATGGTGTAGGAATTGCATGACAATATATATGCAAACAAGCACTCAATCTGTCAGGATGGACAGGATAACATAGCCTCTGTCTCAAATGGTGTAGGAATTGCATGGCAATACATATACAAACACTTGCTCTGTCAAGATGGACAAGGTATCATAATCACTAACTTTTCTTCAAAAAGTGGGAGATGGGGAATCAAAATGTATTTTAAAAAAACAAAAAAACACCTTAATGAATAGGTTATACCTTCAGTTCATAAAGCCAAAGGTATGACAAATTTGTCCCCCGCCCCCCAACCTCTCTAAGACTCTAAGATAACAACAAAGTTCTACTCATAATATAAAGTTAAGGAAAACTTTGCAAAATTAGATTACTTTTGTGATGCTATTATGGGCAGATACCAGTGAATTCTGATGGAGTTATTAGATAAAAACCACAGGACTACTCTGCCTTCAAAATAAATGACAAAAGAAATCAATGGTTCCTTTTTTCTCTTTCAAATCTGTACTGTATTTACTTGATTTATTTTTCTCAAATTAGATCTACTGTATATACTCGCGTATAAGCTGGGTCCAAATGCGAACCACATAGACCATGATATTCCGTCGCATAATGTGTCAGCAGATCAGGGTCTATGTTGTTTGTTCTACTGATTAGTCCTTACAAACTGCATAGACACAGATCTGCCGGCGCATTATGCAATCATGACAATACACACTGACACATCTCCAGTTTAAACTGGACGAAGTGAAATAAACTGTGACAATAATGGTGCTCAGTCTGGTTTCTACTGATCAAAATAATTCTAAAGTGGAATGAAAGGAATCTCGCATTAACTCATTAACCCCTGGCGCCATGTTTACGTGTCATGAGGTTAAAATACTTCCGAGCTCTGTAACGTGAACATCATTTAGGATACACTAAAGTGGATGGTATTTCAGGAAAGTAGACAGATGTAGCTCTACAATGATACCAAATAATGTCGACTTTCTACTCGCATTAAAAAATACAGCTAAAATAATGCAGTTTTTGAGACTCTATATTTTTTTAAGTCAAAAATTGCCAGTTCCGGAACCAGAGTTTGTGTCCGGATTTTAGACTTTTTGGCCTTAGATCTAAAGCAGACCGGTCCGAACTGCACACAGACAGATGAAACTTTGCAAAAAGTAGGATAAGTTTTAGATTTGGAGTAAAAAGGGGCCAGGACACAAAAATCGGGGATCCAATACGAAAAAAGTCTAACTTTTACCCTTCTGCACATGTGCGAGCGTAATAGCCAATCAAAAACAATGTTTCTGATACACCTACGCATCCGGCTAAACGAAAAACTTTCTTATGCAGGTGTGTTTTGCTGCATTCAGAAGTAACCCCAAAAATGCGTTTCCCACCCCCATTTCAGGCAAAAATGAAAAGAATCTCCAGGGGTTAATGAGTTAATGGGTGAATTTCGATGACGTCACAAAATTTGAATATTCCTTGCTTATTTGATCATTTATGCATTACCATTGCACAGAAATTACAAAAAAAAAAATTCCTGGACAATTTCTAAAAAATTTCCCCAAACTTGTTTAACTCATTAACCCCTGGCGCCACGTTTACACGTCATGAGGTTGTACCCTACTTCTGAGTTCTGTAACGTGAACATCATTTAGGATATGCTAAAGTGGATGGTATTTCAGGAAAGTAGACAGATGTAGCTCTACAATGATACAAAATAATGTTGACTTTCTACTCGCATTAAAAAATACAGCTAAAAAAATGCAGTTTTTGAGACCCGATTTTTTTTAGGTCAAAAATTGCCAGTTCCGGAACCGGAGTTTGTGTCCGGATTTTAGATTTTTTGGCCTTAGATCTAAAGCAGACTGGTCCGAACTGCACACAGACAGATGAACCTTTGCAAAAAGTAGGATAAGTTTGAGATTTGGAGTAAAAAGGGGCCAGGACACAAAAATCGTTGAACCAATTCAAAAAAAAGATCCAATACGAAAAAAAGAAAAAGAAGTCCAACTATTATCCTTCTGCACATGCGTGAGCGTAATAGCCAATCAAAAACAATGTTTCTGATACACCTAAGCATCTGGCTAAACGAAAAACTTTCTTAAGCAGATGTGTTTTGCTGCATTCAGAAGTAACCCCAAAAATGCGTTTCCTACCCCCATTTCAGGCGAAAATGAAAAGAATCTCCAGGGGTTAATGAGTTAATTGAAAGAAAATGCTTCTTTAAATTTTAAGGTCCAACTTAAAACACTTCTAACTTTAAACCTGCTTAATTATTGAATACACCTGTCATCTAAATTAACTTGTATCGGGTTATTTCACTGATGCAATATTTTATTAAATATAGGCAAAAGTGAGATCTGAATTTTTTTCTTCTGATTAAATATATTTGACAAATTGCTTAATTGATGCAAATGTATTCTCTTGTTGCTTTTAAAATAAAAGTTCTTGTGTGCAGGCAAAAAATGTGAGGACTGCCTCCTTCCTCCAATGAAACTTACTGCTATAGTGTGCTGGCTGATCTAGGTCTATGCTATTCACATTATGTGTGTGTCGTACGCAGGTAGATCCTGTTAAAATGTAGAGATCAGTGATCTAGGTCAAAACTTTGTATAGGTTTGAAGTTCATGATTTCTTTGATTCTAAATAATAAACAAATTCAATCAATGACAAACTAATTTTCTGATTACTTTCTTCTCTTACTGAATTCACTCAAGCTGTGACTTTTTCTGGGAAATTATTGCTACAGTGAATAAGGTGGGTACCATCTATCCTTGCTTATAAGTTGAGTGCAACTGCAAACTGCACAGACCCAGATCTGCCATCGCATAATGTGCTGGCAGATCTGGGTCTATGCAATTTGTTAGGAGTGATCAGTAGAACAAACAACACACCCTGATCTGCCAATGCATCTATGCAGTTCAGGGTCTATGTTGTTTTCAGTTGGACTTGACTTATAAACGAATATAGACGGTATCAACTTTCATGATTTTGTCAAAAATGACATTTATCATCAGTAATAAATATTCTGGATGTTAACAGGGTGTCCTTTTGACATTACTGATGTTATTGGGTCTTTAAATTTGTTGTTTGCAGTCACCATGAAATCCATGAAAACTGGTTCCCCATAAATAAAATTAAATTTACAGTGTGAATTTAAGAATTTTCCAATGAATTCTGATGAATATTCTTTGACAACAAAATCATTTCTGTTTATGGTCTTTTAATAATATTACTTGTGTCAGCTTCAGTAATAAATCAATCGTATAACAAGTTCTGACAACTTATTCAATGTGTGCTTGATGGTTCTGATATAGGTGTGTTGTGGTCTTACAGGTACAGGGAACCATAAAACCTGGATGAAACAACCAACCTAAGATTTGGCATCACATGCCCTCACATGTGTTGGAACCAGGAATCAAATATGGGACCTCAAAAGTTTGAAAGTAAAAGTGTTACCTTTGTGTTATCCAAGCCACTTACCACTGCACTATCAAGGCCCTATGTCACGTCTAGAATGAAATGTCGTTTATAATTAACTATCGACATCTACTATTAGTTAATATCGTACTTTATACTAAGAACCCTGACAAGCTAACTTCAGTTATCAATTAAGGCATACCCTTACAGAGAGCGCTGCCCCAAATCTTGTTGACGGCTCAATAAATTACTCTACTCTTTGCAGCCAATAAACTCTTATGAGAATAAAAGTCCAGTCAAGTCCTATCTTTAACAATGGACTTGGAACAGAATACAGACAACAGAGATGGAAACCTCTCGAACAAATTAGGAAAGAAAACCTGTCTCATTCTGCTGTACAACGGTTTAAGGGGTACAGTAAATATTCCAAAAGATGACTTGGCACTCTGCACAAGAATTGGCAGGAAAACCCACCACGAAAGTTACAAAATTCCACATGCTACAATGGACGCATACAAGTACAGTTTTTTCTAAACATGATTAAAAAATGGAAATCACTACCACATTTTACTGTATCAAAATTAGATGCCTCAACTGATAATGTAGTAGCCTTCACAAATATTATTTGGGATGGGGAATATTAAAATGTAGGAAAAATTGATGCATGCACAGTGCATTAATGTGTACAGATGATGCACCTATAAATATCAGGATCAAGATCAAGACAACTTAAGTTTTCAGTTCATTCCTTAACAGTCATAAAACCATACAACATTTAATGTTCACATAAATTCAAATCTCAAATATCAGTTGCAACACTATTAGGTAGAACATTCACTGAATATGTATTATGGTGGTTGTGTGCATTTGGACAAAGAATGACAGTGGTGAGTATTTGGACAAAAATACTTAAATTAAATAACCTTATTATGATTGAGTTTGACAGAAATATGTAAACTATAGAAGTTTTAATGTAAAGATTCTATACTGAATTTTTTTTTTTTTGGATAGATTTAGAACTTGGAGTGCAATTTAATTATATTCATATGGGTTAAACTTTACATAGAGCCTTGAGAAACACTCAATGGCTATAACAATAACAACTGACAACTTGTATACAAAGCCTTGAGAAACATTCAGTCAGCTTTACAGTACTATCAACAGGACCTTCAGAAACACACAAGGCTTCAACAGTCTAATTTGCACTTATTATTTTAGCAGAGAATAATTCTGCAAGCTTATGCTCCCAGTGGGAACTATACCTTTCTACTGATGACAACAAAACTACACCTTAATTAATAAATTTAATTAAAACTCTAGATTGTTAAGAGTATTAGTTAAGTGTACATACATACCGGCATGCACTGAATATACTGTATATATTCGCATATAAGCCAATACCAACTGCAAACTGCATAGACCCAGATCTGCCATTGCATAATGCACTGGCAGATCTGGGTCTATGCAGTTTGTAAGGACTAATCAGTAGAACAAACAACATAGATCCTGATCTGCCATTGCATATTGCGCCGGCAGATCATGGTCTATATTGTTTAAATTTGGACCTAGATTATATGTGAGTACATACGGTACGCCTAGGTGGACAAAATTTGAAAATATTGATGCTGCTTAGTTTCAGTTTTGCAGGTACTTTAGCAACCATTCAGTTACATAACTACTGAAGAGTTCTAAATTATGTTGATAGTGAAGAAGTTATATTATAAATTTGTGAACTAAAATTATGAACTTAAACAGTTCAAAGAAAATATTTAAGATCAATTTACATGTGAACATGAAATATAAATGGGAATCATACAATAATAGTGAAGAAATTTGTAAGAAGTGTCCACAGATGTTGACAAAACCCACCTCCTAAATGCCCTTCTATAACACTGAGAATTCTACAATCAATAAACTTCATTTGCTGAATGTTTATGTGGCTAGACTGCCTGCCCATTATAATACTACATTTCATAAGCTGATTTGTCTTACAGTGTTAAACCTAAAGTAGTCTACTGCCAGAGTTCAGAAAATGTTAACAGAAAAATCTGATAAAAAATACAGGACTCCAGAAAGTGGAAAACAAAATAAGAAAGCAGCCACAACAAAAATTAGATGATTATGATTATGAACTCAAAAGTTTTTCTATTAAAATAAAATTTCCCAAATGTTGCTAATGGCATCCCAAAAGTTTCATCATGTTAAAGGTAAGGTTACCTTATACTGGGGTACTGTACAGGAAAGGTTGTGTAATAAGGGACATGTTTATACAATATGCAATACAATGTTATGAAAAGGTATATTTCATGTGAACTTTGTTTTTTTTTTATGGAATCTTATATGTCAAGAATTGAAATTAAATGAAATAAATTAAGTAGCTAAAGGTGGTATGGCTGGATCACAAACCATGAATACTGTAAATTAATTTTTAGGCTGAAGCCTTCTCATGCCTCACACCTTATGCCCTTATCCAGATTTCTTTATGAACCAGATGGAAAGTTTTTGCACATTCTACTTGCCCCTTCTGCTATCTCCTAGCAACAAATAAAAAAATCCCATGGATTTATTTAGCTAGTATCTAACCTGAGCTTGACCAATGCTTCATGTCTAGTGATAAATTACTATCCTTTGGCCTTTAGATAAACTAAATGTAGTATACAGCATGATTACATAATGGAGTTGTCCACAGTGGAGCTAGGCTAGTTGTATATTCCTTGTGAGGAAAGTGGTCTGATTATGTTATGGTCTATGTAGAGTCAATTGTGACCTGATTTCAATAAGGGAACATCCACTAATATGGTATACTACATTTTCTAGCTCTTTCACTTAATTCTCAGTGATCTTTATCAAGGACTGAAATTGATACAAAGTTTCAAATTTGGTAGCACTGAAGAACACCACAACAATACATTTAATACTTAAGAACATTTCTGATATGGCATTTGCATTTTCTAATTTAAGAAAATCACATCCAGACTTATACTGGAAAATCTGCTGCTATTAGAGAACAAAGCAATATTTTCAACATCTTGCAAGTCTAACAGTAATTAAAATATTACTGCATAAAATATAGCTGTAAGTTGTAAAGTATGGTCATAGTGTTGCAACTTATAATATTTTGCTTCTGTTTTTACATAATATGTTATTGCCACCTCAAATGAATAAATGCACTTGATGAGAGAATGTTCATCACAGTCTTATACTGGTGTCAGACATTTCATTAACAATTATGAATGAAAACATTGCTTCCACTAGATCATGTTAGGTGTAATCAGTGTTAAGAAGTATTAAAGTACATGTATATTAAAGTATCTGAAAATGGTGCAGGTTCTAAATGGTTCTCAAATTAAACACTTTACAAGATCAAATAGCACAAATTGCATACGATGTTTGAAAATTATACAGATTCTTCATTTTATATTATGGTAAAGGAACTTTCATGTATGTATATATATGTCTGTGTGTATGTATGTATGTCTGTGTGTATGTATGTATGTATGTATGTGTGTGTGTGTGTGTGTGTGTGTGTGTGTGTGTGTATATATATATATATATATATATATATATATATATATATATATATATATAATGACACAAGAATTGATAATGGCACAAATACAAAACAGTTCCCAATGTTTTGAGCTAAGAAAGCTCTTCTTCAGGGGAAGAAACCATTTACATCCACAAAACAAACAACAAACACAAAAGCCAATAAAAATTCTTGACTCCTACATGTTTAAATGACAGGGAAATAAACAAATGATAAACAATATAAGAAAGAAAAGACACAAAATGAAAAAACTGTCTAAAATGGGTAAACTACATATCTATGTTATGCTGCCATCAGCCCAACAAAGTTGTGTAAAAATGATTCAAAGTGTTTATCAGGCTTATCATGCTGAGGAGCAAAGTGTTTTGACCTAATTCCAGGCTTTGAACAAAGGGCTGACACCATGCGTAGTGATAAATATATATATATATATATATATATATATATATATATATATATATATATATATATATATATATATATATATATATATATATATATATAAGAATGTATGTATTAGGGATTAATGGCACATAAGCACAACAATAGCTACATAGTACCAATTAAAGGTAAATTTCTAGAAATGTTTATATAAAGCATGGCACAAAAAATTTTACGAAGATAAACACTTCCAAATAAACATAAACATGAAGTACTACAAGATGGAAGAAAAAAGTAAAGATGTTACAAATTTTTAAAAAAGTTTATGTCTGAGGAAGAGTAAACATCATGGCAAGCGCGTATGCCACAACAGAAGCAAACAAAACAACACGCAACATACACCTGGAACACCTCTAGCTAGTGGGCCGACCCAAATATGCTGTGCATAATAGCATTGTGTCTTCCATTAAGGATTACAATGATAGCTGAACACAATGGTAAGCATGTATGTATATTTATATGGGTTTTAATAGAGTCTCAACACAATCCTGGCTATCTAGTGCCTCCTTGTGACTCAATTACATACCAAGTAATGTGACTCCATAGGCAATAGTGTCCAAGAAAATGAGTTAAACACAAAGGTTAAACCTAATTGCTGGACTGTGAAATATAGGTCACAGTGACCTCATTTTCACTCAATGTGTATTATTCCACATGACACATCTAAATGTAAACTTATCTGAGAAAATGGCCTATGATTCCACTGGTAATAGTGCCTGAGAAAATGAGCTAAACACCAAGGTTAACCAAAATCACTGGACTGTGAAATATAGGTCAGTGACCTAATTTTCACTGAAAGCTGTAGTACTTCACATGACACACACATATGGGACTCTATAAACAATAGTGTCAGAGACAATAACCTAAATGCAAACCCTAAACTGTGTTTATGCCAGATGGATGGATGAACAGACATCATCAATCCAAAAGCTAAAATTACTTTGCAAATCTGGACTCAACTTTAAGAAAACTAAAATTCATCCTATATAATGGAATCTACGACTACACCCAGTGTATGTCAGGCATATATTTATACTGAGGTGCCTTACTGTAAGAGACCACTGTATTTAAGTTAAAAGACTCCATGTATAAATAATAATAATGCTTTTTTTCTGTTGTAAACCTGTACAAGAGAGAGCAGAATAATTATCACAACCAGTCAAAACACAGTGGGTGTTGAAAGCCAAGGCATCATGTTGTCTCACTTAATAATAGGCTGAGACAAAAGCCTCAGCACTATTGTAGACTGTGTGACTGCTGTCACAAAAACTAGTCTGCCTTGCTAGTACTCCACATTGTTAACTATCTGTGATTAATTGGATTATTTGCTTGTGAAGAAAGAGGAGGTGCTTGTACTTTGTTCTGTACCATCATGAACTTCAGCTGATGATGTCTTAATACAGCAATAGCATGTCAAATAATTAGCAGGGCCCAACAAGACCAGCATCATAGCATGTCAAATAATTTGCAGGGCACGACAAGACCAGCATTATAGCATGTCAAATAATTAGCAGGGCATGACAAGACCAGCATCAAAAGTCTTCTCCTGAAACACGACAGGTAATGAAAATTTCTTTTTTTTAATACTTCGATGTACAACAAATATGAAAAACAATCAAATTTCCCTAGTCAATAAATGTGTTTCAACTTTGTAAAATAAACATGCAACTGGAAGCTTTTGCTTTTAAATTCAAGTATTTAACTTTCGTCAATACTTTTAATTGTTTTCCAATACTTCCAACTAGTAACATTTTTGAAATGATTATAAAATGTAATTTTGTATAATAGTAATCTACAACAATGTTTAATTTTTGATGTTCTAGACTTAAATCATGTAATTATTCATCTATTTAAATACCTTTTATTCTAAAAGTGGCTGAAAAAAAATCTCTAAGATTTACACAAGTATCAACCTCGATCTAAAATCAGTAACTAATATTTTCATATAGACCCAATGCTTTTTGATTCAATGGTTTTTTTTATAAAATATACCAGTACTAAGCATGTTTGTGGTTAATATATTGCTAATTTAAAAGTTATCATTTCTATTTCTTGGATAGGGCAAAAAGATTTTTCAGAAAGAATACCATGAGTCATTATCATAGACAACTAATTGAAATTTTTTGGATTTTACAGCCATCACTAAGATTACATTGACTATTAAGGCCTATCTCGTCTTTTCTACCAGATTATAAATACACATGGCTTATTGTTTAACTCTCAGACTTGCAAGATTGTCACTACACTATGAGTAGATATATAAAGGCTTAGAATGAATTTTAGAATAAGCAAATTTTGTGTTTGTAAAACACATATGCCTCCACTGCTGTAATGTTGTTAGTAGACTGCACAATAGACCAAAAAGGTATAAGTGCAAAAAGTTTTAAAATTTATGAGAATTCGAAAAATTGCTGGACTCGCCTGAAAATATTTTCAGGTCATCTACACAAAATAGAAATATGCCTACTAAATTTCATTTTACTATCTCAACTGGTTTTTGCTCGATCATGCTAACCAGGTTTTCATCAAAAAAGTAAATCTAAAAAGTTCAAAATAGGGTTTGACAAAAAAGGAGAAATTGTTGTAATGTCACGAGAGAATCTAAACAGGCCATTTACATATAAATACAAATATGTCTACTATATTTCATTTCTTTATTGTAAGTGGTTTTTGCTTAATTCTGCAAACAAAGGTTTTGTCAAAATAAAGCCTAAATCCAAAATGCTGAACAATTTGCAAAACACTAGAAACTTGTTAAAATGGTCTAAAATCAAAATGGATCATCTACATCAGAATACAAATAAGCATCTGTGTACCAACAAGTAGTTTTTGCTCAATCATGCTAATGAGGTTTTCATAAAAAAAAGAAAGACATAAGCCAAAAATTTAATAAATGTGTAAAAATTTTAAAAATGTATATGCTATCGTGCTAAAGCAAATTTGCAATGGACAGATAGACAGAAGCAAAAAAATATCCCCCCTGCTGCTATTACTGTGGGGGCATAAGTATCCTCCATTTAAAATAAAATCTGTATTGTTCCATAATCTGGACAGTTCAAACTGGTTATCAGCAAATGATTTGTTGATGTTGATTAAAATGTCAAAATTTAACATGCCAACTGAAAATACACATATGGACTTTAAAAATGTCACAATAAAATGTCATAATTGTTCTCCTGTATTTTATCACACAATGTAAAACAACTTTTCTCTCTCTCAGGACCTTTAAAATTCAATCCAACTTTTCTGCAGAAATTTGATAACCAGGCTAAACTGGACTAACATATCACGTTTTCTACCACAAAAAAGTCCTGATAACATTTACACGAGAACAGTCACAACTACTTATCCACCGCTGACATGTCTGGAGCGCTTAATGCATTTCTTAAGTCCATCATGGTGTCTGGAGCGCTTAATGCATTTCTCAAGTCCATCATGGTACCTGTTGATTTACCTATGCTCTTTTGGAGCCATGTTTCATAAGCAGCAAGTGACTGGTCAAGATGAAACAAGGTCAAGTTACATGTGTTAAGTAGGTTACTATGGCCTATGATACTGTATTTAAACAGTTTTTACATACTCCAGGTATAAATGTTGCAAGAAAAGTCCATTTTTAGGAGGGGTTTTCTTTTTTAAAAATAATCAGTAAGGTGACTGATTGTGTGAAAACAAAAACAGTAATGCTTTGACAACTCATACATCAATCACTTCCATACATGGTATCACTCACATGGCTTGCTCAGTCAGAAAGCATTCTCTTAGTTGCAACCCTAATCGCCTGAAACAATCAAGAACTCAAACAAAAAATGTGAGCACACAACACAAATATACATTTTTTATTCTTAGAAGAGTTTTGGAGGTTCCACTATGTTATAAACATAACTTTACTAGAACACATGAGAAAAAGCCTGAAATGAAGGTTTAAACTCTTCACTTGTGCTGCAGTAGAAGTTCTAACATTGCCAGACCATCAAATTGCCAAACCGTCAAATTGAGATTAAAAGCAAAATCTTATTATTACGAGTTTTTTTCACAATGAAAATTTTATAACTAACATCAAAACTCATTTTTGTCATGATTTGAAATTTTTTTTCAGAAACTGCTTGCAAATTCTTTTGAACACTGAAGACATTTGCAGAATATAACACATCTTCTGTCATCTTCCAAAGATATCTGTCATGAAGTTGCTTTTTTGTTTCAAGGCTAACAATCGATCATTCAGCTTCTTCAACCTTTTATGCTTTTTGTCTTTTGTCTTCTGTTTCTTTTCAGTTAGCATAATAGTACCATTGAACTTTTATTAACTAATAGTATGTGAAATAAGTTTTTGACCATGGTAACCATACAATTTATTACATTGCTTTTCATTCTAAGTAGAACTACTTCCATGGCAAATCTCCATGCTTTATATTATTATTATTATTACATATTCCCCTCCCCCACCCCACCCGACCTTGACCCCAGGGTTTGTAACCCAAAACCCATTACATCACGACATGTTTTCAGGGTGTGATTGCATGTTTAAACTTTGGTATGTAAAGACAAAAAAGAAAAAGTAATTGTAACTGCAATTTTTGTATACTGGATTATTGATCCCCTGCTCAGGGACCTGAAGGGAGAGACCCAAAAACCATACCTCTCAAGCAGATCATTATCACATGGGCAGTCTATGTACCAAGTGTGGTGAATTTCCAAAGATTATTATATGCGGTTACAGACAGATGGATGGATGAACAGACAGATGGAAGGCATCACAATATGCTCCGCAAAAGTGTTGGGATAACAAGACTGGACTCACCTAGTAACACATGCAGGCTTTCGTAGCCCTCAGTTTCTAATGATTTGAGTAAAATCTCTAAACAATACCTTTATTACATTATATTATTCTGTAGAGAGGAAATGTAAAATTTATCATAACACCTACTAAACTGTTTATTAAGTGTGAAGCAGAAAATCAAAAATGTTGCCCCCCCCCCCAAAAAAAAAAAAAAAAAAATCCCACTGGACCTGGGACAACTTGGGTTAAAATCCATAGCCAATGTCTCAACAATGAAGATGTTCATCACTGACTTAAAGATTTAGCTCCATGTACAGAACTATGGAAAAAGAGGCTTAGGAGAGGCTGAAATTGCTCAATTGCTTACATTTGACATACAAGTAACTGGCCAGGAAATCTCAGTTAAAGACCATCTAGCTACTATATTCTCAATCAGATTTCACAACATGAATGAAGTGGGGTTATTTATTAAAGTCATTTAAAGTATTTCTATTTTAGTAATAGTAGTAATAGTATCTAGATGACTAATCAACATCATTTGTACAAACATACAAGGCTTTGCTTCCAAAATTCAACCTGCAAAATTCAGTCAAAACATGTTCAACAGTTTCTTTTTTTAAGAAGTCATTAAATTGTCTTTTTTATTATCAAAAATGGGGGGGGGGGGCAATAATTTGGTTGCCATCATTTGTACAAAATTTGAAAGACCCATATAATATGAAACTACTTTTCAAATAAAAATGTCATCTCTAATGAGATATTGTTTCATTAGCAAGAAAAAATTCAGGTCACCGAAGCATTTGATATTGGTCACAATGACCTTTTCAAGTACTATTTGCACAGCACTGCTTTGCCTGTGTCTAGTTTCATCACTGAAGGCCCCATTATCTAGTCATTCCTGTAATTAAATGTATCAGGTAAACAGTATAATGTAAGTAACCATTAGTGTGGATATTGTAAACCCTAACAAGTCTGACAAGATTTACAAAGGATTTTACTTGCAAATGACATTTAATTCATCATTAGATAAATCACAGTACCACAACATAAATATCTCATGCTTTTACATTAATAATGCAATAAGTAATTTTAATAATAACTTTGTGAGGTCATGGTATTCACAACTGACATCATTCACCAAAGTTATTTTTGACCAGTCAACTTTTCCAACCTTCAACTTATTATTGTTGCATAATCGAGTGCATGGACCTATTGAAAGATTACACATCATGCATAATGGAGTGCATGGACCTATTGAAAGAACAGTATCAGATGACACATCATGCATAATTTAGTGCATGGACCTATTGAAAGAATAGTATCAGATGACACATCATGCATAATGGAGTGCATGGACCTGTTGAAAGAATAGTATCAGATGAAACATCATGCATAATGGAGTGCATGGACCTGTTGAAAGAATAGTATCAGATGAAACATCAATTATGCCATAGAAGATGAAGGAAATGACACATGAAACTAAACAAAGAAGAATATACTAAAACTGAAATAGATAAAATATTAGGCCTTTCTAGATCTACAATTAGGCCTTTCTAGATCTACAATTTCTAAATTTCTGAAGAATTTTAATGCATGGAGTTCTGTGGAAAACAACCCAAGACCAAGACATCCCAAATTAACAAGTGAACAGGGAGATCACATATTGTTTCATCTCATTTGGAGTGATCATTGACAGTCTCTTGCTTATTTGTGCAATGAATTTAATTCATCTATTCCTGAACATGTGTCCAAATGAACACTTCAAAGAAGATTACATTCATATGGATTTCATCGAGTTGTCACTAAGAAACGGACAATTTAACTGAAAAATTTAAATTCCCATGGGGTATGGTTACAGACTATTTGTTTTGGACACTCACAGATCAGTGGAGTAAAATTATATTTTTAGATGAAATGCAAGTGATGTTGGATAAAAATAGGCAAGTTTATGTGTGAAGAAAGACTGAAGAGAGATTCAAACCTGAATGCCTTCTAACTTTACACCAGCCATTATGGCGGCGCCAGAGCAGGGCTCGAAATTAGTGGTAGCCTGGTAGCCCAAGGCTGGTAAATTTCCTGTTGGGCTAGTAAATTTCTCAATCTATTAATCCTTCTGGCTACAAAGAAATTTGTTAAATTCTAGGCCTGCAGGGGGACTGCAATGTTTTGGGGATGCAATTGTCACAGAAGAACTGGTACAATAGCCAAAATTTGAGGGAATGTCAATTCAGGAAAATATATTGAAACATTGGATTCAAATTTGTGGCCTGTAGTGGCATAATTCTTTTCAAACAACCCATGGTTATTTCAATATGATAATGCACCTATATACCAGTAAGCAGAAACATTACAATGGAAAATCAAATTATTTGTCTTTCATGGCCTTCTCAATCTCCTGACCATAGTATTATTGAAAACATATGGAGTTTATAAAAATTTGTCTGCAGAAGACTTAGTGCAAACACGATTTCTCCTGTGTTTATAGGAAATTAAATTGTTCCATTCCCTGAAGAATCTATGCAGCAATAAAGGCTAAAGACTAATTACTCTTTATCCTATAAAAGTTTACAGTATTTGTGCATGCTAATGTTATGTTACATCAAAAAGGTATGGCATGGTATTGTAAATGGATGATAAATAGGTCCTAAATGGATGGTAATCATTTAATTGAGGAATAACAAGATTATGTGGGTTACTTATGTTTCTCTTTGGTCTATTCTTCTTGATATGAAAAATGATTATCCAATAATATGCTCAAGGAATTCAACACTCATATCTGGTTTTGCAACATTCTATCTAAGACTGCAAAGGTCAAACCCATCAAGCTTTGTTAGCAACATGGATTCATGTAATAAAAATGCAAGCAGGATATCAATAAGGCTATAAAATAACTATCTACTAAGCCATACCGATATCTAAGTCAGTACCATAATTAACAATGGATAAGGCAGACACAGATCTGCTGTTGCAAAATGAAAATAGAACAGAGTCTACATTCCACTGAAATTTAATTAGAACAAACAGCATAGACCCTGATCTCTTGGTGCTGCATTATGTAATGTCAGATCTGTGTTCGCACTGTCCACATTTTGTTGTTGGCGATAAACTGGTAAACATGGTAATCATTGATGCCAGACATCTTGGAACAGAGATATGAACTCTAAAACATATAGCCAGTTGTATTGTAAATGTTTTTGCTGACCATAACTTTGAAAATATAAGATTTATAAGACAAACTATAATATCATTAACTAGATATTTGCTGAACAGTAGCTCTCAATATTATTTTAGTTCTTTTCCACCTACCTTGGAACCTATCAAATCCACCATATGACCCCTCCCCAAAAGCTGGATCTAAATTTTCAAATCATTATCATCACCAACCACCTTCAATCACATCCCCAAGTTCAAAGCCTCTATCTGAACTGATGAGGAGCTGTGAGACTTTTCACACTAATGCCAAAAAACACAAAAGCATCCATGCACAAGTGGTATAACATCATAACACACTCGTGCATAAAACACTAGAGCACCCATGCATAAGTGGTATAACATCATAACACAATTGCAATAAAACACAAAAGCACCCATTCATAAGTGGTATAACACACTAATGCTAGAAAACACAAAAAGCACCCATGCATAAGTGGTATAACATCATAACACACTAATGCAATAAAATACAAGAGCACCCATTCATAAGTGGCATAACATCATAACACATTAATGCACTAAAACACTAGAGCACCCATGCATAAGTGGTATAACATCATTTCTACTTTTACAGCTGCTGAAACATGACCCTTTTCATTGCAATTTATCCACTGTGGCCAAAGTTCTTCACATATGTGACAAACTCTTTTGGCCTGATCTGTGTATTCCCTAAACAAAAACCTTATGACTGTTGTCTATGTTACCATCTGGAAAAACAATTTTGGGTGTTTTACATCCCCTCTTTGGGGAACCCCCTTTGGGAATTGTGGTAGCTCAGTTGGAAGAGAATCAGACTCGTACTCCAAGGGTCGTGAGTTCGATACATGTCCAGGCCATCCCAGGTCTGCTGCCTTGGCGTGTCCTTGGGAAAGGCACTTGGCCCCCATTTCCTCAGCATGATATAGCTAATAATGAGTTAAAAGTACCATTTAAAACAACAACAAAAAATTGGTTTTTTTTTATACATCCACACGATTTCTAATAACTTCTGTTCTTTGTTCCTTGTTTGTAACTCTGATCTTGTCTTTAGTTCTGCAGTCTACTGTTGTCCATCGTCCATCTGTCGTCTGTCCATCCGTTAGCACAAGTTTGTTATCGCTACTTCTCCTGAACTACTTGGAAGATTGCCATGAAACTTGTACAATCATCCCATGGTCTGGTTGGTCATAAACAAAAATGTGCCGCTCGGACATCCAATATGTCATCCAATCTTGTTATCGCTACTCCTCCTGAATGGATGGTCATATGAACATGGGGTCTTCACTAGAACACTGCTTATGATGTCTAGTTGGTCCTAAATGAAAATGGGGTCGATCTGACGCCCAATATGGCCACCACAGTGGCCATCTTGAAATCTTGTTATCACTACTCCTCCTAAACGGAAAGCCATATCGAATGGGATTTTCACCAGAAGACAACTTATGATGTCTAGTTGGTCCTAAATGAAAATGGTGCCAATCTGATATCCAATATGGCCACCACAGTGGCCATCTTGAAAATCTTGTTATGGGGACGCTCTACAGATGATATGTGCTTCTGAGAGAGTGATAGGTGTAAGATGAAGTTGTTTGCATTTGCAACATGCACAGTGGAGAGAATGTTGGCATACCTCTATGCTACTTTCATGTAATGTGGCTGAAATTTCTTACATATTGTACTTGTGGAATTGGACATGATCTAAGCACACAGCAGACAGAAATGGCTGCTCCAAAGTACTCGAAATACACTATTTTCAGCAGTTATTAAAATAGGGAAACAAATTTTGCCAGAGTAGGCAATACCAGCCTCTGAAAGTACAATGAATGAATTACAAAATATATAAAAAGGAAAAAAAGATATCAGCTCTTTCTTTTTTTATTCACCTTTGAAGTCCAGGAAGTGATACAGCATCAAATCAGGGTCTATGCTGTATGTTCTATCTCTTATTTCAATCAAACAGCATTGACCTAGATCTCCTATTGTGTATTAAACCATCAAATCAGGGTCTATGCTGTACATTCTATATATGATTTCATACATGATACATATATGATTTCAATCAAACAGTGTTGAACTTAATCTGCCAGTCCATTACGCGACAGCAGAACTTGTTCTATGCTATTCTCCCTTGGATATGTGTTATATATAGTGGTTTCTTCCTGCAAGGTGCCTTAGTGTAACGCTATGGGAGTATGTACCGTACCACTGTCTACTGACACCGAAGCATGTTCTTGTCAGTATCTTGACTTCAAAACTGCGAGACAGATATTTTATGAGGTCAACAGATCAAGCAACTTTTTGATGATGTTTTGCCAGAAAAAAAATCTTTTGACTTTCTAAAAAAAATGTGGGTGTATATAACAAATTTTTATTTTATTTTATGGACTTTACCATTTCAAGCAACTTTTTGATGATGTTTTGCCAGAAAAAAAAATCTTTTGACTTTCTAAAAAAAATGTGGGTGTATATAACAAATTTTTATTTTATTTTATGGACTTTACCATTTTTAACTTTTTAGTTTTATTTTAAATACCATTTACAGAACTTGGACATCTTTTACCTTTTTATCTTTTATCTTCTAAGAGAAAATATTTACTTTTATTTTGAAAATATTTACTTTTATTTTTAGTTTGTCTTCTTGAAGTATTTAAGAATTTTTAAAATTTATATTTTTACAACCTTTGTAAGATCTTTGTCTTTTATCTTGACGAACTACATGTGTATGTTTATTTAGAAGGGTTTATTTTCATAAAGTTTTTTGCAATGTTTCCTGTATATTTTTAGAAATAAACTTTTAATTGGCACTATATAGCCATAATTTTACTGACACGCCATTAAACCCTATACATATACAAAACTACATATGTGTTTTGTTCTGAGTTTGGTGGAAAGAACAAGTTTGTTATGGCATAGGGATACATCGAGGTCTTGAGTCTGAGATGTATTCATAAACCACATCAAACAAGTTTCACCTAACTCTGAACAAAACATGAATGTGGTTTTGTATTTATTACATACCCTTATTTCACACTTTATAAATATTTGTAGCTTTACAGTGAATGAAATTTAAAACAAAATTGGAATTTATAAAAGTTCAATTTGGCACTTCTAGGAATATCAACTAAAGGACATCAAAGAAAACACCTAAATACATGAAGTTCCAATCTGGGTATGTGATACTGAAATACAGATTGAACATCTGTATCAGACACAAGATCAACCATGAAAGATTAAATGCATATGTAATAAATACATACATTCAGCATAACATGTTCCCTTGTATAAGGGAGGTATGGTCATGGATTCCATTACATTATGTAATAGTACTACTATGTATAATATACCTCAGTATAATGTAACCCAGTATAAGGCAGATGTGGTCATGGATTCCATTACATTATGTAATAGTACTACTAAGTATAATATACCTCAGTATAATGTAACCCAGTATAAGGAGGTATGGTCTTGGATCCCATTAGATTATGTAATAGTACTACTATGTATAATATACCTCAGTATAATGTAACCCAGTATAAGGCAGATATGGTCATGGATTCCATTACATTATGTAATAGTACTACTATGTATAATATACCTCAGTATAATGTAACCCAGTATAAGGCAGGTATGGTCATGGATCCCATTACATTACTACTATGAATGATATACCTCAGTATAATGTAACCCAGTATAAGGCAGATATGGTCATGGATCCCATTAGATTATGTAATAGTACTACTATGTATAATATACCTCAGTATAATGTAACCTAGTATAAGGGAGGTATGGTCATGGATTCCATTACATTATGTAATAGTACTACTATGTATAATATACCTCAGTATAATGTAATCCAATATAAGGGAGGTATGGTCATGGATTCCATTACATTATGTAATAGTACTACTATATATAATGTACCCCAGTATAAGGAGACTTCACTTAAAAGTTAAAAGTTGCATTGCTCATAATATTTTTATGTCAGTGAAAATACCAGCACTCTTTCTTGTTATGTCAATGAAACTTATTACTTTCTATAAGTAATCATGTGCTAATATCAGAACTCTAAAATAAGCAGTGTATTTGCATACTTTGCACAAACTTATTGAAAATGCATGCACATTTGAAATGACAGAACTTGATCACTGGAAGACTCCCATTCAAACAGAGCTGTATAATCGAATGCACCCAGAATTAGTCTTAGTCTGTGCAGTTTGCAGTTGGACTCGAATTATAAACGAGTATATATGGTAGGTCATCTTTCCGCACTTGTGAATAAAACATCTGAACCAGATTTTAGATGATTTATACAAATTGCACACTTGGAAATGTTCCTTTTCCTTCTTTACTTCTTAATTGCCTTCATTTTGGAAGTGCAGCAGAAATTAAAGTTGAATTTTTATTGAAGGTAGAGTATTGTTCTTGGAAGCTAATTTACTTTCTGCTGCAAACACATCCATATTTTCTGCAATCATATCAATTTGATTGCTTTTTCAGCATTGAAAGTCTATTTTTGGTTATTTGAAAAGGAATATTTCAAAAACTTTAAGTTGAATATCATGTTGTGTTTAATTAAATAGTTATACATTGATGTAACGTCCACATATTGTTTGTCCTTTAGTTGTTTTTTTGTAGTGGCCATCCTTTCTGCATGCATTTTCCTTACCCCAATTTGTGTGTGTCTCTCTCTCTATATACACACACACACACACACACACATATGTATGTGTGTGTGTGTATGTATGTATGTATGTATGTATGTTTAAATCTATTTTAAATATGTATGTATGTATGGTAATGTCTATATGCTTTATGTCTGATATGTATACGTAATAGTTCTTCAGAGCTAATGTTTTTTGTTGTAACATCTGTTACGACTCTTGGTCTTAAAATAATGTAACATAAAGAAAGTGAAAGCAACAATTTAAGTAAACTCAAGAAGCCACTTATTTCTAGACAATTAAGGTGAAAATTCAAGAGACACTTACAGTAACATGAATTAAAGTTCAAATAATCCAATAATCCTAAGTGTCTCAATCACAAGTCCTAAATATAGAATGTTCCGAATGAATTCCAGTAGCCTTGAATGTCCTGATGTGTCAGTAGTCTTGACTGTCCTGATATGCCTGAATGATGTAATCCAGAATATCTTTGAACTAATTCACTTAAATCCCAAATCAAGTATTAATCCAAAATGAGAATGAGTACTTCTAGTAATTCCAATGAATATTTCAAATAAATAATTCCTCTCTCTGAATTTGCTCTGATTTTCACAACTGTAACATCTGATTACTAAAATTAATTCCTTAACAGACTGATCTTTATGACATGAAGTTTAGCATAGGAATGAAATCTTGTTTACCAAACCTGAACAAATATAAGGATAAGTCACCTGACAAAATATTCTAGAATATGAGTAACTCTAATGGAAATTCCCTGTGCGTACCGGACTTTTCTCACATCAAGACATGGAAAATTCCAATTTAATTGTTAAATGCTATGTAAACAAGACTGACCTTGAACTCAAATGCAGTAAATATGTTGTTTACAAAATGACCACTAAAGTACAACTTACCTCATGGACACATATTATAAATTCAATATACATAACACATCTGACATGAAATTAAATTTCTTATGTCTTTTGTCTTATGAAAAAGCATAAAGAACTGCCTTTACAGTCTTCTAAAATTTATAAATAAAAAACTCTGACACAACTGTGATATTATTAATGTCACTAACCAGAAAAATATGTTCTTTATCCAATCTATGGTGAATTCATTATTTGTGTGCCAATTTTCACTTATTTCATGGTTACATCACAATGGATTTTAGGGAAAGTTGTAGTTATGTAATAATTCAAAAAATAAAAATTACATTATTAAATATTGCTTTAAATAAGTTTTGTTGAAAAATGAAAAGATGATAATTCTAAATGTGCTAAGTGTTATTAATATTACATTTACTAAGTAAGGCTTACAAAGTACCTACTATATTTTACGTTTGTTTTCACATGGAAAAAATTTTGTGGCCGAGGGTGGGGCTGTCAGAAAACATACAAAAATATTTCATTCAATGTTTGAAAACAAACAAACAAATAAAAAATCCAAACCCAAGCAACAAAATCCACAGTTACAATATCAGGCTACCCCTTAAGTCAAATGGCATAGTCACACTTCATGTGTACATGAATGAATGAAAAGGGACATTACTTGCCGTTTCATCTAATTTATTTCAGTTCACAAGATAATGCAAACATATTAGAAAAAACAACTTTACAAATGAAGTAAAAACTCTGCCTGATTTAATCTTTGACCAATGTCTACTGTCTGTGAAAATATAAATAAATCTGACCCAGATTGGTCTCAGAGTTGGTCACTGAATACAAACATTAAAATAGAACATTAAAGCAACAGTGTGAATGTCAATTGTAATATTCCAGATAGTTAAAGCAACAGTATGAATGTCAATTGTAATATTCTGGATAGTTAAAGCAACAGTATGAATGTGGATTGTAATATTCCGGATAGTTAAAGCAACAGTATGAATGTGGATTGTAATATTCCGGATAGTTACAGCAACAGTATAAATGTCAATTGTAATATTCTGGATAGTTAAAGCAACAGTATGAATGTGGATTGTAATATTCCGAATAGTTACAGCAACAGTATAAGTGTCAATTGTAATATTCCGGATAGTTAAAGCAACAGTATATTTCAACAGTGGCTGGAAAAGTACAAGGTTGGTTCTACATACAGACAAGATCCAACAGAACCACTGAGCTGATTCTGGTTTGAGTGGTCTGCTACTGAAACTTATATGATACAAATAGCAAATTAGATTCCAATACTTATAAATTCAATATATAAAACAAATAAAATCTAGGTTATTCTTTAAATAAATCATCATCCATCTAATAAACTAATATCTAGACATGTGACCAGTATATGACCTGGTAGGTTTGAATACCAGTATTGTCCACAATGGAGGTGTTCACAAAAATTTTTGTGATGAAGGCTTACACTTCAATGTTTTTCTTTTAAAAAAAGGGTGGCATATCTTTCTAATGTTTTAACAACTGAGGATTTTGTCCTCTACAGGTACTGTATATACTCGATTATAAGTCGAGTCAAACTGCAAACAACACGATCTGACTTCATTTTATAGTTATTATTGGTGATTATTTCAAGATATTATTATATCCTATCTATTAAAGCCTTACTTCACAGATTTTCAATTTTTTTTTACTTCTGTCAGTTTGTCAGTTTTTATAATAATTTATGTTTACAAAATTAAATGCTTGTTTAAAGAAATATCCGGTTATGTGCTTCTTTTGTCATTCTTTTAAACAATTGGATAAGTTTTAAAAAATGGTGGTACAATTACAAATTAAATGCATTTCATATGGCTATTATACAAGTCAGTGATGGCTATTATACGAGTCAGTTAAGGTTATTATACGAGTCAGTGATGGTTATTGTACGAGTCAGTCATGGCTATTACACAAGTTAGTTATGGCAATTACACAAGTTAGTTATGGCAATTATACAAGCCAGTTATGGTCATTATACAATCAGTGATGGCTGTTACACAAGTCAGTCATGGTTATTATAGAAGTCAGTTATAGCTATTATACAAGTTAGTTATGGCTATTATACAAGTCAGTTATGGTCATTATACAATCAGTGATGGCTATTATACAAGTCAGTCATGGTTATTATAGAAGTCAGTTATAGCTATTATACAAGTCAGTGATGGTTATTATACAAGTCTGTTATGGTGATTTTACAAGTCAGTTATGGCTATTATAAGAGTCTGTCACAGTTATTATACAAGTCAGTTATGGCTATTATACAAGTCAGTGATGGTTATTATACAATCAGTGATGGCTGTTACACAAATCAGTCATGGCTATTATACAAGTCAGTGATGGCTATTATACAAGTCAGTTATGGCTATTATATGAGTCAGTGATAGCTATTATATTGTCAGTGATTGCTATTATATTGTCAGTGATGGCTATTAAACATGTCAGTTATGGCTATTAAACAAGTCAATTATTATACAAGTCAGTGATGGCTACTATACAAGTCAGTAATGGCTATTATACGAGTCAGTGATGGTTATTATATTGTCAGTGATGGCTATTACAGAAGTCAGTTATGGCTATTAAACAATTTAGTTATGGCTATTATACAAGTCAGTTATGGCTATTAAACAATTTAGTTATGGCTATCATACAAGTCAGTTATGGCTATATTACAAATTAATTATGTTCCACAAATCCTTAGGATGTCATAATTTCAAAGATCTACATTTCCTGTTCCTGTCTCGAATTAAGATATTCTTCCTCTTCATGTTTATCTTGATTGAAAATTGTTTAAATGATTTTATTCCATGTGCTTAAATGATTTTATTCCATGTGTTTAAATGATTTTATTCCATGTGTTTAAATGATTTTATTCCATGTGTTTAAATGATTTTATTCCATGTGCTTAAATGATTTTATTCCATGTGTTTAAATGATTTTATTCCATGTGTTTAAATGATTTTATTACATGTGTCAGTAATGATGATACTCTTCTCTTTTGTTATTTCTTATACTATAATGATGCTTAATGACTTCCTATATGCAAAACATCTAATATGCCTAAGTAATCATATGATATCTATTTAATTTTCTCCTTAATCCACAAAACCGACATTGTGAAATGAAAGATAAACGTACCTTCTTTGTTCTGTTCACAATTTCTGAATAGTGTGATTCAGACACTGATCATATGCTGGTGGGAAGAGGCTAAATCAACCAATGCTACTTCTGAATAGTGAAAAGTGATTCAGACATTGACCTCTGTGACTATTAAATTACACAATTTACATGTATAAAGACATGTTCTAAAATTAATTTGTATATACAGCAATAAAAATTTCTATAAGCTTCGTGATTTTTTACATTCAGCAGATACAAATACAGGTGTTCCCACAACCTCTGCCCATAATGCTCTCCCTTCTGCCATTGTCCTGATCACTAAACTATCTACTTAAAACTGTTGTATATTCTTTTTTTTTTGTATATAATTATATATTTTTTAAATAGTGAATGCAGATACGAATGAGAGTTTGTTTTTGATGTCCAAAAGGACTGAACAAAATTTGTGACCAAAACGTATGTTGCTAGGTTACAAAGTACAAGCAAGCCCTATTTATTCAGAAAAGTACCCTTCAACCACAAATGTACCCCTTTTATAAAAGATATGTTTCTTCCACACCCATCTGTAAACAAGAGTCCCTAGAAAGGATTGCCGCTCTACTGTCCTAAAAGAATTTCCAGGAATTCAATATAAAATCATTTCTTTTTTTTAAACTGCCGAGTGATGAACCTATCTCCAATATTCTTCAGTGACAAGATTTTAAAATTAGCTGCTGTGGCCACCATATTGGATGCAAGATTGCCACCATTTTCATTTAGGGCAAACTATTCATCATTAGTGGAAACTCCCTGCCAATATGACCATCTATTCAGGAGGAGTAACGATAACATGATTTTCAAAATGGCCATCATAGCAGCCATATTTGATACAAGATTAGATATCATATCTATATCATACAGATATCATATCATATTAGATATCATAAGAAGTCTTTTGGTGAAAACTATGCTGATATGATCATCAATGATAAGATTTTCGAGATGGCCATCATGGTGGCCATATTGGATGTCAGACCAACATCATTTTTATTCAAGACCAACCAGACAGCATAAGAAGTCTTCTGGTGAAAATGCCAAGTCGATATGGCTTTCCATTTAGAAGCAGCAATAAATAGATTTTCAAGATGGCTGCCATGGTGGCCAGATTTGAGGTCAGATCAACACTTTTTCATTTATGATCAACAAGATATCATAATCAGTCTTCTGGTGAAAATCCCATGTCAAAATGACTTTCCGTTTCGGAGGAATAGCAATAAGATTTTCAAGATGGCTGCCATGGTGGCTATATTAGGTGTCGGATAGGCAACATTTTCATTTAGGACCAACTAGACATCAAAAGAAGTCTTCTGTTGAAAACCCATTGCAAATATGAATTTCATTGTTGGAGAAGTAGCAATAACAATATTTGGCCATATTGGATGTCTGAGCACCACAATTTTCATATAGGACCAACTAAACATATTTAGAAGTATTTTATTGAAAACCCCATGTTGATATGACCATCCATTCAGGAGGAGCAGCAATAACAAGATTTTCAAGATGGTAGCTGTGGCAGCGATATTGGATGTGCAAGTGGAACCATTTTCATTCAGGACCAACCAGACATCATAAGAAGTCCTCTGGCGAAATGCCATGCTAATATGACTTTCTGTTCAGTAGTAGTGATAACAAGATTTTAAGATGGCTGCTGTGGTGACCATACCAACCAGACATATATGGTCTTTTAGTGAAAACCCCATGTTGATATGACCATCCATTCAGAAAGAGTAGCAATAACAAGATTTTCAAGATAACCACTGTGGATGCCAAAAGTGGAAATCAGACTGGAACCATTTTCATTGAGAACCAAAAAAACATTATAAGAATTCTTCTGATGCAAACCCCATGTCAATGTGACCATCCATTCAGAAGGAATATTGATAAGATTTTCAAGATGGCTGCTGTGGCATTCATATTGGATGTCTGCGCAGCACCATTTTCATTGAGGTTTGGTTTTGGTTTTGTGGGGTATAATGCCATTTTTCAGCACATGATGGTCTATATATGGCGGCCAGTATATTTGATGGAGAAGAACCCAGGAAGAACTGCCGACCCAAGGAAAGCTACTGGCAAGCTTTCTCACATGCCTACATGGTCGAGCTGAGACTCGAACCCATGTGGACACAGGTGACATGTGAGTGATCTGTAAAAGCTAGCACCTTAGACCACTGGACCAACTAGACCTTGGGATGAATGTGTGTGTAAAGTTTTATGGCAATCCTCCAAGTGGTTTAGGAGAAGTAGCGATAACAAACTTGTGCTACCTGATGGACAGACGTCAGACAATGGGCCATCCCATTAACTCTTCTGGTCTCTGATCAGTAGAGAAAAAACCACATCCAACTTCCATGTGATAGTTCCTTTAAAGTACAAATTGGAAGTCCCAATGAAAGCTGATCCACCTTTCAAGAAATATAGACACCTCAAGTGCATCAAAACTTTCAAGACCTACCAAAACATAATTTTCTTACAAAATCAATTGGATACCCACACAAATTAATGAATCCCTTTACAATCCAGGGTTAGAAATAAAATTAACTTTTAAAATTTGATTTTTTTTAAAAAATAGTTTTTTTCAAGGTTTTAAAAAAAAAATTTTTTAGGTTCAAGACACAAAGAAGTTACAAGATTATCTCCATGGTGAGCATAACATTTATTAAAAATCTAAATATCCCCATAAAGAGAAAAGGGACTCTGTTACGGAGCAGTGAAGAGACCATTCCGAGAGGACTGTTTTGCTTGACTTTAACAGCATGTCTGCTAATATGTTCTTATTTCCCCAGAATGTGATGCTTTACGAGGAATGTGACTGGCTCGTAGGGTTATTCCTTCTGGGGCATCCAGCAAAGGAGATTCTACCTCGATGAAATGAGAAGGGGCATGTGAGCCTCATCTGGGCTGAGCAATTTTTTTTTTCATCCACTTGTCCAGGACAAGTGGTTTCAGAAATTTTACTTGTCCCACCTACCTTTTCACTTGTCCCAAATTTAAATCACTTGTCAAAATTTAATGAGATGTTTGCACTTTAATCCTTAGAAAGAACAATGTACAAAATATTTATTTCCTAAAAGAATTTAATTTTTTAAAAACATAAGTCAATATTATACATTTATTACATGAGAGGTTTTCAGTTTTCCATTGTCTAGGTATCTTATATGCAATATTTCTTGCTCCAATATGGTAACATCAGTAGTTCCATCAGCAAGAATGAAAAGGAATTTACTGGAATTCAGACTTTCCCTAACTGCACAGGTCTTGTGAGGTCCAGAACTGTCATGAGACTGGATTGGTTTACTGTAATCCTGAATTTGTCATTTCCACTGACAAATACACTAGTTGAATTTCCAACCTGTGCCAGTTTGGGATATTGTTTGCAATAACTGCAAAACATGTTTGCTTCGGAGTCAGTGAATTCAAGCCTTGGATAACTATCAACCCAATGTGGCTGAATATTTCTCAATCTTTAAGTAGTGTCATATTTGACAATTTTTGTTGCCACAGAGTCTGGCTTATATCTCTTTGGATAATAAATTTGCCTCACACTCAGTGCCAGTCTTACGTTTTACCCCTTCACTTTCACATTAATTTTCCATCTCCGACTCTACCTTATTAACTTCCTTGAAAAAATAATTTAGTAAACTCATTTTATCCACATAGTAAATATTACCTTGCTTGACAACTACTTTTAAAGTGATCATAACAAACATTTTGTCCTTTAAATATGAACAGAGACAGCTCCTTAATTACCGCAATTGCTTCGCTTCAAACGCAATATCGGACATGGAAGTTAATCCTCTGTACAATCAATTAAAAATTAAAGAATCGTCACTGCTATATAATCAGTTCACAAATGGAACTGACACTAATGTCGGTAAAGTACCTTTCATTAATTTAATTGGATTGATTCACTGGATTAAAATCATAGCCCGAGTCGTTCATGAGGATCTGGTTTAAGTAAACACAATACAATGAAGCTGCTTAAAACATTGCAAATTCATCAAACCGGCTTTGTTTTGTTTCACGTATTTTGATTGGCAAATAATTTAGTCGCTGAGCCCTATATGCAGTCAAGCAGTAATATAACATGCGCAAATGCACAAGTTATGAATCACCACCGGTAGATGTGATATTGGACATAAATAAATACATGTGGGGTAGAATCAAGCATTCAGAAAATGTTATAAACTGGTTTCTCTTTTATTAAACTTGTCTTCACCTTCTCCCTCACTGTTCATCCTCTTGCTTCATGTACATTGGCTAAATGCTAATGTTTAACCAAGAGATTCTTCACTTTGGCTGATCAATAATTTTAATTTTTTGTCATTAAAACTTAATATCGTCCACCATATATTTATATATTTTCAAAATTTTTGTATCATAAAAGAAGAACATTATAAGCCACTGGCTTTCGTTCTAATCCTTTACCTTCTACACTGTACTTCTTGTAATCACCAATTACAAATTTATGAAATAAAATATGTTTAAACTATACTAAGCATTCAGTACATCAGGAGGGCATGAACGGCCAGATAAAGGTAGATAAAGTGATTATGGCATGAAAATAGACACTTGCCCAGCTTGTTAAAAATAGGCAAAAAGCACTTCTCCCAGATTAGCAACTTGGAAAATTTTACTTGCCCGACTTCAAAACTGAATAGTCTGGGATGTTGGGCTATGGGATTTGCTCAGCCCTGCTCCCTGACATCGGAGATATGCTACGATGGACGTGTTGTCAGAGGATACCATGAGACAACATCCCCTTACTCTGTCGATGCACCCTAAAACACTTCTGGTAAAAGAATCTTAATCCGAACAAAGATTGAAACAAATGGACTTCAAACTTTGCAAACATTGAAGCGAACGCAATGCTAATGCTTTTGATGATCCAACAATGATATGCCGTCATGGGTCTATCAAATGAATGATAGAATAAAATGACCGCATGTCTTTAATTTGCATAATTCACGTGCTTTCTCGACCACTAGTCTAGCCTAACGAAAAACCATGTGCAAAAAAGCATTTTTTGTGGGGTTGGGGTTCATCATTTTTTCAAATTTTAGGTGGTTTTTTTTTTTAAATTTCGGTTTCCTTCAGTTGTTTTTGGTTTATTTAGGTTTCTAAGGTCAAAATGAAATTTTAGGGTTTTCAAGGTCTTTGAGGTCTGCTGTGGACCCTGATAATCAAAAGTCTGGAACAGGTTTTGCACTCTTGGCCAGTTTTACCTGCCTGAGAAAAGTAGAAACTTACCAATACTGATTCAACAAAAGATTTTGCCAAAATTAATTACAATTGCTTTCAAAAATATAGGTAACCAATGTTAAACATCATCACATGAGGGGAACAGAATACTATGGCTGAAGTTTTATGTGTGGTCTACTGATTTCCTTCTGAAATTGTTTCTCAAAAGTTACTAGAAAATATGGAGATTATGCATTATAGAAAATAATGACCAACATAAAAGGTGAAATCTGTGACTGTGACATACACTTCTGTGAAAGCAGCACATAATGAACTGATTGCATTAGTTATTTTAGCATATCACATAATAGGAATGGGCAACCATGGAGTACTTGCAAATTTTGGATGAATTTCTTGGACAAAGAACATCAGAGAGGGTATAAAATGTCTAAAGAACTTGATTAACGGCTGGATAACCAGAAAAAAGGCAATATGAACCAAACAAATAAAATCACACTGGCCTGTAATGATCGCTGACTAATTAAAGACACATAGCCCAACTACTGATTTTGTGCTGGCTTCATAAATGGAGGCAAACCTGAGAAAAAAAAAAATATATGGCCATCAAAATAACACAGTTGCCAATGAAAATTGCACATACTTAAATCTCATGGCTGTTTAGAAATTGAACAAATAAAAAGCTAAATAAACAGAGCAAAATTTGCGACAAGGAAACTATGCCAAGCCAAAAGACACAATCATGAACAACACTACTCTCCAGCAACTATGTCAAGCCAAAAGACACAATCATGAACAACACTACTCTCCAGCAACTATGTCAAGCCAAAAGACACAATCATGAACAACACTACTCTCCAGCAAGTACAATGAAGGCAGCATTATAATGATAATGCAATACAATAGAGACAATCAACTATGAAGTGCTAATAAAGTTAATTGTTTTACAAGGAACTCAAAAGTTTCAAAAGAAAAAGCTCTGGTAATCTGTGAAATTGATTGCTCTTTAAAAGTAATTGTGTGTGTGTGTAGTCGGATTTTTCAATATATCCAGTTATCCTATGGATGGAATTTTTTGTTTTTTTTATTAAAACAATTAGTGATAGAATATTACAGTGAAACCTACCTAAACCTTACAATGTTACAGTGAAACCCCTCTAAACCATACAATGTTGGAACCAGAAATGTTGGGTTGTTGTAAAGAGGTGGTCATTACCATCTATACTTGTTTATAAGTCAAGCAAAACTGCAAACTGCACACACCCAGATCAGCCATTGCATAATGTGCTGGCAGATCTGGGTCTATACAGTTTGTTAGGAATAATCAGGACAACAAACAACATAGACCCTGATCTGCCAGCACATTATGTGATGGCAGATCAGGATCTATGTTTACAGTTCGACTCAATTTATACGAGAGTGTATATGGTATCTTGAGAACTTATTTGTACTAGATCTTATGGGAGCCAAAATATGTGGCCAGTCTGCAGAAGAGCAAGATTATAAAGTCACAAGTTTTGGAAAGCTATCTGAAATCTGAGCTTTTGAAAGGAAGCAGTGAACAGTTGCACAAACTTGTATCCACCTAAACAGTATTTGGCTGTATTGATAGAAGCTTCGTTTTCCAGGCAACAAAGGGCCCCATGTCAATCATATTCATAATCTCCAATTTTTAGAGTTTGACATCTCAGTGACTATCTATAATAGATGGCCAGTAAATAACAATTTATGAGCCATCCACTGGGCTATTAATGGTCCAAAAAGTTAACTAGATTCCTTTCGATGTTATACACAAGCAAATCAAGAGTCTGCTGCTATTGATTATGAGAGAACAGTCTGTAATGGAAGAGAGAGAGAACAGTCTGTAATGGAAGAGAGAGAGAACAGTCTGTAATGGAAGAGAGAGAGAACAGTCTGTAATGGAAGAGAGAGAGAGCAGTCTGTAATGGAAGAGAGAGAGAGAGCAGTCATTTCAAAATGAAGAGTGTTTTACTGCTTGGGGATACTATCCAACCAACCATTATTAAATTGTATAACTTAATGACAATAAGTTAATAAACACAGTCAACAACTCTTCACCTCATATATATGATGTCACAGTCTTGAAGAGACTTTTATTACATTACATCTGATGGACTATCAATCTGGAGTCAAACTTGCCAGTTTATGATGAATGAATTTATGATCAAGATGCCTGCCTAAATGAAGTGTCAGACAAATCTTGTGCCCACAGCCCATTGGCTATGGACAACCATAATGCTGGGTTTTTGGCTACCATATGTTGCCGTCAGGTTGCTTCGAGGCTACCAGAATGCTGGGTTTGGACTGCCATATGTTGCATTAAAGTTGCCCCAGGGCTATTAGAATGCTTGGTGTGGACTGCCATATCTTACATTTCGTTTGCCCGAGGCTACCAGAATGCTGGGTTTAAACTAACATATGTTGCAGTCAGGTTGCTCAGGTGCAACCTGCTTTGCTGGATTTGGACTGCCACGTGTTGCAGTCAGGTTGCCCAGGGGCTTCAAGAATGCTGGGTTTAGACTACCATATGCTGCATTCAGGTAACCCTGGAGCTACCAGAATGCTAGGTTTGGACTACCATATGTAGTAGTCAGGCAGCCTATTGTGCTACTAAATTATACCATGGCTTATTTAACAGTTTTTTTCAAAACATGACTTTAAAAATAATTCATAAGGAATAATAATAATGAATCATCACAAGGAAAATGGGAAATTTTAAAGCAACCAGTTGCATAGTGAAGAACCTTCTCAGAGCCATTGAATTAAAGGTTGGCTATAAGGTTTTTTTTCAGGTACCTCAATAGGCTGCAATCAAATTTTGGAATTCATGAGACTAATTTGAATGGCACTTTGACTTCTGCTCCATATATTAGGACATGTTTTAGTAATCTACATCAGACTGCATACAAGTTGTCACCTTTTATATACTTCAGGACTGAAACTCCCCCTGCCTATATAGCTTCATGGGAGGTAAAACTTTTTCTTGGCAAGACATTTTTTAGGTTATTTGCCAAGACATTTGCATGTACTGTGTACCATAACAGGAACTTTTCAACCTGCTGCAAATTTCTATTAGCTTGCATATATTCTTCTCTGGGGTCCTGAAATTCTAATGGCTCTTGAAACACATTTTTCCCCATACAATTAATGTTGAAGCCAGATATTTGTAAATTTAATTAAAAACATTCAAAGGATGTATTGTTACAGCATTATGTATTATCTTTAACTAAATTATAATAGTTTTCATTTGGGTTTATAATCATTGTATTATAATTCCTTAGTTCAGTAGCCTAAGCTATTTGTAAAGTACAATGTACTTTAACATGTTTACATGAGTCATGCTATGTCCTGGGAAAATGAATAATTATGTCGGTCAGCTTAACCCACAATGAAGAAACCATGTGCTAGCGCATGCAGATTTTATGACTTGAATCCTATGTCAACATCATGTTGATTTGTAATAAGGTATTTTAATTGTAGTACAAAGGCACTGCAAGCAGTAACATGTATGACCTAGTTTCTGATTGGTTAAAGAAGGTTGCTGACAGAACTCATTCTAAGTCGCAGTATTAGAAGTTAAATTCTCTTTTACGCCGTAAGAGACTATATAATGCCAATATAAACACTGAATCTTCATTCTTAGCAGTTCTCCAGAATCATAAGGTTATTGAGGAAGATTATTGTTGTTTTGTAAAATCAGCTGCTGAAAATCTATTATCTACATAATACATTTGGATTTTAAGTACTATTCTTCAAGGAACTTCACAATATTCTACATTCACAGGAGTTTACCTGGGATTAATAATTTTTGGATTTAAAACTATTTCTTGTGGCACATCAACACATTAGTGACTTCATTCGGAATACTTTGGATTAACTTCCGGATTATCAAAATTCAATAGGATATTTAGGATTATTTAGGAATTTCTAAACTGTAAGTTATTTTTAATTCTTTCACTTTGTTTGTTTGAAATATTTTATATTTTAGGAAATTAAATTTATATTTTAGAAATTGTGAAAGCTTGTTTGAGTCGTTCTTTCTGTTGTTATTATTTCTAACCCCTAGACGTAACAGTATGAAAAGTTACAAGAAAACACTGATATACTCAATTAATAAATGTACCAGAAAATGTGTCATGGACAAAAAGACATAAACACAAAAATGTGATATCAAAAATGTGTGCAGGTTGTGTGATCTGCTCCTACTGGGGTTTTAAAAGCTGTCTGAATCTTAATCGCTTTTGTGAGAATGCAGCAAGCCCACGACCTGACAGCACCTCTGCTTCATTCACCTTATTTTCTGTTTCTTTTCGGACAACAAAAATACTTTTGCTATCCCAAAACACACAAATATAATTTTATTCAGTGTCTGAAACACAAACAAATGAACAAAAAGTCAAAGTCCATGCAACAAAAACAGGCCATCTCTTAAGTCGCACAGCAAAGTAATCACACTTTACATGAATGTTAATGAAACAGCAAAGTAATCACACTTTACATGAATGTTAATGAAACAGCAAAGTAATCACACTTTACATGAATGTTAATGAAACAGCAAAGTAATCACACTTTACATGAATGTTAATGAAAGATTTGTATAGTTTCATCTATTTTAATTCAGTCCACAAGAAAATGCAGTCTATCATCACAACTTCATTCATGAAGCAAAAAAATGCACCATGTTTCAATCTATTACCATCATTTACCATCCATGAAAATAAGCACAAGTAAAACTTGGTCACAGTTTGCCAATAAAAAAAAGAGCACTGTGAACATTACATTGCATGTCCACCCCATGTTATAAATTACTATATGTAGGCACTAGTAGGGCATGCTTTACTAAAGATTATTGACCAACAGATTTCAATAACCTTCACTATTAGTTGCGATATGCGGTCTTAACTAACTCTGAGGAAACGATTATTTTCTTATTATTATTGCTACTCTTCTTAAATGGAAAGTCATATTAACATGGGGTTTTCACCCGAAGACGAATTATGATATCTAGCAGCTCCTGAATGAAAATGGTGCCGATCTGATCTCAAATATTGCCACAATGTCAGCCATCTTAAAAATCTTGTTGCTACTTCTCCTAAATGCAAAGTCATATCGACATGAGGTCTTCACCAGAAGACTTCTTATGGTGTCTAGTTCGTCTTGAATGAAAATGATGTTGATCTGACATCCAATATAGCCACGATAGTGGCAATCTTGAAAATCTTTCTATCGCAACTCCTTCAGAATTGATGGTCATATCGACATAGGGTTTTCACTAAAAGACTTCGTAGGATATTTAGTTGATCCTAAATGAAAATGGTCCCCAGTACATCCAATGTGGCTGCCACAATGAACATATTGAAAATCTTGTCACTAAATCTCCTGAATGGATTGGTCATATCAACTTAGAGTTTTCACCAAAAGTCTTCTAATGGTGTCAAGTTTGTCCTAAATGAAAACAGTGCTAATCTTGCATCCAGTATGGTTACCACAGCAGCTAATTTGAAAATCATATCACTCCCTTTGAGGGACTCGTTTTTCTTTCAGTCCCAGTGACCTTGACCTTTCATTCTTCTGTTCCCCATGTGCAAGCCATCCACATACAGTGTAACCCCGCTATAACGCGCCCCGCTATAACACGAATTCGGATATAATGCGATCGTGGCGTGGCTCCCAAAATTTCATATATTCATTCGCACATGAACATTTTTTTTCTTCAAAGTACGAGAAATAGTATAAAATGTGTATATTACAGTATCATTTTGGGGAAGAGATCGCGTAAGAATTCGAGTATAATACGTTTGTGGCGTGGTTCCTGAAATTTTATATACATGTACATGTATTTTTCTCGGACACGGAAAAAAAAATTTTTTTTTGAAGTACGAGAAATAGTGTAGAAAAAGTTTATTATCATTTTGGGGAAGAGATCACTTATGAATTCGATCAATTCGTTGCTTCTTAAATTTAACAATTTCACCAATTTCTTGAAGTGTTATGCCAAAATAAACATTATCGGAAATGTTACTTATTATTGATCCATGAGTAAAGCCAGTAAGTCTTCTTTGTGTTTGTCTTCAATTCATTCTGTATACAATCATTGCTCAAACAATAGCCGACATGTTTTTCTTCTTTAACTGCATTCACAACCGAGCATCAGACAATGTGGTGGTTGATAAAAGATTGTTGATACCCTATTCATGCTATACATTAGACGTGTATACGTTGTTCTCTGAATAAAGTAAAATATAGTAAAACCCCGCAATAACGCGACCCCGCTTTTTCCGCAATCGAATTTTATGGACCCCAAATATTGCGTTATAGCGGGGTTTCACTGTACTTTGATAAAGGAAAATTGTGTAAAACTCAAGTTATTGTGTGGAGACAAAAAAGGTAATAAACAGACAGATGGATGAACTTCCTGGTAGAGGGTTGGACGGATTGATGTCATAACAATATATGCTCCACTTCTTGGTGAGTGCATACAAAATGAAAATAGATATGATGGGAGGAATCCTGATTGTGATTTTCCAGATTCACTGCTCCCTCATTTTAGCATGCCAGGATAACTCACTTAAAACGTGGAGGCAGGTGTGGATCCCATTTTTCTTATATAGAAAAGGCAAATAATAGGCTCTTATTTGCTTAACATCAAATACTCATCATCAAAATTGGTAAATGAAAACTTCATACAGTGATTGTGTTATCATAGAAAAACAGTGTTCTGTGCACAGAAATTTGGAATCATAATCATGAAATTTGCAAATTTTAAAAAGAAATCATATTAACAAAAATATTGTCTCAATAAATAACACTATATAATGAAATATCAATAAAAAGTTTAGTAAATGCCTACTGGTGGCAATACTGTGAGAAATAAATACCAATTAAAGAAGTCTTGTCAAGTGAAATTACTATTTTAATTGTATCTTTTAATTTGGTTTCAATGTAACGATCATAAATATATGCCCTTTTCTATCCAAATGTTAAAAGAGCCAATCAGTCGTCATGGCGATGCTCACGGGTGCTTCGATGAGAACCTAATTAGGTGCTTAGTCAGCAGAAAACTGGCTTTATTTTTATAACTTGAGAAATTAATCATCTTTTGACACGATGACATGAGCCAATTAACAGATTAAATCCAGCTGATTATAATTCATGAAAGGTGCTGACATTGCAGTATCATCCAGGTATAGATCAAGCTAATTTCTTGTTTAAATCACACTGCAGATACATGTAAGTGTTTGCTTTGGCCAATCTATGAACTGTCATTTCAAAGTTGAAGTGATACACTGAAAAATAATTTGCAATTCTAATGAAATTTACTACTTTTGTCTTTTCTCTTTCTTCTCAGTTATTCTTTTTTTTTTTTAGGTACAGATGTAGTGTTCTGGGACAGTGCAACTGCCATATGCCAACTGTGTTTATTATTATAAAAAACATGGAGTTGTACTCGGTCTTTGCTATGCGCATTTGATGAAGAAGTGTATGGTGACATTTAAAATCACCCATCTTGAAGAATTACCCATTGCATACATATTTATATGTTTGATTCTGACTGTTTAGGAGTGTAATTCTAGATGCAAAGCTTTAGTTCATTTGTGTTTGTTTATCATGGATGTACAAGCTTTGATGCTGATGGAAGCAACTCAAATTTTACTGATGCACACGTTTTTGAGTAGTGATATCAACTTAATTTATATTAAAAGTCTGTCATCAATTTAATAACTTTATTTAACTTCTTAAGATCTAATAGCCAATAATAATAAAATCCGTTATATGAATTTTTTTGTAGGCAAAGGAGATTATAATTCTCACAAATCAACGAAAGTTACAAGCACCACTCGCTCCTCCTACCAACTGATGGTGTTAATGAAAATTTGAGTCTCCCTCACTATCTTGCACCCTCAATTATGCTACAGTCGATGTTTATGGATGCCACTGCTCATGAGATATCAAGGGAGAGGTACAGTTAAAACAATAGTGTATTTTGGTAGCAGGTAGGAGAGAAGTGTTTGTGCAACCCAGTACAAAAACTTGCATAATACTAATTACAAATTACATTCCAATACTTATAAGTTTAAAACAATATATAAAACACATAAAAATAATTATGTTTTGTGCTACAGCAGTTTATATTTTTTAACAAGTTTTTAAAAACCCTGAAACTAATTCCTAGATTACATGACAAGCATATGACCAGGTGCAGGTTTTAGTATTATCCACAATGGAAGTGTTGAAGAAAATTTTCTAGTTGAAGGCCTTGATTTTCTCTTTTTAATATTGGATGACATATCTTTCTGTTGCTTTCACAATTGAGAATTTTTCTATATGGCTAATTAATATAGTTTAAACAAAGGATATTAGTTATATCAGTGCTAGTGACCTAAAGAAAAGCATGATTCTCCCAATTTTTCGACAATTTGACTTTTTAATAATAAGACATTTCTCCACTTGTAAAATCGGGATTAGTCTGTCTTATGTTTTATCATTGGAGAATCACAACTGGGTCCAAAAACACAAGAGTCCCTCAAAGGTACCAATGCTCCTCTTGACGAAAAGAATTTCCACAAATTCAAGACAAGTATGTTTTGTCTGTCATTTTATTCTTTTTAATTGCTGAGTATCGAACTATCTCTGATTTTCTAGGTTGTAGCATTTATGCACTAACAAGATTTTCAAGATATTCGATGTCTTAGGGTCACCATTTTCATTTAGGACCAGCCAGACACCGTTAGAAGTCTTGTAGTGAAAACACCATGTTGATACCACCATCTGTTCAGGTGTAGTGATAACATGATTTTCAAAAAAGTCCTCCATACCAACCATATTGTGTGTCTGTTTTGTTTTGTTGGTTTTAACGGCACTTTTAATACATTATTGGCTTTTAACGGCACTTTTAATACATTATTGACTATATCATGCCAAGGAAATGGGATCTAAGTGCCTTTCCCAATGACACCAAGGGAGCCTCCCTGGGCTGGCATGGGTAATTATTGTCAGTAAGAAAGAGTATCTAGCCCAAGCAATTTGTCCTGTTTCAACAAATTTCACTTGTTCCCCGTAACTGTTTTTATGAAACCAGTCAACTCACAGAAGAATAAAACCTGTGTTCACGGAACACCAGTGACAAATCAGTGCCTAAATACTGAATGAAGTACAAAACTGAACCAGATGGCCAGATAATTGGACATACCGATGGAAGGATGGATGCATAATCGGGCATAAAAACCAAAAACCTTGAGCAACTACATGAGGCATTGCAGATAACACTTTTTACTGCATACCCCCCCCCCCAGACACACACACACACATACAATCTTGAACTGAGCCCTACCCCCAAGACAGTGACCAAAAAGTCATAATGAAATATCTGTCATATACATCATACATCTTCCTACTATGACTGCATTTAAAAAGTGGTCAGAAAATACTTAAAAATGTCATTGTAAATGAAATTTTTGTACATCTGAAAATTTTAGCTTTGATATCTATTGGACCCAAATTATTGAAGGAAATCCCCAAAGAGACTTATCTGACTTGCTGCTGCCCAATGCCTAACACCAAGTACTAAGTGGCTTGACTGAGAACAGGATGATGCATGCTGTTTCCCCCAATACTGTCATTTTAACTGAGTGTTAGACAATTGATTTTTCTTAATCCAAGCATCACCACTCAAGATGGGAAGTCCTACAAAAAATGTTTATTAAGAGTGGTTTAAATGAATGAAGCCCCTATGATATGTCTTCAACATTCAAAAGACAATCTGCAAATTCTTGGGAAGTTGTTTCAAACTGTACCATCCCAGAGACACAGCCATAAAGCAAAGGATTACTTGTTTTTTTTCAAACTTTCTACATCACCTGAAAGGTAAGTTAATACTGGTTCATATGCTTTAAATTTGGGTCAGGTTAAGTATGTAAGGATACATGCAAATTGTAAATCTATAAGCTATATATTTTTTCTGTTTTCTTTAAAGTGATCAGAAACAAAGAGGACATTTTGCTATGAAAAAAAATAGCCATTAAAATAATGGCCGATTCCCCTCCCACCAACTGACCATAGCTATTATAAATGTACAATTAACACAATTTTGTAGTTTCATGTCCAGTGACCTTGACATTTGATCTATTGATTACAAACTCAGTTGAGGGCTTCCCTTCCTCAACAGTAATGCAGGTATGATATTGACACAAAATGGGTGTCAGAAACTTCAGGAAAGTAGACTTATCATGTGGAACCCAAAACTACAATTTTTGCTCCTGTAACCTTGACCTCTGCACTCAATAATCAATAGGGAGGTGTCTCTACCCAAATGTTGGCTACCTTTGAAGTTTGATGAAAACTCGGATACAGGAAACTATACATTTAACAGAAACAAAACAAGAGGTCCAAGTGGGAATGACATTGTTCACCCACTTACATAACTTAACAGATGACCATTTCTCTAAACAGGCATATGTAGTACTGTAAGAAAATAACATAGTTTCTTGCCCATAAAAGATCTTCAGAAGTTATGCTTACAGGCAAAACTATAATTTGTGCTCTAAAGAGTTGCATGTCTTTCACACAAACTGAAATGATAATTCAGTTTTTTTTTTAAAGGACGTGTATTTACTCTTGGTAATTAAACCTGAAAGTGTTTTGACAGTAAACCATATTGGGTATATTTTAAAATTAAAAGCTAGAAATAAAAAAAATAAATTCAAAATAATGTGCGAGTAATGGCACTGAATATATGAAATGCCATAAAATAACGCAATATACATGTGACAACATATAAATTATAAATGTTTTAACATGGCAATACTAGTAACTGTCAAATGCCATTTCAAAGAAATTCTGATCCTTAATTACAACATTGCACATAGTTTTATGCAAGCCTGCATTTGTACATTTTCTTTAGCAATATTTCTATTTTATACTTCTTCTTCAGTTATAAATAACAAATTATTCATTTGAATCGCTAAATTGGATTTTTTTGTGCTGCTTTTATAAATCAATCTATTAAAATGTATGCATCTTGTATTCTAAAATATATTTTGTATTCGTTTTCATAATTTTTGCAAGGGGAAGAACTCTTTAAATAGTCAATATCATGGGTTATTTCCCTTGTTTTGCCTTTATTTAAAGAGAGAGAACAGGTATTTTCAAAGCAAACAAAACTTGTTTAAATTGCAAACAATTTGAGAACTATTTCTAACTGCGATGAATTTAATTAATATGCACAGACCTTGCTCATAATAAAACTCTGACATCTTGATGATACAAGTCTTTTTATTATATTTAATAAAATCAGATCAAAAATACAGTCTCTAAAGTGGTAACAAGTTCAGCCAAAAACCACTTTATCTACAAATGGATGGATGGATCTACAAATGGATGGATCGATCGACAGAGATATCACTATTGCTACTGTATATCCCTCCACACCTTCAGTTGAGGGGGGGGGGGGGGGGGTATAAATATTTGACTAAGTGCAAGACCATTTTTTAAACCTTTTGTCTGGCTCAGCTTCTTCTATGAATGAAAAAATATAATACAGGGGTTCCATGGAACTCTGTCTCCCTTTATTCTTTTTGAGTTATGGCTTGTGCAAAAAATACTTGCTGAGTTGGATTTATTTCAAAGTTCTTTGTATATCTCTATTTAGTTACATTAAGCTATATTCATATATTGAGATTACATTTTTTTAAAAAACTTCCAGCAAATGAAGTTTGGGAGGTAGACTGTGGTCAGCTTGTTCATCCATACATCGCTTTTGTGTACCGGGTACTTAATATCGCTTGAATCGTTTCAGATATCTTTATGAAACTTAGTATTGTATCATGACTAGACATTATGTCCTGTAAAAAAAATTAAATCTGTATAATCAGCATTTTAAGAGTTATTCCCATTTTTTTAAAAATTGTGTCTTTTCCGGTTTATATATCCAGAACAGTTTAATAAATCTTCATGAAACTTCGTATGCATTTGTATGATGACAAAAATTTGAGTCCAATATAAAATTTGGCTTTGTCAGATTAGTACTTTTTGAGTTATCTCCACATTTTAAACAAATGTTATTTACACTTCTTGCAACACTCGCTTACTGACCGATCCAGCTTTCACAAGAATAACTACAGTGTAACCAGGATTTGATTTCTATGTTTGAAAGTATTTGTCCCATGGGCAAATGTATTCTACTGTGTAACCAGGATCTGATTCTTATATTTTCAAGTATTTTTCCCATGGGCATTTGTATTCTAAAATGTAATTTTTAAGCTCTAAAGCCACTTATAAAGTGCTATTACTTCAAAAATTTAAATCAAAAGAAACAGAAGCAATGTTGCAGTGCTGGGAATTAAAAATATGTTTTCGATGGGACATATGGCAGTTTAAAAAGTAACTTCGATGAAGAACAAGTACTTGGAACAGTTGCTCATCCCTAGTTGGTCAAACAATAAATTGTTTATCATTAGAGGAAATCAAAAAATGGTGGAGTATTAATTCTTAAGCCCATAAACCGATAATCTGAAGTAACTACTTTTTGGGGGCTATCACCCCACCCCCCTTTATAATTTGCCTTTCTGTGCCATAAAACAGTATTTTGTATCATTAACAGACAACTACAAATGTAGTTAACCTTCTGTCCTTTAGAATACTTCATATGGACTTCTGGTCAGTATAATGTACAACCATGAATGAATGCAAAATCCGGAGTTCCATATCAATATGGAAAATTCTCATAATGGTTTGAAATTAATAAAATCTCAAGGTATGTAAGTTTCCGTCAGTGTACAATTTACAATTTGTATGTGGTGGAGCTGACTTCAGCAGTAGTAATTTTTGCAGGTGTGGCCATAGTGGCTGGGTTTTTTGTGTGGATATGTCAGTTTGAAATTTATGAATACAGGGTACATATACTTTATTATTACGCCAATTCCATCATGGTTAGCTCTGTAGCTAGATCAAATGGTACAATTTATGGTACTGAGGGTGGTGGGAGAGGTGGGGGAACAAGGAAATGACTGAAGACAACAAGAGGCCCAAGTGAGCATGATATCGATTACCTGGCTTACTTGGCAGCTGACAATTTCACTAAATACACTTATGTACTACAATTTGTAACATAATGGAAACTATCTCCCAAACTTTATATTATGTTGATTTTACCTATTTTATTATAGTCTGATCAAAATTAATTCCAAAGATAAAGAGATACAATTAATATGCATAGTAACTTCCTCCTAATTTTGAACCCTGCCAAGATCTTGATGATATAAACCTATTTACCAACTTTTATTAAATTGGATGAGAACATATAATCTCCAAATCTTGAGAGGTAACAAGGTCAGTCAATCAGATGCAAGATTATCTCCTTAAAATATATGCAGATCTCACTTATGATGCAACCTTATAAAGACAATGATGATATAAACTTATTGTCCAACATAGAGAAAACTCTGACTGAAGTTAAGTCTCCTAAATGGTAAATATGCATAGATTTTGCTAATTATCAAATTTATCCAACATCTTGATAAACAATTTAACCAGTTTGATAAAAATTTGATAAGAAATATAGTTGCTTGAGTGTCGACAAGCTCAGTCAATCAAATACAAGATCATGTCATTAATATGTGTATATCTTGCTCATAATCATACTCAACCAAGATCTTGATTCATGATATAAGCCTGTTTACCATGTTTCTTATGCAAGATCACCATATTAATATTCATAGATCCGCTTGCATTTGTACTCATCGAAGATCTTGATGATATAAAATATATTCCATGTTTGATCAAAATTGGTTCAGAAACATGGCCCCCAGACTGGTCACAAGAAAATGTTGACAGACAGACAACAGAAGCATTGCCATACCATACACTCACAGCCTTACAGCCAGGTGAGCTCAAATTAGTTGTACTGCCATGAAAAGGCTTGGACACAATTTAGGTCACAATACTACTGATACCAGTACTTAAATAAACAAGAGACCACAGTGGGCCTGATATCACTCACCTTTGTAGCTGACATGTCAACTTGTGAATGAAAATGCACACATTTATTGAGAATGAAGAGGGGAAAGAAAAGCTTGGAGCACATAGTTGCTACATTGTCTATTAATGTTGGTGATTTATCATTTTCTTTGCATAAAATAATAATGTACACAACCATCATCAAAGTTGGTCAAATTCTGTTCAGTATTTTTTTTTTAGACAAAGTTGTGCAAATGTTTTTCTACTTTAACTAGCATATTTGATTGCAGAACAGCATCATTTGGTCAAATTCTGTAGAGCATTTTTTGAGAAGTTGTAAATAGCAACAGTGAACAGATGACACACAATGGTCCTTGTGTGAAGGACCATACCAGCTTATAAGCTCACTGGACCTCATGGTCAGGTGAGTTAAAAACAAGTCAGAACTGCCATACTGGGACATCCTTTTTGAAGTTTCTGAAAATAGATTTCACCAAATCGAAACTTTTGCCTATTACAACATCTGTAGCTTCTATTTATTTTGAATTAATCTGAATTTTTGGTTAGAAAACTTGATGCAGATGACCATACATGCTGCAGAAAATCCCTTGCAAATTAGCAATACTTTCATTGTAAATACAACTGGTAATTTATTACCATTAAATTTGTTAACTCTTAAAATTAATGAAAACAAGAGTTACCCAGACACAACATATCACCCAGATCCCCCACTCATGTAAAGACTCCTAATGAAAGTACACTATGGTCCAAGATTCTCAATTTATGTACTACTTACGCTAAACTTTGTTTCTATGGTAACATGAACAAAAGGCCCAAGTGGATCCTAGATTGCTCACCTGACTGACATCTGCCTAACAGTCAAATGCAAGACCAGTTGGGCCAAGAAATCTGGGTCAGTAGAATGATTTGTACAAAGTTCTTTCCATGAAGTTGACTGAGTGTGTTATGAAAACGATATTTTCAAAGCTTCTCTAGATTGTACATCTTCATCCATATGTGATGACACATCAGCATCATTTGTCCAATATTGAAAGTCCTTTATGCCAGGATGCTTTCTGTCAAAGTTGGTCAAATTCTGTTAAATGGTTTTCTGATCTAAGTTGTGCAAATGCAGTGTTCAAAGAAATTTTTTTTCAGACACAGGCCCAGGGCTGGTGCCTTGACAAAATTCACAAGCCCTGACTCCAATACCATGTGCCCAAAAGGGCCCTATTTTTTACTATTATTTTTCACGTTGCAATTGCTGTTCTTTAAACACCCCTAGTATCTACAGCCTTTAAATCAACTATATCGACCAAATCGGTCTTCACTGTACCATCATATTTAATTCATATTTACATAGCATTTAACATGCCAGCGATTTGAGTAACATTTAAAAAGAACATGTAATGCAGACATTATAATTAATTATTATTTAATTATTACTTATTCTGCATGCATGTGTATATATTTTTGTTTGTTTTTTTGTCTTCTATAATAATAATGTCTAAATTATTTACTATTTTAAATGTACTTAATTATGATTTTTACAAAAATATTATAATGCCATTTTTATTCAGACTGATTATTTTGCAAATGTATAGCATATAATTAGCAAAGAAATGATAAAGTCTATATCCTACTTACATTACATTTTTATGAGTCAGAAATTTTTTTCACTGTTGTTTCGTAGGCTTTATTTTAATTTTACTGATTATAGCGGATGGTATTGTGCACGTTTTATACAGTATAAATGTACTGACTTTTAGTTTTACCTGTCAAGGATCTGCATCGCACACATGCACCTTACGACGTGCATTAATAAGGCTGTGCTTGTACTATAAATAGTATTTAATTAACATTGCTCTCGCTGTTAAAAACTGTATTTTCCAAATGAAAAAAAAGTTTGCGCAGACGGAACAAGGCTTGAATTGAAATTTTGTAAGGTATAAAGGGATTAAATAATCCTCAGCTAGATAGTAACTGGCCCAGGTAAATACTTTCGAAGACTGAAGGTGGTGTACGATTCAGAATGGAACGAGAAGCGTGGGCAAGAGGCAGCTCAATTTATTCCTTGAAGCCAACTGAGCACTAATTATACGTACATGTAACCCCGGGCAATCTGTTCCCGATTCATAGGTCACATGCCTCGCATTGTACACAAAGTTTACAGCTTTCTATAGAATTACGATCAGTAGATGAACTGTAAATGACTAAGAGGCCCACATGGGGATAAATATTTACAATATACTGGTTTTTCAACAACATTAAAATAAAAGTCTGCATTTAGTGAGCGAGACTGAAGTTTTCTCAGGCAAATATAGATTTTTTTGTTCGACAAGCCCGACGGGATTTTCACTTAAAATATAGGTGGGGCCCGATCTGAAATTAGAGGGGCCATGGGCGTCGGGCTATCAGATTTTTTTAAGACTTAAATGTTTTTCTTTTTTTTCATCAATGGTGACAATATTTCATGGTGGATCAGCATCATTTCTATTTATGTGAAAGACATTGAAGCTATTTCACTAAATTCAAAAGTTGTTATTGTCAGAATGTTTCCTGTCAAATTCTGCTGAGCAATTTTTAAGAAGCCACTCAGAGTTTTATCTAATTTTAATGATGATGGCCATATTTGATGGTGGATTGGCATCATTTGTAAAAGCTTGAAAAGCCTTTGTGCCAGGTTGATTTCTTTTTTTTTCAAATTTGGTCTGATTCTGATAAACAGGTTTTAAGAAGTCATTCAAAGGCCTTCTAATTTTAGTAGTACCGTATTACCGTCCAAATGCAAACAACATAGACCCCGATCTGCCATCGCATAATGCGCCAGCAGATCAGGGTCTATGTTGTTTGTTCTACTGATTAGTCCTTACAAACTGCATAGACCCAGATCTGCTGGCGCATTATGTGACGGCAGATCGGGCTCTATGCAGTTGGTAACAGCCTATACACGACTATATATGGTATATATTTTAGGATTTATATTTTGTACCTGTACCTTTACTTTTATATACCATTTACAGAATTTTAACTCTTTTTTTTCTATCTTTCATCTTACAGTACTACATTTTTACATTTATTTGGAAGGGTTTATCTTCCTCCAGTTTTTCTGCAATTCTTTATCTGTACATTCTTAGAACTAAACTTTTAATTGGCAAAATATAACCAGCATTGTGCTGACATGTGTTGAAGCCCATACATACATACATACATACACACGTAACGTTTAGCAACTGTGGCCATATTCAGTTGCAGATTGCATCATTTGGATAAACTCTAAGCCCTCTATGCCAGGATGCTTTCCGTCAAACTTGGTCAAATGTTGTTGAGCAGTTTTTGACAAATCTTTTCAAGGTTTTCTATTTTTAGTAACACCAACCATATTTGATGGTGGATCAGCATCATTTGTAAAAACTTGGAAGCCATCTATGCCAGGATGCTTTTTGTCAAATTTGGTTAAATTCTGTTCAGCAGTTTGTGAGAAAAAGTTGTTTAAAGGTTTTCTACTTGTAGATTTTTAGTAATGATGGCCATATTTGATGCAGTCGGTATAAATTACATAAATCTGAAAGATTCCTATGCCAGGATGATTTGTTAAATTTAGCCAAATTATGTTAAGCAGTTTTTGAAAAGAAAAATTTTGAAGGTTTTTCCATTTTTAGTAATGGTCACCATGTTTGACAGATCAACATCATTTGAACACAATGAAAGACCTTCAGGCCAGGATACTCTGTCAATTCTGTTGAGCAGTTTTTGAAAAAAGTAATTTAAGGTTTTTATATTCAAGTAATGATGGCCATATTACACGATGGATTGGCATCTACTGAACAAATATGAAAGGCCCTGATGCCAGAATGTGTCCTATCAAATCTTGTGAAGACTGGTCAAGTTGTTTTTGAGAAGTTGTAAATAGCAATTGTGAATGGATGACACACTAAGTACAAAAGGACCATACCATAAGCTCACTTGGTTTTATGGTCAAATATTGATCTTAAGCTTCTAATAATTAAGTCTTAAATTCCAATCAGATCCTTACACATTCCTTTACAATGCTACTTACATCCTTACACATCCAGGGGTCACAGGTGGTCAAGTGGTCTAAGGCATTCGCCTTTACCGATCACAGACATCTCACCTCTGTCCGCGTGGGTTTGAGTCTTAGGCTCGGCCAATGTAGGTATGTGAGAAAGCTTGCCGTGGGTCAGTGGTTCTTCCCGGGGCTTTCCCGGGTTCTTCCTCCACCTGATATACTGGCTGCCATGTATAGCTTATCATGTGCTGAAAAATGGCGTTAAACCCACAAAAAACCAAACCAAAACTTACACATCCATGTGCAATGCTACTTACATCTTTACACATCCCTGCACAATGCTACTTGCATCCTTACACATCCCTGTACAGTGCTACTTACATCCTTACACATCCCTGTACAATGATACTTACATCCTTACACATCCCTTTACAATGCTACTTGTAATTCTCAAGTGAATAAGCCTAAAAATCAACCTGTGGTTACTTTATTTAGAATTAAAAAATCTGCATCACCTATGCTTACAACAACACTTTGTTACCTGCTTCATCCAATCAAACAACAAGAGTACCATGAATGCACACATTATACGCTCTCCACATGTTTAATAGCCCTCCATGTAGGCAATAGTAGGGCATGGTTAACACTGGATATTAGTGACCAACAGGTCTCAATGACATGAATCTTTGGTCAATGCATGCAGTCTTGATATAAACTTACTGTGTAGAAACCTTTTCATTTCTTCTTAGACTTACTATGACTGTAACCTCTTACCTTCTGACTACCAGAATCCACAAGTTCATTCAATACCCAAAGTACAAGCCATTCACAAAGTGTGTGGTCAAGGAACTTACTCCTGAACAAAAATTATTCTGCAAAATCCATTTTCTTCTAGCAACAAATTTTTTGTCAAGATAAATGGTCTAGAAGTAAAGTTATTGTGCAGAAACCATGTTTCTTATTTCAGTCACAGTGATCCCCATCTTTGACCTTTTGACTCCAAAATCAATTGGCTTCTTTCTTATCCAACGTGCAAGCCTAAGTCATCTACAAACTGTGGTTAAGGTACATGGTTTAGAACTGAATTTTTTCTGCAGAAACTGTTTAACTTTTTGACCTTTGACCTTTTGACCCCAAATCAACAGGCTGTTTCCTTGCCCTTAATGCAAGCTATCCAATGTTTGGTCCAGGTCTGTGCTACTGAACTAATGTTTTCATGCAGAAACCATTTTTCTTATTTCTGCCACAGTGGCCTTGACCTTTGACCTTGACAGGCTTCTTTGTTATCCCAAGTGCAAGCCATCTGCAAAGTTTGGCAACTGTTATTTGTACAGAACTCAAGTTTTGGCATGGAAATGAAATTGGTAACAGATAGATGGATGGACATGGATCATCATAACATAATACAAAGAGGTCATATAAAAACCAAACCCACAAGCCTGTTATTTCAGGGCCTAATAAAAACTCTGATACTGAAGTGCAAATTTACAATCAAACTATATAGACTTGAACATCTTTTGAGTAGTTACAAATATTTCACATGCACACAAACACACGCAGGTAGAACTGCAATCTACACATTTGTTTTTTGTTGTTTTTTTATTTTTAAGGAAACAGATGTAAAGTATAATTATATCTACAATATAAATCTATATAAAGGATCTTACATGAGTCCTGATTCTTGTATGACACTAAGGATGGATATGGGAGTAATTTATTTTGTATTTTGCCAGGCTGATTGAGCATAAGAGAAATTATTCAATGAGTTGAACAAATTACATACATTGTATATGAAATGAGTAAAAATTACATACACTGTATACAAAATTAGCACAAATTACCGTATTTTCACACATATATCCCGCTGGTTATACAGTATTTTATACACCCCACACCCCATGCAGGGTATCTCAGTGGGCAGGCTTTATCAGCTCTTTTTCACACAGCTGGTCGTCATCAGCTTATTTTTAAATTTATAGAGATATAATTTTTTATTGTGTGACTGATCACACCACTGCCTTCATTAATATGTTCATATTAATGTTATTTGTTTACAAACCCATATGTGACCTGCGATGCTCTTGGTGCAATACAAGAGATGCCAACTCCTCCGATTTTATCGGAGCAACTCTGAGAATGAAGCCATTTTCCAAGAAAACTCCGAGCTCTGATTAAAACACCAAAAACTCAAATATTTCTGCCATTCAGAAAAAATGTTTTATTTATGCAAAAAATCAAGAAAGAAAAAATAGACAATAGAGAGATTATGACACTTGATCTCTCCCACTTCTGTGTTTGGTCGCTTACGTGCTCAGTGAGACATCTGGTTGGGTTGCTTATACCATAGTCACATTTGCACTTGGCATCATTTTGGGATTATGCACAGCTTGATAATGAATGGATGCCATAGAGCGCAACAGCTTTCAGTATGCTTATATACGAATCTAAATACAAAGAAATGAACAAAACCTATGATTTTTCAAACCCACTATAGAATTTTCATGGCGGTATAGAAGTCTAAATTATAGTAATTAAAGATAATGCAATCACTCATGTATAGACCCTCTGGTAGATATATTGCATCTTATGACGTCATGCGAATTAGTAATAAAGTATAGTATGACCATATAACTACTGAATCCTGCCAATTAACAAATATTGATGAAGTGTCACAGGTTTAAAGCCTCAGTTCATCTGATAGGTGTCATATTGCAGCTTAAACAGTCATATGAATTTTATGACCTGACACTGGAATGGGTTCCAATCTGTACATCTGGTCTTCAGGCTTTGGCACTGGCTCTTAGCGCATGTAGTTAGTTCAGTTGAGATTATGTTAGGGTTTGTATGGGGTATAAGTGTGGGCAGGGTATACTAAATATTTTTTACATGATTAGTGAATTTTTGCAGGATATATGCATGAGCAGGTTATACGAGTGGGCGGGGTACATGCGTGAAAATATGGTACATATGCTCTATATGAAATGAGCACAAATAAAATATTATATTTATTACATGACAAAAAATGCCCATATATCAATCATTAAATAAACTGTTTTACATATTTAGTTCTGACTTGAATTATATTACAAAGATGGTATGCCTTTACTGTGTGTGATGTCATAAAAGAGATACTACACGTGTAATGGATATATGCAATATCATCACATCAATGAAACCAAAATTATATTACTCTATTCTCAGTTTATACAGCAGCAGTGACAAATGACTTGCAAGATGCTGCATCAACTATCTGCCATAATTACACTAGTAATCCTCTTTACTCCAACCACCCATCCCTACCAGACAAAAGGGGACTTTCTCTCATGCCAGTGCTGTACTGGGACTCAAGGGAACCCGGGCACACCCGGAATACCAGGATTAAATGGACAACAAGGGCCAGAGGGGCTAAAGGGACTGAAAGGGGACACTGGAGATAAGGGAGAAAAGGGAGCACAAGGTAAGGATACTGTCTTGTACTATAGTAGAGGGACAGGACAAATGTCTAACCCAGCAGGCATGGGTAAGAAATACACAACACAAAGCAATTTAAAATCTAATTTTGATATTTATCATAAACCCATATAATTCTCAATTTATCAGAGTCAGAGATTTCAGAACATGCATTTGAGTTACCATAGGTGTGCTAAAAATAAGTTGAGGGTCAGATGAGAATGTACCATATTCTAATTTAGGCACAGCTCAATAGCTGGCACGTTTTCATTTGAAATTGTTTAAATTTCCTTTTATATAGGTCCTCCCAAAGTTGAAATTTTCTAGAAAAACAAGAACAAAAAGTGGATGAAACATACCAAGTGATCTATTTTCAAATCTCAGCCTAAGGGAACCATTTAGTTAGTTTTTTTCCTGTCAATTCTTGAAGTATGGATGATTTCATGTTGAAATGTGGCATTGATAGGAAAAAGCCAAAATTTACAAGAATTGGGTGTACTATGCATTACACAATGTATTAGGTTGATTTACTGATAATGCTGACAAATAAAACCTCCTTTGAACGATAGTATACGCCTTTGGAAAAGGATGTTCAACAAAAGAACATTTGATGAGTAACATTTTACTTATATCATTTCAAGTCTAAGCCATGGTCCAGTTTCTCATCATTGTAGATTCTACAAGAAAACTTTTCCTCATTATGCATCAGTCACAGACAAAAGAAAATGGGTCAGTAAGAATGATATTTCATTTTAAAATTGAAAAACATGAAATGCACAGCGAGTTTATGTTCATTTGCTTTGATTTTATATTTAATGGTACTTAAATATGAATATGAAATGATTTTTTTCATAACTTTTCTGTACCAGACATCATAGCATGGTATCGGCTCCTTTGTCCTAACCATGATATAGACTGAGCTGAAATCTGGCAATGTACTTTCTGTCAAGGTGCTTTGTACATGGAAAATTAACACTATATAGCAACTGATAGCAACCACCAGTGACGCTTCAATGAAGAACAAAATGGATCTTAATTAGCCCTTGAATAAAGCTGTGATAAACCTTTGCACGAGTTATTCAACAATTAGTGGAATAGGTACTGTACTGAAAGTGTGGTGACAGGAAACTTAGATGGCATTATTCCGAGTACAATGAACATGAGGAGTAAGCTGATAGATAAACAAAAACCGCAAAGAATCACAATCAGTAACTCATTTTTCATGCTATTAAGAATGAAGTAATGTATGTACATGAAGTCATTATTATTTTAGTACATCAAATATGGTACTCATTGATATATGAAAGTTGAAACCTTGTATAATACACTTAATACAGATGTTCCAAATTTGAAATAGGCTGAAAAGAGCACCGTGATTAGAATAAATATGGTACATTCTATACTGGTGCTAGCGATTGAAAAAAATTGCCTGTGGCAATCAAAATCTTCAGCTACTGATTCATTGTAATAAAAAAACTTCTGGAAAATTAACATTTGGGGTTTGTGCTCCTGTTTGCAGAATTTTTGCTTTAAAAAGTCACTGATATCTACTAGCATAATATATTTTCAAGGTTGTACAAATAATGAAAGAGATTACATTTTTTGACAAAAGGAACATACAGCAATGCATGATTTATGGCACTTCAAGATGAACATGATCCAGATCCAGTATGAAAAATTCCATAGTGCAGCCTTTTTCTTGTACATCAGAAAATCGAACACGTCAGTATTTTTTCAGAAAAAATTTTGTATTTACTTGAGAAATTCAAGCACCAACCTAGTACATGTATTTGTTTTCAAAACTGACCTGACTTTCAGTGCTATGTTTGGGTCAGACTTTATTGATTTGTATAGAAAAACATACCATATACTCCCATATAAGTTGGGTCCAACTGAAAACAACATAGAGCTTGATCTTCCGTCACATAATGCACTAGCAGATAAGGGTCTATGGTGTTTGTTCTACTGATTAATCCTAACAAACTGCATAGACCCAGATCTGCTGGCACATCATGCAATGGCAGATCTGAGCCTGTGCATTCTACAGTTGGTCTGACTTATATGCGAGTATAGATAGTACTGATAGGTTGCATGTCATGATACTAATAAGCTTATTGCTCATGACATGTCTATCTGATCCCCAGGGTTACAAGGCTATGTGGGTCCTATGGGGCCAAAAGGTTCCAGAGGCAAAAATGGTGACAGAGGGTCAACAGGAGATAAAGGAGCTAATGGAGATAGAGGACCACAAGGAATAATGGGACCAATGGGACCAAAAGGTGAAAAAGGAATCAAAGGTAATTTCCATGGTTAGCTAAAAATAGGAATGTGAATTTTCAGATAATTTTTTAAGCCTGTTATGTCATTAGACCAGGGTTATAAAAGTGGTTGGAAATATAAGGTCTGTTTCTACTGTGGCATGACATACAAGTTTTCTCAGCATCACCTTACACATAGACACTAGGTCAAATTTTATACATGGAGCTACTTATTCTCTTTCTTTAGTTTTGACTTTTTCATTAGTTTGGATAGTTTTGCTTCTTGGACCATAATGTAAATATTTACTGTTCTACACATGTAACTCTTGGAGCATGCATGCGTCTCTGAGTATTTTATTATACCCTGAGTATAATCTTGTTTAGGTCACAAATGTAAGGAAATTCTGTTCCATTCCCCAAGGTGTTCCTTTATAAAAATACAAAAAGTGATAGTTTCAAAAACGAATCTCTTCTTCTTGTATACATCACTAATAAACCCTTAATTGCATTTGTAACCGTTTCAAAGAAATTAACTAGGGCTGTAATGATTACCCAGATAACCATTAACAGTTTAAGTACTAGCAGTAACTGGTTAAAATAAAATTGGTGACCAGTGACTAGGGGTGAAATGATTCATCGATATATCAATGCATCGATACTTTTCCATATCGATACACGTATCAATACAAGAGGTGAAGAATCGATACAAAACGATATCTACCCTATATAAGTTACTTTAATCTTCAGCAGTCATGAATAATTATAGTCGTTTGCCTTCTTATTCTTTAAACTGAGAATCGATAATGTATTGTATCGTAGGCTGTGTATCGTGAATCAGATTGATACGCGGCACAGGTGTATCGTTTCACCCCTGCCAGTGATCAGTAAATCGATCCCCCCTATCCCTCACCTCACAAAGCATTATTTTGTAAGTTAAGGGAATGTATAAACAAATTGAAAACATAAATAAAATGTCTCACTCGAGTTCTTTTCTTTGAAAACTAACATTAATCATAAGTGGAAACTTTCTAGCACATCTGTTCAGATGAAGCCCCGTGTTATACATGTAGCATAATATGCTCTTCTACGATATGATACAGAATAATATTAATACCATTTTACTCAAACTTAATGCAAGCACGTACACACACATGAACACACGTACATGTACACAAACACACACACACAGAGTTTTCTCTCTTTGACAGTTCAGGCGTATTATGGTTTTGTGTCCAACTCATTTTAACACTTACAACATGTAAGTTCATCACTTAGCTTCTGAATGATCCTGACAATCAGGCCGTTTAGTACTGATTACTGCACAAAATGGTGAAGAATATGATACAAGAATTAAAGATGGAATGTAAATCTAGAGCTCATGTACAATCAAGCAGGAAATATATTTGTGTCAGCAAGTGTAAGACATAAGTTTCACAAGATCTTAGAAACTGAAAATTTTGATTATGCTGTAATTCTTGCTATTTCACACTCTGTACATGGGGTATTTCTGACTGTGATTAACTGGTTACGGTTCAGTTAATATATTATAGGAAACCTGTCATGGAATTACTAACCATTTTAGCCCTAACACTAACCAATCATGCAATAATTAATTTAAAAGTATGTCTTTTATAGGATAAGTTCTGTGTTACATTTTCATATACAGTTGACTCTTGTTATGATGGTCACTACAATGGAATGTTTCAGTTCGCCGAAAAATTTTCTGCAGCAACATGTTCAATAGTAAATTTGACTTTTATAACAGAACATTATGTTTGTGACTCTGGCAGCAATTTACTGATAACAAATATACTGGTATGTCCTTTACTGGTATATATTGTTCTTTACAACATCACTGTCATTTGTTCATATTTCACTTCTATACAGAATATGTCAGAGGACAGTATGTAAACATTTTATTTCTAGAACAAAGAGCTTTAAATGTAGGGAAATATGAGATTTTAAAAAATAATTATTATAATATTAGATATTAATTATACAACATACATTTCTGACTGATTCTTCTCAATTATTTATGCTGTTCTGACAACAATATGACAAGTGAGATAATTCCTGTCAATGAAAGCCATTTTACAACATATTATTTTAATATGACAAAATGCTGAAAATGAACTCAGTTGTTGAAATAGAGTTAACTGTATTTCTGAATTTCATAAAATGTGTATTTTATTTATTAAATCATGCAAACTGGAAGCATGGAGATGGTTATATACAAGACAGGATTTGTCGAATTTTCACACTTCTATTTTTACAATTAATGATATGGCTGTGAAAGATCAAGAAAATAAATCTCACAAAATTTCTTCTAGATAGGTTTCATGTTCTTGTAAAGAGTTATTAATCATTGTAAAGAGTTATTAATCATTGTACAGAGTTATTAATCATTGTAAAGAGTTATTAATCAATGTAAAGAGTAATCATTGTAAAGAGTTATTAATCATTGTAAAGAGTTATTAATCATTGTAAAGAGTTATTAATCATTGTAAAGAGTAATCATTGTATAGAGTTATTAATCATTGTAAAGAGTAATCAATGTAAAGAGTTATTAATCATTGTACAGAGTTATTAATCAATGTAAAGAGTTATTAATCATTGTAAAGAGTTATTAATCATTGTAAAGAGTTATTAATCATTGTAAAGAGTAATCAATGTAAAGAGTTATTAATCATTGTAAAGAGTTATTAATCAATGTAAAGAGTTATTAATCATTGTAAAGAGTAATCATTGTAAAGAGTTATTAATCATTGTAAAGAGTAATCATTGTAAAGAGTTATTAATCATTGTAAAGAGTTATTAATCATTGTAAAGAGTAATCATTGTAAAGAGTTATTAATCATTGTAAAGAGTAATCAATGTAAAGAGTTATTAATCAATGTAAAGAGTTATTAATCATTGTAAAGAGTTATTAATCATTGTAAAGAGTAATCAATGTAAAGAGTTATTAATCAATGTAAAGAGTTATTAATCATTGTAAAGAGTAATCATTGTAAAGAGTTATTAATCATTGTAAAGAGTTATTAATCATTGTAAAGAGTAATCATTGTAAAGAGTTATTAATCATTGTAAAGAGTTATTAATCATTGTAAAGAGTAATCAATGTAAAGAGTTATTAATCATTGTAAAGAGTTATTAATCATTGTAAAGAGTTATTAATCATTGTACAGAGTTATTAATCAATGTAAAGAGTTATTAATCATTGTAAAGAGTTATTAATCATTGTACAGAGTTATTAATCAATGTAAAGAGTTATTAATCATTGTAAAGAGTTATTAATCATTGTAAAGAGTTATTAATCATTGTACAGAGTTATTAATCATTGTAAAGAGTTATTAATCATTGTACAGAGTTATTATTCATTGTAAAGAGTTATTAATCATTGTAAAGAGTTATTAATCATTGTAAAGAGTTATTAATCATTGTAAAGAGTTATTAATCATTGTAAAGAGTTATTAATCATTGTACAGAGTTATTAATCATTGTACAGAGTTATTAATCAATGTAAAGAGTTATTAATCATTGTAAAGAGTTATTAATCAATGTAAAGAGTTATTAATCATTGTACAGAGTTATTAATCAATGTAAAGAGTTATTAATCATTGTACAGAGTTATTAATCATTGTAAAGAGTTATTAATCATTGTACAGAGTTATTATTCATTGTAAAGAGTTATTAATCATTGTAAAGAGTTATTAATCATTGTAAAGAGTTATTAATCAATGTAAAGAGTTATTAATCATTGTAAAGAGTTATTAATCATTGTAAAGAGTTATTAATCATTGTAAAGAGTTATTAATCATTGTACAGAGTTATTAATCATTGTAAAGAGTTATTAATCAATGTAAAGAGTTATTAATCATTGTAAAGAGTTATTAATCAATGTAAAGAGTTATTAATCATTGTAAAGAGTTATTAATCAATGTAAAGAGTTATTAATCATTGTAAAGAGTTATTAATCATTGTAAAGAGTTATTAATCATTGTAAAGAGTTATTAATCATTGTAAAGAGTTATTAATAATTGTAAAGAGTTATTAATCATTGTAAAGAGTTATTAATCAATGTAAAGAGTTATTAATCAATGTAAAGAGTTATTAATCGATGTAAAGAGTTATTAATCAATGTAAAGAGTTATTAATCATTGTAAAGAGTTATCAATGTAAAGAGTTATTAATCATTGTAAAGAGTTATTAATCATTGTAAAGAGTTATTAATCATTGTAAAGAGTTATTAATCATTGTACAGAGTTATTAATCAATGTAAAGAGTTATTAATCATTGTAAAGAGTTATCAATGTAAAGAGTTATTAATCATTGTACAGAGTTATTAATCATTGTAAAGAGTTATTAATCATTGTAAAGAGTTATTAATCAATGTAAAGAGTTATTAATCAATGTAAAGAGTTATTAATCAATGTAAAGAGTTATTAATCATTGTAAAGAGTTATTAATCATTGTAAAGAGTTATTAATCATTGTAAAGAGTTATTAATCATTGTAAAGAGTTATTAATAATTGTAAAGAGTTATTAATCATTGTAAAGAGTTATTAATCAATGTAAAGAGTTATTAATCATTGTAAAGAGTTATTAATCAATGTAAAGAGTTATTAATCATTGTAAAGAGTTATTAATCATTGTACAGAGTTATTAATCATTGTAAAGAGTTATTAATCATTGTAAAGAGTTATTAATCAATGTAAAGAGTTATTAATCATTGTAAAGAGTTATTAATCAATGTAAAGAGTTATTAATCAATGTAAAGAGTTATTAATCATTGTAAAGAGTTATTAATCAATGTAAAGAGTTATTAATCATTGTAAAGAGTTATTAATCAATGTAAAGAGTTATTAATCAATGTAAAGAGTTATTAATCAATGTAAAAAGTTATTAATCAATGTGAGCGCTTGTGCAACTTCATACAGGATTCCCCAAGTATTATGTGCAAAAGAGCGATATTCATAAACATCAAATATGTAGGAAGGTAATTTGAGTTAAGAAAGCAAATTAATTTAGCTCTAATGCCTATATTCTCTATCTCCAATGATAACAAAAGGGGGAGGAGGGGTCAGCCTAATATAATTTTTGACAATTGGGTGTACCACGCTTCGCCATTCATTATGTTGCAGCAATGATAGTAAAGAGGTAGCCATTCCTTGAAATCACAGCAGTAATTTGTCAATGTGTGCACCAAGTTTTACAGCTATCCCTGCAGGACAAAAAGGGCAATAACTCTAACCTAAATTGCAGCAGCAGTGATTTGCTGACATGTGCATCAGCAGATAATGACCATGCTATGTGCAAAGTTTCAAAGTGATCCACTGAAAACTTTCAGACCAGTTGTGTTTACAATATTCTGTTAAACATTACATCCAGCTGGAAGTAAAAAAGAACAAAAACACTGACAACAAGAGGCCCAAGCAGGCCTGATATCACTTGTGGATTACATAAATTAACATTTGACTATTTCATTAAGCAGGCTTATGTAGTACTGTAACAACACGATCTATGTAAACAACAGTTCTCCCTCATTATAATGCCCTTAATTATAATGCACTTCTGGATATAACATGGTACCACTATGGACCCCATGACCATAATTAAACCATTGTACTTGAATTGGTCTATCAAATGTATGACAATATGGGTAGAAAGAAAACAACATGAAGCTTTGTATTATAGCTTTAAGTACTTTTAAAAACAATAATGAGAAAACAAATGCACAAATACTATGATGTGAAAAAATATATTTAATTTACATAACATTATTACTATACATTTGACTGGCATTTTCTTTATTTCTCATACCCCACCCCCAACACAAATAAATGCAATCATTGAATTGTCCATTATTCTTGCTATAATGCAGTTCAGTATATGATGAGGTTGGCTGTTTTGGATCTCAACTACTTCATTTTTACTAAAACGTTAGACTGCTGCTTTGTTTATACCCCCTCCCCTACATACATACATGCAGTCATCAAATTTTCTATCATTCTTGCAATATTGTGGTTTGGTAAACAAAAATGTACATCAAACAGTGAGCAGTTATGGACCTCAATGTACATCAAACAGTGAGCAGTTATGGACCCCAATGTACATCAAACAGTCACCAGTTATGGACCCCAACTTCCATGTTACAACGAAGGAGAGCTGTATCTCCCAAACTTGATATCATGTTGATTTTACCTATTTTACAATAGTCTGATAAAAATTATTTCCAAAGATAAATGCATAATAAATATGCATAGTCTCTTGCTCATAATCAAATTCATCCAAGATCTTTACAAGTTAAATTTGAAGGAAATATATCAGTAGACAACCCGGGATGATTCAATGGTAAAATCTGAACTCTCACCCTTTTGTCTCCAACGCTGGCATGCTAACCACGGAGCCACCACAGCTCCTAAGTTTACAGAAGTAGCTTTAATTTGTAGTCCAGTGAGTCACATGGCTTTCATACATGAATTAAAATTATAATTCAAAGGTTTTTTTGGTTTACTTATATTTAAGACCAGGGGTTTCTATACTCTAGGAAATTTAATCTGGAAGTGTTTCAGGAGAAAACACATAATGGAGGAATTTTGTAAAATTAAAAGATATAATACAATATATAAATTTTAAATAATTTGTGAGTAATGGCACTGAATAAATGAAATATCAAAAAATAAATGTACACTACATGTGAAAACATATCCATGACAAATGTGTTAGACAGTTCAACATGGCAATATTAGCAACTATCAATCTCTATTTCACCAAACATCAAACACACTTCCAAACCTTCAAGAATTTCAAAAGTTTTAGAAATATATCTCTGCACATTATATTTTTTTCTGGAGCAAAAATCATTATTAGAAGAAAAAAAAATTTACTTGCAAATCCATATCTATAATTCAAATCCTCAATTACATTACTGCACGTAGTTTGTGGTAGCCTTCAACTACATCTAACATCAATGCATTTAATCAAATGTTTCCTCAGTTGCTATCTCTTCATCCACTCACAACACATCATTATAATAGTGTCCCAAGATTGTAAATGATTCATAGGTTCATAGGTTCTACAAATTTGATCATATGACCAAATTATTTTCTCTACCTACAGTATTACTTATTATGTCTATTTTATACTTTTTCTTCAGTTATAAACTTCAAATTATTCATTTTAATCCCTAAGGTGTGTTATTTTGCTAATTTTTCTATATGGTTCAATTTAAATGTATACATCTTGTATTTTTTTTAAAATCTGGTTTGCATTATTTTCCAAGGGAAAGAATTCTGTTTAACTCCAAACCTGTGATTCTCAATAGTGAATATTATGGGTTACTTCCCTTGGTTTCTTTCAGAGACAGAAAAAAGGTATGTTAAAAAGAACACAAAATGATTACATAGCATACAAATTGAGAATTATTTCTAACTACATTGAATTTTATTAATACGTGCAGATCTTGCTTATAATAAAACTCAATGGATATCTTGATGATATAAGCCTATGTAATAAGTTTATTAAAAATCTTATAAGAAATAGTCACTAAAGTGTTGACAAGTTCAGCAAATCAGATGCAAAGATCACCTCATAAATATGCATTGATATTGCTCGTAACTGTACCTATATAAGATCTTGATGACTTAAGTCTATTTGCCAAGTTGACTCAAAGTCAGATCAAAAATGTCGTCAAGAGTGGTAGCTCGGCCAATCTGATGCAAGATCACTTCATTAATACAGCTGACAAACAAAATCATCCAAGACTTTGATGATATAAATAAGAATATATTTCAAGTCTGATCAAAATTGGATCAGAAACATGGCGCCCAGAATGGTAACAAGCTCAGCCTATCATATGCAAGATCACCTCATTAATACGAGTGAATCTTGATCGTTATTGAAATTGTCCAAGATCTTGATAGAAGCAAATATTCCTAGTTTGATCAAAATCTGATCAGTAATATGGTCTCCAGAGTGGTATCAAGCTCTACCAATCAGATGCAAGTTCATCTCACATAATATGCATAAATCTTGCTCATATCTGAACTTTTCTGAGATAGTTATGATATAAGCCTTTGTGTTTTTTTAAATTTGATCAAAATCAGATCAAACTTGGCCTCCAGAGTGTTGACATGAAAATGTTGACAGATAGACAATACAAAAAAACTGTGTGACTAGTTGTGATCATAATATTGTGTAATGGATGAAAGGATGGACATGAGGATTATTATATACCCCCTCTCTCTCTGTAGAGGTGGGGATATACAAATCTGTAATGGGAAGTAGCTTTCACTGTATTTTCCCCAGACTGATATCTGCAAATTCTGTATGCAGATACAGTCAGGGCTGGTCCAAAAAATCAGCCCTGAAACCTGTATTGGTATGTTGTGTGGTCTGAACACAGCATATGTATACAGGTTTGGATGCTGATATATTGGATTAAGTCAGTACAAGCAAGGACTATTTATTGGGTAGACCAGGCAATAATAAATATGCTCATGAATGGTCAAACTGCCAGATCATGCTGGTATATCTAAAGATGTGCACATCTTAAATTTTTAATTCATCTCTTTAGGAAGGGTCAATGGAAGGAATAAATAGTGGCTAAAAGATGGCTGGACTCGAAATTAACTTTATTCTGTACTAGCAAAAGTTTGATAGTTTGTAATATTCTCCACTATAAACATTCTGCAGTTTACCAGCATTTCAGAACTTTAACTAGCAAAATGCTAGCTTGATAGTGTTAATTTCAAGCCCTGCATGGGATGGGGATAATGTTGCTTAGCTGCTGATTTCTCAACTTCTCATTGATTACATGTAAACTTCGTCTATTTTCCAGGGGACATGCCAACTGTACCTCCCCACATTGCATTTTCTGTGAGTCGGAAGTCATGGCTGGGACCTGTTTTACAAGACACAACTATAGAGTTTGATAAAGTATTCCTTAATATTGGAAACAGCTTCAATGAGTATTCCTCTCACTTTGAGTGTAAAGTGAACGGATCATATGCATTTACAGCTCATGTGGTAGGCCAAGAAAATCAGGACGCTTTTGTAATGTTTATGCTGAATGCTGAACCACAAGTTCCGCTCCATGGGGACAAAAGAGCAGGATATGGTTCAGCTAGCAATACAATTTATCTGAGATTAAAGGAAGAGGACCATGTATGGTTGAGACTGAAGAAAGACTCAGCTATTCTTAGTGACTATATAACATTTTCTGGTCATCTACTGTTTCCAGACTGAATAAAAAAATTAAGAAAGCATTTACGGGAGAAGTCAGGGTCCAAGATTTTGACTGAAACAAGGGTCTGAGAGATTCCAAATCACTTAAAAATGTATAGGTTGATGTGCATTATGCTATACTTGGCTGAATATCTATCCCAAAATGAGTCATTACATAAAAAAGTACAAGATAATGTACCTTGTTGCCAATTGTCCACATGATTATAACTTAATGAATATTTAAAAATTCATCAAATCTGCATAGGTTGAAGATCATATATTCCTTTTATCAAATACACAAAGAAAAGCATATGTTAGTGAGTGAACTTTGTATCACAAAATTATTGAGATCACACTGGTTTTCTGAAACAGAATGCCTGCGTGGCCAATTTACAACTGGTCACACAAACTGTCGATTTCTCAAGGTCTGGTGTACTTTTCATTGACTTTATCATTTTCTTTTGCGGGACTGTTATTTGCATTATTATAATTGTATAGGCACTTTTCTTCTTCTTTACTTCATGAAACAGAAATCCCAACCATGCCATTTGTTGAATCTCTCTCCGAGTTAATAGTACTATATTATGCTTGACTAGATGACATCTTAATGTAATTATCAAGTCATTTAGAGCTGTGCAGTAAATGTTGATATTACAAAAGCAAACATCCTTAAGTGTATGTCTATTTGAACTTTTTAACTAAATCATTCTCACTCACGAAGTTATTAAAATGGGGGCAGGATTAACAAGACTAGACATTTAATGAAAACCGCCAACTTACATACCATTTACTTAGATCAGTCAAAATATAGACAATGCAGACACAGACATGATGCTGCATGCTAAATGCAACTATCATTCATATTTTTGTCTGAATAGTGCAGAACACCGAACTCCAATCAATTTGTATCACTTATACAGAAGATTTTGTTCTCTATCTGCAGTAAAATTTATCTCTAAATTAAACTAGAAATGTTGATATGGCATCAATGCGCCATAATATGATACAATTGAAGAGCAAAGCCTCACACCAAATTTAGTTTCAGTGCAGTCTTTTAAAAGTTACGCCCAGGTGAGCTAATATTGAAAATCTGAACTCACAAATTTAATTACGGTAAAATCTCTTTAATTTAATGCAAATTGTTTAGCATGCCAGACTCGTGTCCGAAAGAGTGCAGGTTCGAATCCTACCATCTGATCAGTGGGGGTTGGCTACTGTCGTGTGTCCTTGATCAAGGTAGTTTACTCCAATTGCCTTGGTACTATATAACCTACTTGTGTTGCTGTGCCATAAAACACCAAACCAAAACAATCCCTAAAACTTGACTGACTTTTAATGAATTTTTGTTGTATTTCTCAGACAAACAAATGTTTGATAAAACAGACTTGACTATATTGTTAAAATAGTCCACTAACCATAGCCTATATTGTTACAATATTACACTAACTGATCTATACTGTTATAATATTACACTAACCATAGCCCTATATTGTTACAATATTACACTAACCCTGGCACTATATTGTTACAATATTACACTAACCATAGCCCTATATTCTTACAATATATTACACTAACCATAACCCTATACTGTTACAATATTACACTTACCATAGCCTATATTACACTTACCATAGCCTATATTATTACAATATTACACTTACCATAGCCCTATATTCTTGCAATATTACACTAACCATAACCCTATACTGTTACAATATTACACTTACCATAGCCTATATTACACTTACCATAGCCTATATTATTACAATATTACACTTACCATAGCCCTATATTCTTGCAATATTACACTAACCATAACCCTATACTGTTACAATATTACACTTACCATAGCCTATATTATTACAATATTACACTTGCCATAGCCCTATATTCTTGCAATATTACACTAACCACAGCCTAACTCTATAACATGAGAAATATATGTCCCTGAATATTACAAACTCAGTACTCTAAATTCATTTGTCATGGGTATTAATTTGTATGGTTTTGCAAAAAGATGCATTTTCATTGATCCTGAAATTCATAGAAATTCATAGAAATGCCACTGATGTCTGATGGCTTGGAGTTTTAAGTTATTCTCATTGTTTCTTGGATTTTTAAATGTAGAAACCAAACAAAGCCACACAAATTTGTATCAAACAAAAAATAGTAAATTTACAGTACTATTTTGTAAAAACAGATGTTTGCTAATCAGCAATTTCTTTTCTGAACTTGTTTTTAAATGTTATCATGTGTCATACCTGCCAGATCACATGTCACTCAAAAAACAAGATTTTTGACTCCCAAACCACTCCACATGATCGTGTTTATAAAAACATGACTTCCAATAAATCTTTAAAAATAAAAAGCAAGAGACTGAGAGAAAGAGAGTGATTTATTGACACCACAATATATACCAGTAACCTGTTACACAGCAAACAGTTGTTATCTGCATAGCTTCACATGTAATGCTCATGGAAAACTATCACCACTGGGCAGTTTATACAGTTAATTGTCATAAGACGATTGAAAACTAAAGGCTGTCAGAGATAAACAACCATCATTCCACAAATTACCTAAAGTACTGACAATAACTTTAGTGATTTTGTGTTTGATAGTCCTTTCAGCATTGCTATGCAGCAACCCATTAGGCTAATTTGCATAGGTAAAGTATGCAAGTGGAACAACCCAATTTATTTGAAGTTAGGTAAATCAGAGATGGGTTTTGAAGAAACAAAAGTTATCACACATTGTTTCCTTGAATGAGAATGTTTAAGCCATCATTATTCAAAATCACTGTCTATTTCATGATCAACAGCAAAGTTTCTTTGAAGTCAGATTTTACTGTCCATACATAAAATGTAAAATGTGATCATTTTGGTAGTTGGAATGATAGTGTCAGTGTCATGGGGGGGAGGGGGGATTCATTTTTCAAGGCAAAATATTAAAATGCAGCTGTGTTTCAGGGAAGGATGAGCATCTGCGAAGTGAGCAAAGCCCAGCAAAACTACATTTTTGGACTCCTGTTTGAGTTTAACTTTGTGAAACGCAGCAGCAAGGGGGAGCATTTTATACTCTGGACATGCTGCAAGCACCATATCGACATTAGTCATTCTATGTATATGACACATTGTGTTGAGATAATGATTTTTCAGTGATAAGCCAATATTGATCAAGTGAATATTTTCATACCTTTGGCAGAAAACAACCTTTTTTACATGAATGACACATTAGAAAAGATAATCAAGCATTACTCTGCCTTGAAATATATATTGCAAATCATTACATGTTAGTATCATCAAACTTTCAAAAATGTAGTGAATGCAACAAATTCATGACAAAAAATGTCAATTATGGGCTAAATGTACGCTACATTGCATCATAGTATTAATGCAAAAAATGTTTTGCAAATTAATTTTTCCTTCTAAATCTGTGAATGTATTATGTTTCTAGAAATTTTGACAGTTTTTATTTACAACAGAGAATAATTCCACTTACATTTTACATGGGATGTTCGGAACATGACCCTTTTACTGCCGCCCCCCCTCCAACCAACAACAACAACAACAACAAAAAAGTAAATAAACAAATAAATGTGTAAAAATGTATTTTAAACAGGTTCTTCTATAAATCAAATAGAAACAAGATCACTCATCTAGATAGCATGTGCCTAACAGCCAAATGCACGAGCACATGGTGTATACACCATATCGACATTAGTCATTCTGGAGTATATGACACATCGTGTTGAGATAATGATTTGAACACATGAAATATGGTTCAGTAGTATGGTTTCCATTTACATTTCTTCCAATGCTGCTGATTGTGTATGTAATAAAAACAACTGTTTCAAGGTATCTCTGATTCTACAATTTTCATCTACATTTGATGACACCTCAGCATAATTTTTCCAATAGTGAAAGGCCCCTTTGCCAGTACGCTATGTGGCAAAGTAGGGCAAAATCTGTTTAGCCAAATTTCAAGATAAAGTTGTGTAAATATTTTTCTACTTTTAGTGATGGATTTTATCTAATGCCAGTTTCTCTATTTTTAGTAACGGTCGCCATATTTGAAGGCAGATCAGCATCATTTGTATAAATTTAAAAGGTCTTCCTGCCAGAATGATGTCAAATTTGATCAAATTACGTTCAGCAGTTTTTGAGCGGTCGTTCAAAGAGTTTTTACTATTTTAATAATGGTGACCATATCTAATGGTGGACTGGCATTATATGTACAAATCTGAAAGCTCTTCATGCCAGGACACTCTGTGCCATATTTGGAAAAATTTGTCCAGTGATTTTTGAGAAGTAAATATCAATTGTTGAAGGACATACAAAGAATGCATGGCCATGCCATTAAGTTCATTTGCCCTTATGGTTAGGTGAGCTATAAAAAAAACTGGTTAATTCACAAGTATTCCATTCCTCCCATGTAAATTTCAAAAGAATACATTTTGCTATGGTCATGACTTTGCTGAATTCCTTTAAAAAATTGGAATAATAATCCACTTAAGAGATTGGGGAAAACAAATGGGAATTTTTGTTTTACGCTGCTGTTTGTAACGGGTTTACTTTAACAATGTTGAATATTCATGGTTTTATTCTCAAAGTTTAGATTATTATTAGTTTTATTATTGATGTTGTCTCCATTGCATGGCTATATGACAAAGATGACACTAGTTTAGTTTTTAAATATACAATATCATCAGAGTTGCTCTTTGTAACTATCTGTGTTTAAAAATATCATTCTCTGTACCTAGTGAACAATAAAGGTTATTCCACGGTATTGTGCCAAATAAGGCTCTTTATTTTATGCTAGTCCATGAATTAGTGGATTTTCCATGAAAAATAATTGTTATAATTTACTGGAGTGAATTAAGGGAAATACTTTGTCACTGCGGTCAATAGACATCAATAACATTATGACCAAGAAATTTGTTCTGCCATTTTGTTACTTGCTTGGTCAATTGGTAGCATTGCCACCTGTCATGCAGGTGTACAGGGTTCAAATCCCACAATGTGCACTTTTTTTTCTCCAATTGTTTTTTTTTTGCTGATGTGCTTTTATTACCTTGAATCAGAGAAGAGAATTAAGTTACTATCGATATTTTTCTGTGTAATTATACACAAAACACAGCAGAATATATACGGTAAATAGCTGACATTATCACATGGGATACCGTAAGAAATCTACTACTTCAATCTGTTATGCATATTGCTAGCCAATACGTTTGAGCATAAAATATAAAGAAAACTTGCTTGTTCCAGTGAATAACAGATATTTCATCTCATGTGTGAAAAACTTGAGTATTTTCACCCACTCAATGAAATATATCCGTTATTGACTCGTTACAAGCAAATATCCTCAATATCTTATCTTTTTTTAAACGTTACAGAAAAGAATTTGTGGTATTAAACCCGTTTATTATCTCAATTTCAAATAAGATATTAAACAAAATTTCTTTCCTTCTTAAAACATGTTATCCTTGTCCTGAATTGGATAAAAACACTAAATCTGTGTTTGTGAAGACCTAAGCCCCACTGCACCCAATGTCCCAAAACCTACAAAATATTCTAAACTGGTAATCTACATATTCACATAACCATGCATGTCAAACTTCATATGCCGATGTCAATCAGTGATTACATAATCATATACAGACCCAACATGACTTTCATCCCCAAATGTATTAAAAGTTCCAAAACTGATTTAACAAATGCCTAACTTGCACCAATGGCACGAAAATCTAACCAGGTCAGCTACATGTGCATGTACACATGACCACTAAATTTGACTTCATTATTTGGCTTTTGATTAATCATACTAACAAGGCTTTCACTAAGAAGAGTACCATAAACAGCACATTAGAACCAGCCCTATGTTTAATAGTCTTCTATGTAGGCACTTGAAGGGCATAGCTGACTCTGGAGATTTTTTACTAATAGGTCTCAATGGCTCTGACCTTTGGTTGAGGTATGTGGTCTTGAACTAAACTTACTGTGCAGAAACCACTATTTTCTTATTAGACTAACAATGACCTTAACCTCTGACCTTTAGACCTCGGAATCTATACGTTTCTTAATTACCCAAAGTGCAGGCCATCCACAAATTTTGGTCAAGGAACTTATTCAAGACCGATTCTGCAAAACCCATTTTTGTTTGAGCCACAATGACCTTGCTCTTAGTCCATTTGAACCCAACATAAATAAGCCTCTTCCATACCTTAACTGCAAGTCGTCCACAAACTTTAGTCAAGGTACATGGTCTAGAACCCAAGTTATCATGTAAAAAACATTTTTCTTCTTTCAGTCACAGTGACCTTGATATTTGACCTTTAGACCCCAGAACTAACAGGCTTCTTTCTTACCCAATGTGCAAGTCGTCCACAAACTATGGTGAAGTTAAAAGGTCGACAACTGAAATTTGTGTGCAGAAACAATGTCTTTTTTTCAGTTACAGTAGCTTTGACCTTCAAGTGTTTTCACCCCAAAATCAACAGGCTTCTTCCTTACCCCAAGTGCAAGCCATCCAAAAAGTTTGATCCAGGTCTGTGATGTACAACTAATGTTATTGTGCAAAAAACATTTTTCTTCTTTCAGTGAGTGACACTGACCATTGACTTTCTGACCCCAAACATAGGGTATTTCCTTACCCCAAGTGCAAGCCATCCACAAAGTATGGTCCAGTTCTGAATTGTAGAACTGATGTTAATGAGCAAACACATTTTTCTTTTGTTAGTTGGTGACATTGACCTTTCACCTTTTTACCACAAAATCAAGATATGTGACATAGAACTAATGTTATTGTGCAGATACCAGTTTTCTTCTTTCAGTGACCTTGACTTTTGACCTGTTGACCCTGCAATCGGTTTTTTCCTTGCCCCAAGTACTAGTCGTCCACAAAGATTGGTAACTGTAGATGATGGAGAACTAAAGATATTGTGTGGAAATGAAATTGGCAACACAAGGACAGCTAGTTTGATAGACATATCATTAGTCAAACCTGTCACAAAGATGGCTGTTTAAGGTACAAGTATACTCGTAATTGCATGACCAGTTTATGTTAGGTTTAACAATATCAATAAACTGAACAAGAACATTTCATTACCTTCAAGATCTTGACAAAATAAAATTGCATACAGAAACAAATAAATGAAATAGTTGCCTATATTTAGGTCACTTGTAAGTAAACCAATTCATTTAAAAGCAATCCGTAAAATGGTCTGAGGTTAGCATGACTTTCAGCCTAACTTCTTGTCTTGACAGTAATGTGTCGCTATGCAACTAGACTGAAGCTAATTGTAAATGTAAAACATTCATTTTCAAAATTGAATGACCCATCAGGGCACATTTACTTAGCAAAATTAAGAAAATAATCTCACTAACATCTTGATACCTCTGTTCCATTCATTCATATTTTTGCATAAAAAAGCTGCCTTCCCTTCTTTACCTTCCTAAGACTGATTTTCCTGTCTAAAACCAATATTTTATACACAACAGGAAAACAAGGCCAGGGTCTGCATGGACTTGATCAAAGGCATTGATGTAAAATTTGAGCAAGCATGTTGCAGAATTAATTGTCTTAGCTTCATAATGATTCATCCAATGTATCAACAAAATCCATCAGAGGGTTTAAGAAATATAAGCAATTGAAAAAACTTTAACCAAAACCCTAATTGAAATTTTCAATGACTGTGACCTTGACCCTAAGATCAAAGGGGAAAGAATGTGTTGCAGAATGAATTGTCTTAGTTTCATAATGATTCATCCCTAGAATGAAGAAAATCCATTAAGATGTTTAGGAAATATAAGCAAATGAAAAACTCACCAAAACCCTGAACCCAAATTTTCTATGAATATGACCTTGATCCCAAGGTCAATGCAGCAAGCATGCATGTCGGTGACTGAATTGTCTTAGCTTCATAATGATTCATTCTAAGTATGAAGAAGAAAGATCACAGGGTTTAGAAAATATAAGCATATGAAAAAACTTCAACCAAAACCTAAACAAATTTACTATGACCGTGACCCTGACCCCAAAAGTCATAGGGGAAAGCAAGCATGTCATAGAATAAATTGTCTTAGCTTCACAATGATTCATACCAAGTATGATGAGAATATATCAAGGGGTTTAGGAAATATATGCAAATTACAAATTTAAACCAAACCCATAACAAACTAGTGACAAAGACAATGCCTCCTACTAACATGGGCTCATCCAAAAAACTGATTTTCAATTTTCCATTCCATTTTCCATTCTATCCCAGATGTCAGTACAAGTCTTACAATTTTTCTGACATATTTTGCTGGTATTTAGAGGGTATGGATTATATTATGATAGAAATATTTTGCTGGTATTAAGAGGGTATGGATTATATTATGATAGACATATTTTGCTGGTATTAAGAGGATATGGATTATATTATGATAGAAATATTTTGCTGGTATTAAGAGGATATGGATTATATTATGATATACATATTTGCTGAAGAGGCATGAACATTTAATCGTGTGATTAACACTTAGTTTGGTTGTTAACTTTCATGTAATGCAATATTAATTGGATTATTAAATTTTATTGATTACAGTCCATTTTCTTCATATATTTGGAATGTGGAGATGATTTTTGTTGAAAAACTAGGTTACAAAGTTCATAAACTTTTTTGTTTTTATTACAAAACATTAAAACAAATTCCTCATACAAATAACCTTCATTTCTCCAATGATCATTGATTGTGTCTATCACATTGTATGAAGTGTGAACTTGTTTCCTTTTTGTACTGCAGAAATAAAAGTTATAAATCTGCATACTTCATGAACAATTTTTTATGAATACTGTCAAATAAAATATAGTACTCTTTCTGCTTTCTCTTAACTACACTTAGATATCTGTATTGCTCACAGACTGCTGGAAAAAACCTATCCAGTGTTCATAAAAATCTTTACTATTTAAATTACAATTTATCTTATATTTGTCAGTATTTCAGCAACTTTTCATATTGACAATGTCAAGGTTTTTTGGAGAAGAAAAACATTCTACTTTCTATAATATGCATAACTAATCTTAAAAATTTTCAAACTCTTTCATCAACTTAAATATGAAAATCTGTGAATCAAAACCAAACATCCAGAAACTGTCAAAAATTCTGAAATCTGATTCAAATCAGGAGGTTTGAAGGTCCATCATCATCTGATTCAAATCTGGAATTTTGATGGCCCATAAATATAGAAAATCAATCAAGTTCAATTTTAAGATTATAACTAACATTAACAAAATGCTCAAAATGCTTTGCAGATGGAATTCTTCTACTTGCATCACGATTTTTAAAAAATCAGTTAGAAACATTATGAACAGTTTGCATAAAAAATGTACAATTACCAATAGTCATTAGAACTGGTGAAATTTGTTGGTAATTCTGCAATTATCGTTTTTTTTCAACAGAGAAATGCTGCATATATATTAATGTGGTCCCTTCGTCATGGGTTAAAAAAAACATTATTTATAAAATATACAGAATCCTATTAATATTTATAAAATCATGTGACCTTTTTATTTTTATTTTTTTTTTGTTACAAAGCAGACTCATTTTTTTTTTCAAAGTGAGAGATAATTGAATGTATAACTGTCATGGCCATCAGAACAGCATTATTTATATAATAATAAAACCATCTTTTAAATTAAACAACTTTTTGATTTACATTGTAGAAAGACATGACTTACAAAGAACTCTGATGTACATTGTAGAACTGCATTACTTAAATACAAAGAACACCAGCCGTATGATGTATATTGTAGAACTGCATTACTTGCATATGAAGAACACCATTTCTTGTATGTGAACAGCTGTATGATTTACATTGTTGAACTGCATTACTTGCATATGAAGAACACCATTTCTTGTATGTGAATAGCAGTATGATTTATATTGTAGAACTGCATTACTTGCATATGAAGAACACCATTTCTTGTATGTGAATAGCAGTATGATGTATATTGTAGAACTGCATTACTTGCATATGAAGAACACCATTTCTTGTATGTGAACAGCTGTATGATTTATATTGTTGAACTGCATTACTTGCATATGAAGAACACCATTTCTTGTATGTGAACAGCTGTATGATGTATATTGTAGAACTGCATTACTTGCATATGAAGAACACCATTTCTTGTATGTGAATAGCAGTATGATTTATATTGTAGAACTGCATTACTTCCATATGAAGAACACCATTTCTTGTATGTAAATAGCAGTATGATGTATAATGTAGAACTGCCAAAAACTTGAAAACAGAAATATGACATTGTTGACAACACTGACATTTCTGATGTAGGGAAAATGATACCCATGCCTCACTGTATGTCTAGCCCATGTCACATGTGATAACCATGTTACACTGTATGTATGTCTCACCCATGTCCCATGTGATATCCAAATCTCAATGTATGTATGTCTCACTCATGTCTCATGTGATACCCATGTTTCACCATACGTCTCACCCATGTCCCACTGTATGTATGTCTCAAACCATGTCTTACATGATACCAATGCCTAACTGTATGAGATCACAACTAGATGCTTCTCCAAAGCTGTTATGACTGCAAGCATTGGTTGGGATTTCCCCTTGATGCTAAAAAGAAGCAAATAGGCTGTGTGTGCAAGACATGACTTACCTCTTTTGTTCTTTACAATCTTCTTTCTCTTCCTCCTCTTTTTCTTCCTTTACCTTGGGTTTCTCTGTTCTAGGTTCCTTTTTTACACTCGTTCTAGGTGCTGAAAGAAATTCTGAAAGCTCAAACTCCACTGAATCAATCTACCAGCATTAGATGACCTGGGGTCAATTACTTTAAAATGTAATTATCTAACTTACAATTACTTTTAAAATATTGATTACAATTACACTTTTGGGCAGAGTAATTAATTACATTAACACTGCTTACTGGAGTGTAATCAATTACTTTTTGATTACTTTTGATTATTTTTCATAACATCACCTAACAATACTTCTGTGTATTATGCATTGTATGTGTTACAGAGTAATACCTAAATCTTCATAATTAAAAGTATTGTACATTTTGAGGAAAAACACACTCCAATTACAGACCTGCCAACCCTAGTAAGACCTCAGTAAGGCAGTCAAAATTTTTCCTTAAGTTAGACCACTTTCCAGTAAGGTGTAACAAAATATCATGTACTGCTATTTTCAATGTGGAAACATGCATTTAAAAAGTTCAGAAGTGTGATCTGAGACTAATGCAGAGAAGGCAAACATTATATTCAAATAAACAAGTTTGTAAAGTACACTTACACCTTAAAATTACCTCCAGTACAGTTCAGAAACTGCAGTTCCAAACTTTATAGAGCTCAAAGGCTTTTTGCTCGATTTTTCAACTTGATGAATTTTTTTTTTCTTTTCAATTTTAGGTGGTGATGGCAATCATCTCTCCTGCCATGACATGCTCAAATAAACATGACATGATGATGTCCAATAAACGTAATTGTTGCCTTTCCTTTTTTGTCCCAAGAATCTCAATATTCCTTTTTACACTTCTATGCTGACTGTTTAAACTTTTAAGGAGGCTTATTGTCCCTTTCATCAGTGTTTTTGTTTATTTTATGCCATTTCTAGACAATGCTTTAAAGCATCCGAGGTACTACTGTAAAAATCTGACTGGTTCCCTGACCAACTCCACTTAATTTAATATGAAACCTGGATCCAGATTAAACATGGATAAGCCAGTTTCCAGATATGATCGAAATGATTGTATTTTCGTAATTTTTTCTTTATTATTCCGTATGTACTCAATTTAAGGGTCATTTCAGTAAAACTTACGGTCAAATTGTAAGGCTTGGCAGGTCTGCAATTAAACATTCTTTTTATTTCAATACCTACTTCACTGTCTGTTGCTTTCATTCATCCTTAAGACTTTGTTGGTCATATGATGGGTGAAAGCAAGACTTATTGATAGACATGGAATATCCTTTTAATTCCACTTCAATACCATTAATTCTAAAACTTTAACATACTATACTGTGTTATCTTCCATTAAAGACACATGTGATAATGCATTATTTGATTGCAAAATACAGTTTGTATTTTTTATAATGAGTAAAAATATGGACAGGACCCTCGCTATCATAAGCATACATCTTACAGAACTTCAGTATTTGCTGGAAAAAATCCCACAGCAAATGAGGTTATTTATAAAACTGTATTTATACAATTTTGGTATAAAATGCAAATACCACCAAATTTAGCCACATGCCTGTTTATTGCTCAGTTCTGAATGACTTAAAATCAGATCAAGCTGTAAGCATAGATTAATGAAATCAAAACACAACCTTTTTTTTGTATTTTTGACCAACTGATTCAATTACAATTAATTTTGATAAAAAAATGTTTACAATTGCCCTAGATCTCTGTATCAGCAAATGGAGAGATTATCACTTTTTTTAGCAATCAAGCTAATAACAGTGTCAACAATGTAATTTCTTTTAAAATCATGTAAGATCAATTAAAGCACTGTTTACAAGTGATATTTGGTGTTCAAACCAAGTAAACATTTTGAATGAACAAAAATATAAACAAGAAAATTCCAGAAATGTATGTTCCCTGCTTTTCATTGGCCTCATATCAAGCTGCCTATAAAATTTTGTTGATATACAACAATAATTATGGGAATTATTGTGTGGAAATGAAAGTGGGTGTGTGTGACAATCTAGGGCTATAATGCCGCTAAAAATGCAGGTGACAATTGAACTCTGCCAAGGTCTCATGAAAATCAAGCCACATACCAAATCTGGATGAAATCCAATAATAATTAATAACTTATTGTCTGGAAATGAAAGTGAGTGGGTCTGACACAGAATGTGGACAAACAAACTCAGCCAGTCTCAACAATATTAGGCTGCATGCCAAGTTCAGTTGAAATGTAATAATAATTAAGGGATTCATTGTGCTGTTTTTTTTTCTTCGTTTTGTAAGTTTTTATTTTGCACTTTCAACACAATATTAGTTATATCAGCCAAGAAATTTACTATGCGGAAACTAAGTCGGTGAGTCCAACAATTAGGTGCTATAACTCTTCTAAACAATAACATGGAACACAGACAATTGAACTGAGCCAAAATGTCATCTGTATCTAAATGTATACCAAATTTAATTCAAATCCACTAATAATTAAGGGAGATTGTGTCGAAACAAAAGTGGACAAGTCTGCCAATCAGGGGCCATAACTCTGCTAAACAATGATGCAGAATGCTGACAATGGATCTCAGTGAAGCTGCATACAAAATTTGGTTGAAATCTAATAATAATTAAGCAAGTTCATGTGCAAAAATGATGGTGGGTGGGTCCCACAATCAGGGGCTGTTATCGCTGCTAAATCCTGATGTAGAATGCTAACAATCAATTCAGGTAAGGTCCACTCAATATCTAGCTGCAAACCAAATTTGGTTGAAATCCAATGATAATTATGGAGTTAATGTGCAGAAACAAAAATGGGTGGGGGACGACCATATGTATGAATATCTGTGCTACCATATGTGAATCCCAGTACTATTATATATATATGAAACTAAAATGTGCAAGACTCTATGGTTAATGTTTAGATCAAATTTACGTAAAGACCCTATCTTACAAATGAATATCTGTCTCAGCTTGTCTAATACAAAGAAAAGCAAAAATATTAAATCACCCATACCAAAGAAACTGAGAATTGCTGGAATACTGGAAGTTTCTTTCTTTTCCTCATCGGGTTTTTGGTTCAAATCAGCGTCTATCAAAGAATGACATTTTTTTTAAAAAATATTTTTTAAATATATATATTTACATGAAAGTACCCATGTGAGCCAGAAATACAGGCTCAATGAAATTCCTCCAAAGGTCGTAACTGTATAAACACTCGCAGAAATTTGTCATCCCATTTGGATATAAAAACTGTTAAACTGTATACTGTTCTACTAATATTAAAGGGCTACTGCACGATATAAAGTGCAATGACAGTGGGAAAACGCACATATATTTTTAACACAACTGCCCATCATATCTGATTAGAATTGCCAACATTAATGTATCTGCTTGTGAAAAACACAATTCCAACAGCAAACAACATACACCCAGATCTGCCATCATATAATCTGCCACAGATCATAGTCGGTCTGCTGATCATTTAGGTATTAATCATGATTTAAAGCAAACAGCACTAACAATGTTATACCCCAACATTTTGCAAGGAAGATGCGAGTCTACACCATTCATAGGTAGGTGTCCTTTAGAGACAGGGAAATAGAGTATATGCTTGGGCAGGGATCTTCCTGGTCAAGAAAACCAATATGCCCATGTGATGAGCCAATGACTCATTTCCCTATTTTAATCAGCAAAATTAAAAAAACAATGGGCCATTTGAACATTTTAGGAATCAAGAAAATCTGATGTGACGAGCATCTTCCAATATTAAAAAACAAATGCCATATTTAAATCGCTCATATAGAGGGCTCATTCCAAAATGAATTAAATTTAACTCTGCTACACTTTTCTTGCAAAATGACACTGACCAAGCCAAGAAATATCTCTGCTTGTGGCAGACCAAATTATTTAAAGCACAAATAGCTAATTACAAAAAGACCACCTGATTCCCAGAATCACAATCTATTGAATAAGGTGAAGCCCTTGCTGTCAAACATTTTAGTTACATACAGTATTAGGCAAATTTTTAATCATCCTGAAATAGCTCATGTACAAATTTGCTAATAGACAAAAATGTCAAATATGTTAATCATAAATAACTTTTTGAAATATTTGTTTACATTTCTACTTACATATAAACTTCTGTGAAAGCGAGACCCTATAAAATTAGTTTTCAAATTTCGGGTCATAAGCAATATGTCAATTTTTTTTTCTCAAACACCTTTTAACAAATAAACTGCTAATTATTCCTGCTTAAAGGCGTATAATGTCAGCGAATCCGGATTCTTTTCCTGTTTGGGGTGGGTCTCAATTAATACTGCTCAGATTTACTTACCTCAGCAAAAGGGTCTAGCAATCTTTTCTGATTAAGCATCACTGAATTATAATTAAATAAATTCGTAATTTGTGACATTTTTAATTTGAGCTACAGCAATAAAATGTATCATAGGCATTCACTTTAAGAAATGCCAACCCTTAATCATTAGTCTAAAAATCTGTAATTTGGAACCAAATTCTGTACTTTTATTCTAGATGAAAATTTATAATAAAATCTGTAATTATCCAATTCAAAAATAGAGTTGTATACATACCTTGGTGTGATCACTAGACGCTTAGATAAGCAAGAAAAAGGAAAATTCACTTTGAAATGATGATCAATTCATTTTTGCAGATCTAATATTCATTTTGTACTTAATATTTTTGTACTTGTTACCATGGAATATTATGCACCACAAAAAAGTTGGTAGCAAGGGATTCTGCCTTCGTAACAGCAGCAAGGTGCAATATATCTTGCTACTACATAAGCGTATCAATGTGGTTATGGTGGGGGCTGTTGTTTCTGAGTGTGTACACATATAAAATCTTCCAGTGTGGATGATGTTAATGTCAGAGTCACATACCTTGTAATATCAATGAATCACCACTTTGTGATGGTATAATACATGGCCATTCTTGAGTGTACCCAGTTCTGAACTTTTGACCACTCAGACTCCACTCTGCACTATCGCCACTAAGTTACTGGTTTTGAAAAACACAGGAACTTTTGAAGTTTGCTTCAACTCTTCATGCCTGTGTATGCCATTTCTGGTCGAGTGTACACATAGGAAAATACGTGAAAAATACGCAAAAACTGATTGCTTAACACACAAAGAAGGAGCCAATCCAATGCAGCATTATGAATGTGGCTAGTGACTAAAACCAGTTACAGGGTGCATTTGATTATAAAGCTCTATTCGAGTGAATGTTCTCACAGTGATCAAGTACTATCATTTCAAACAGCACAGAACATCTAGAACTTGAGCTGATAGCATAGTTTATATTGATCAAACACACCATCATACAACATGGACTGTGCTTACGGCAGGAGCAATATGCTGAAAACTTTAGACAAATTCTCCGTGTAAAATATGCAAATACAATGCTTATCTAGAGGTCCGGATGTCACCTACCCAAAGCTAGCTTAACCATTTCTCAAAATTCATCAAACTGATGGAAATTCATATGGATTGACATCTCAGCACTTATTTTTACACACTACTCTCTAATAACTATTTTGAGCTGCTACTGTAAATTACTCTTTCACAGAATCAAGATCTGCTATTCATTTAATGTAGGAGGCTGATCCTGAAGATGACCAACAATAACTTCAAGTTGATAAAAACTAAGACTAGTGATGCCAAATGGAAGTCTTCCTATGCTGGTAATTGTATATATCATGAAAATAATAGTTTCAAGGTTTCTCTGTATTTTGTATCTTCATCCATATTTTATGGCACATCAGCAGCATTTATCCAATACTGAAGGCCCTTTATGCCAGAATGATTTCTGTCAAAGTTGTTTGAATTCTGCTGGGCAGTTTCTGAGAAGCCATTTAAATGTTTTACAAGTTCTTGTAATGGCACAAAAAAATTTTAAATAGCAGATTGGCATCTTTTGTTCATAATTGAAAAGACCCATTTGCCTGGAGGCTTTCTGTAAAATTTGGTCAAATTCTATTGAGGAGTTTTTGAGATGTCGATTAAAGGTTTTCCTATTTTTATCATTTGTATAAACTTGAAAGCCATTTATGACATGTTGCTGTCAAATTTGCTCAAATTCTGTTCAGTTTCTGAAAAGAAGTCACGTAAAGGTTTTTCCAATTTTTCCAATTTTGATGGATGATCAGAATCATTTGTATAAATCTGAAAGACGTTCATGCCAAGATGCTTTCTGTCAAATTTGGCCTGAATTCTGTTGAGTGGTTTTGAGAACTTGTTGTTCTAAGGTGTTTCTATTTTTAGTAATGGCAGTCATATATGATGGCAGATTAGCATCATATGTAAAACTTTTAAAGTCCTTCGGGCCAGGATTCTTTCTGTTAAATTTGGTCTAATTCTGCTGAGTAGTTTTTGATGCTCCAGCCAAATTTGATCAAAACTGGTCCAGTGGTTTTTGAGAAATTTAAAATAGCAAGTATTGACAGATCCATGATAGACGCAAGGTCATATTATAAGCTGACTTGTCCTTACAAACAGGTGAGCTAAAAATCACAAGATTATATTCCTTTGATGAAAGCTTTCGCCAACTATCTTAAAAATATTTCTTCACTTCATTGATCAGTGAGAATATTGTGTACGTAGCAACCAGAAACATCTGCCACCTTTTTTGTTATCTGCCTCTTCCTCTACTGAAGATTCTGCCTTTTTTCCTTTTCTGCCCTTTGAAGACTCCTTTTTAGATGTTTCATTCTTTTTGTTTGGTTTCTTTTTCTCCTCTTCTGATTCTTTCTTAGTATCTTCAGGTTCTTCATCCTCAGCAACCTTGTCTGCAATCTTGTCTGCAATCTTGTCGGTTTCTGTGTCCGACTTAGTGTCCCCACCATTTGTTATCTGGTTATTCTCTTCAGATTCTAACTTACTAACATCCTGAAATTATAAAATACAGTAATTCAAAAGAATAGAAATGTACACTGTATAATGCAAACAGCACTAAAATTAAACACTGCCAATGGTTTTAACATAGGGTCCATGCTTGGACACAATTAGGTGAAATTGTAGCCCCATGACATGTTTAGCTCAAATGCACAAGAAATATGAAATTGACTTTACCTTTCCTCAAGTTGATGTGTAAACCCCCAACCCCTTTGTGGCCACTGATGGAGTTAGTATTCTAAAAAAATATCAACTTGTGTCATTTTTCTATTCAAAGAGCAATGTTAAACAGTTCTAACATAGTATTTTCATTCCTTTTAATGAACTATTGTGCCAATTTAATGATCATGTCTGCAATTACAATTCAATCTATGAGATCAGTAAAAAATTTGCACATAAAGCTTGAAGTGAAATTCCATACATTTGCAGCCCAATCAATAACAAACTCAATGGACGTTGCTGATTGCTTGGAAATATAACTAAATTTATTCTACATATCATCCAGGCCAAGTAGGATGGGATGAATTATACCTTGATATCAGTCAACGGTTTTTGATAGGAATCTATTTTTAGGATACAATCATGTAAAATAACAAAGTGATAAAACAATTTTGCTGAACCACACAATAACATGAGTACTGTGAATGACACATTATACGTCCATGTTTAATAGTCCTCTATCTAGATAACTCATTTTTGTGCAGAAACCATTTTTCTTCTTTCAGTCACAGGGACACTGACCTTTGGACACCAAAATTAATAGACTTCTTCCTTACCCTACGTGCAAGCCATCCACAAAGTTTGGGCCAGGTCTGTGATATAGAACTAATATTATTGTGTGGAAACCATTTTTTTTCTTTCAGTCACAGTGACATTGACTTTTGACCTTTTTACTCAAAAAACAATAAGCTTCTGCCTTACCTCAAGTACAAGTCATTGAGAAAGTTTGGTAACTGTGGATGGTGAACTCAAGTTATTGTGTAGAAACCATTTTTCTTCTCTCAGTCACAGTGTCCTTAATCTTTGAGCTGTTGACACTAAAATTGATTGGGTTCTTCCTTACCCCATGTGCAAGCTATTCACAAAGTTTGGTAACTGTAGATTGTAGAGAATTTGAGTTATGATACGAAAACCATTTTCCTTCGTTCAGTAACAGTGACCTTGACCTTTTCACCCCAAAATCAATATGGTTCTTTTTTAGCCCAAGAGCAAACCATCCACAAAAAAGTTGGTAAGTGTAACTGGACAACTTGAATTATTAAGCGTGGTAAAAGACAGACAGATGGACATAATAACATTCCACCTTATGGGCGGTGGGGTGGGTGTGGAATATATACAACTTTTTAATATTTTCATAAATATCATCAAGTATTTCTTTTGTTTTGATATCATTTTATTGTTTGAAATATTCTAAATTTTGACCTGTTTGCACTCACTTTTCCCTTTCTTCACACCACATTGCCCTATCATGGGTTTTCAAAAGCTGACTGGAAAATTGAACTTGCCCTTAGGGTTTTTGAGCTTGCCCCAAAATATGAAAACAAAATATCACATCAAAAGTAAAAAAAATATGCTAAAATAAAATATATGTTTTAAGGAAATCATATTATATTTATTTTACAAATATAGAACTTTTGTTTTCATTTTATCTTTGTTTGCACCTTACAACCATATGCTGATAATTAAAGTTATCAGAAAAGATATATGTAAACAGTACATGTAGATATATATGTACATTTGGAAAAAAGAAAGGGTTAGAATGCAGATGTAGTTAGAAGAGTAAAGACAGACTTATACAAGTATATAGATAGAATGATAAATGGATAGGTAGCTAAAAGTTTTGGAAATGGCAAGATTTTTAAGAGAGAGATGTTCTAGGTAAAAGACCTTAAACTGAAAAATGAACAGACAAGAACAGAAACATGAACTTAACATTAATTATGTTCTAATATATCATGATATTTTTCTTTATCTATGTTTCCACGTTCATGCAGATTAAAATATCCATCCAGTAAGACAACAAGGTAAAACTAGGTCCCTCACTGGAATATTCCAATATCAATGAATTTACTCTTTGTTGTTTGTTTTGTGGGTTTTTTTCTTTCTGGGGGAATGTTGTATTCACTCACATGTTGGCTTCTGCTTCCATGTCATCAAGTTTTCACCTCGAAATCTACGACCTGAGTCTAAACAATCTCTGACAACCCAACTTTTAAGAATGATTTGAGAACACTTTTTATCCATTTAATTATTTGCCAGACAGTAAGTATCTATTGGTCTCCTGTAATAATCATGTAAAGCATGGATGATAAATCTTTTCCTAATACAGCTATACAGCCTGACTATCAATATGGCCATATGGTATGACAATCTAATTATATCAAGAAATACACTGAAAACTTTCTTTTTTTCTTGTTCATTAAAACAAAATAAAATCTCATACTTTCGTTTGATTTGCTTTATATTAAAATATTTTGATCCTGTGTATACATACACCGGCATACAATATCTAGCACGAAACTAAAAAAATCAGGAATCAACAAGTCTACATATAGGTGCTTTTCAAGCATCTGAAAAACTTGATTTCCATAATGGCTTCTCGATATCACAATAAGTTGGTAATAAAAAAGCAATTATTTGTGAAACATTTTGGAATAACTTGGGGACACAATGAGATTAAATTTTGTTTACATTTCATGTTGCATAAGTGCAATGCCTGAAATTTTAAGAGTTGCTTTATTTTATTATGGGACCATGCTGCAATGCCACGCTTTAAAGTAACACCTGTATGATATCACATTCTAACTATCAAAGCAACATTGAGTGTTAAAATGTAAGAACTACATCAACATACTGTCACAGTGGTAAAAGGATATTATGTTGACAAATAAGGCCTCCAACACTGCATGTACAAGAGTCCCTCGAAGGAACTGATACTCTACTGTTTGAAATGAATTTCCATGAATTCAAGATAAGACCATTTCATCTTTTCAACTGCTGAGTGTTGAAACCATTTCTAATATTCTTGAGCGATAAGATTTTTAAATTAGCTACTGTAGCTGCTATATTGGATGTAAGATTGGCACCATTTTCATGTTGGACAAACTAGACACCATTACAAGACTGTTGGTGAAAACCCCATGCCAATATAACCATCCATTCAGGAGAATTAGTGACAGGATTCTGTACCAGCCATATTGGATGTCTGTTGGCCACCATTTTCATTTAGGATCAACTAGATATTGTATGTCGACATGGCCATCAATTCTGAAGGTTTAGCGATAACAAGATTTTCAAAATGGACACTGGATGCCAGATCAGAATCATTTTCATTCAGGACCATATAGACACTATAAGAAGTCTTCTGGTGAAAACTCCATGTCAATATATGACTTTCCATTTAGGAGTAGCAACAAGATTTCCAACATGGCTGCTATGGTGGCCATATCTGAAATAAGATCAGCTCCATTTTCATTTAGGACCAACTAATAATTAGTCTTCTAGTGAAAACCCCATTCAGGAGGAGTAGCAATGACAAGATTTTAAATACAGCTACCATGGTGACCATATTGGATGTTAGATCAGCACCATTTTCAATCAGGACCAACTAGACATCATCAGAAGTTTTCTGGTGAAAACACATTGTCAATATGACTTTCCATCTAAGGAGTTGTAACAATTATGTGATTTTAAAAATGCCATTATTGAGACAATCGTATTGGATGTCAGATTGGCACAATTTTCATTTAAACCAACTAGACACCATAAGAAGTCTTCTCCATGTTGATATGACATTCCATTCAGGATGAGTAGCAATAACAAATAATCCAAATGGCTGCTGTGGTAGCCATACTGGATGTCAGATCAGCACCATTTTCATTTTGGACCAACCAGACATCATAAGAAGTCTTCAGTGAAAACCACATGTTGATGTGACCATCCATTCAGGTGGAGTTGTGATAAGATTTTCAAGCTGGGTGCTGTGGTGGCTACAGTGGATGTCTGGGCAGCACCATTTTCATTTAGGACCAACTTGACATCATAAGAAGTCTTTCAGTGAAAACGCCATGTTTATATAACCATCCATTCAAGAATAGTGATGATACAATTTTCAAGCTAGCTGCTGTGGCAACCATATTGGATGTCTGAGCAGCACCATTTTCATTTAGGACAAACTAGACCTTGGGATGAATGTGTGTATGAAGCTTCACAGCAATCATTCAAGCAAATTTGTCGGAGTAGCAATAACAAACTTGTGCTAATAGACAGGCAGATGATGGATGTCAGATGACAGACAATTGACAATAGGCCATCCCATAAGCTCTTCTAGTCTATGGCCACTAGAGCTAAAATGATACCCCAGCATTGCTATCTGCCAACTCATGGGAGATAGACAAGACAAACCTCCATTTCAACATCAGCTGTCTCCTCTTTTGTTAATGTGTTCTCCTCTTCATCTACCTTACTTTTCTTTGGGGATTCCCTTTTTTCTGTTTTTGGACTATAGACTATTTGCCTCTTCTTTACACTGCCACCCATACTCTTCCTGGCTGCATGGAAGAAAGCAAATAATGCCGAAGAACATTTTAAGATAAAGAAACAGGAATTTAAAAAAATGTTAAAACAGTTTCAATTCTACATAATAATGAATTTTAAACTTAAAAACAAATCAACCAACTTTTCACTTTTAAACTGATAAGAAGTTGCCACTAAAATGGCTAGTCACCCCTGCCATCTTCCACTCCCCTCGTGGGCTCAGGACTGTACAACAGGCAACTAATGGAGATAGGAGGTGCAGAGATGCAGTGGTTAGCATGCCGAATTCATGTCCAAAAGGATGCAAGTTTGAATCTTATTACTGGATCAACCCAAGCTGGCTAACATGGTGTGTCATTGGGCAAGGTACTTTACCCCAACTGTCTCAGCACTCAATATCCTACCTGTGTTGCTGTGCTGTAAACCACTAAACTAGACCAAATCCATTAAAAGGTCTGAGTATTGGGAACTGGGTGTAGTACTGAGTCAATCACAGGCATAACTCAGTAAAAAAATATGGTCAAAATCTTTCATGAAACTTATATCATTTAATATCTTGCTAAATATGAAGCTTTATAGTTAATATCATTTAAAGTAACAAAAAAACAAGGGTCAGAATTGTGTAAAATATGGTCCAAATCTACTGATCATCAAACTCATCTGGGATGTTGTCACGATGAAGCTTTTCATGAAATCAGGTTGATATAAAACGAAATATGTGAATGCTAGAGTGTTGAAAATACATGGATATGCAAGGATATTCCAAGTCATTAAAGAGCCATAACTCTAATAAAAATGTGGTCATCATGAAGCTCATCTGAGAATTTGCTGAGGAAAAGTTAGTAGCAAATGTTGAAATCAAACAAAAATGTCAATGAAACATTGTTCAGAAGCCAGTGAAATGCCTACAACATTGAAGTGCCATAACTTTATAAAATATCAAAATCTGATCATTGTACAAGTCATCCGAGACCTTGTTATGATGAATCTACACAGCTATTAAGTTCAAATCAAATAGAAAATGTGCATGCTAGCGTGTTCACATTACTATGGAATGTCCATTTCATAACTTTCCACGGCTGTAACTATAAACTATGGTCAAAATCTGGTCATCTTCAAACTCACGCAATATCTTGCTGGGCTAAAGCTTCCCAGTAAATCTGACTGGAATCAAACAAAATTGTGAATGCTATAGAGTTCAGAAGTCATAGGGATACTCATTCCAGGTTGATCAATGGCCCCAACTCTGTATGAAATTATAAAAATCAACTCATTCTTGAATTCACTTATAATTGAGGTTAAGCTTCGGTTGAAATTAAACTAAAAATGTGAGTGCCAAAGTGTTCACAAGCTAGTGTGATAATTATTCTAAGTTGATTAAGGGTCATAACTATAAAATATGGTCATCATCAAACTCATCCAAGCTCTTGGTAAGCTGAAGCTTTGCTGTGAATTTGACTGAAATCAAACAAGTGTTCAGAACTATTGGGATGACTATTTTAAGTTGATCAAGGGCCATAACTCTTAGAAATACAAGACAAATCTGCTCATCATCAAAGCTTTACAGCAAATGTGCTTTAAATCAATTGGAAACTGTGGATGCTCAAGTGTCCACAAGGCTGTGCATTTGAATGACAATGCCAAGATGATCAAGAATGTGCTTATCACTAAACTTGTCCATACCCCTGCTGGTTTGGTAATATAGAATATGTCCTGAATGTCATAAGAATCTGCTTGGGGCACCCTTTTTGCTGTTATGTGTCCCATGATGATGTTTCAGCTGAGATCTTGGACATTTATAAGGATGCTGTTTATATCAACAAGAGGTCCAAGCAGGCATGATATTGCTCACCTGGTTTGTTGCTATATGCCAGCTGGCATACACAAAGCCACATGCGTCTTGAAACTGTACTGGAGAAAGAAAAGCTTGGAGCACATAGTTGCTACATTGCCTATTATTGTTGGTGTCATTTATCTTCTTTCCTGTACCATATATACAGGATCACATTTTCGCCATAAAAAGGATAAGTCACTTGTACAACCAGCAGTCCCCTGGATCTCTCCCTGCCCCTGGAGACCAAGACCCGGGCCATAATTAGAAACCATTCATAGACTCACCCTCAAACTATATACACTTACTTGACATTACATGGATAGTTAATCTTTGCATTCAGCATGGTTTCCTGGGTCTGTCCTTACCCACCACCTGCATAAGGCACACCCCATCGAGGCTAAACTTGAAAAACATTGAGATCTGCATGCAAGGAAGATGCAGTAACTCGGTGGCTAAGGTGTTGGACTCATGACCAGAAGGTTGCGAGTTTGATTTCCACTATCCAATCAGCCTAAATCCTTATTAAAATGTGTTGATCAAAATCTAACTCATCCAAGATCTTGATGATACAAGCTTGCATAGTAAGTCTGATCAGAATCTGTTCAGAAATATGGCATCTAGAGTGTTCACAAGCTCAGCCAAACAGATGCAAGACCACCTCAATATGCGTGGATGTCACTCATAATCGAACTCATCCAAGGTCTTGATGATACAAACTTACATGCCAAATCTGATCAAAATCTTACAAGAAACATGGCCTCTAGAGCGTTCAGAAGATCAGCCAATTAGATGCAAGATCACTTGATTAATATGCATGGATATCACTCATAACTTAACTCATCCGGCATCTTGATAATATAAGCTTACATGCCAATATCTGATCAAAATCTTATCAGAAGTGTGGCCTTTACAGCCTTCATGTTCATTACCACGGTTACTGATTTTGTAAACGTTTACAGGCAGTAACTTGGCAGTTTACATGTGGAAACATTGCAACCTTACCAATGCATCCTTTGGAAATAAAACAAACCAGCTGCAGCAAAAACTAAAACAAAATGACAACTTTACATCTACAAATACTTTATTAATATATATGATTCATGAGACTGTGTGATCTGGCAGCTCTCTGTTGAACTGCCTCGGGCATCACTGTGCCACACTAAGTAACTTCCTGCTGAGTTTCGTTGACATTGCTTTGTACTTCATGCAGCACATGTGCTGTAAGTGGGAAATTAATGTAGTTTATAGGCTAACTGTTTTCACTGAACAGACCCAGGTCAATGACAAGTTCATTATTGATGGAATATTCTCAGCAAATAGGAATTTAACTCAGCGACTGCTACACATGAATGAGCATTATATGGTTAATATACTCTGTGAATAATGTACTGTTATTGCCTGTAGATAACAAGTACCTCAAGATTTTCTAATAGGAAAATACACTTGACCGAAAAAAATCCTGTCTTTTCTAGAAATGCAAAGATGTCTTGAACATTGCTCCTAAATATTCTACCACAGCATTTGAACTTGGATTTTTGTTTATTTTTTTACATCCCATGATTCAGAAGGTCAAGAGAAACTCCCAACATATTTACTCAACATTTACTTTATACTAATATAATGTTCAATTTTATTAATATATTGTTCTTTCAAGGCTACTCCTTTTCAATTACCAAGCAGGGGTAGTACACCTTGAACTGTGTTTACAACTTTGATTTTTCCTAATGTTAGTGAGGTAAATAAACCGCATTCCACTTACCAGGCAAATCTAAACAGAATTTCACTAACTGAATCAAAAACCTCTTCATGTTACCTGTTCTTCTGCTTGGGATACCAAATGGGGATTTCACAGGTGTCGAGAGGTTGGAAGAAGTATCAACAGAAGATTGTGAGGAAACTCCAGAATCTTCTTGAATGTTCTTACTTACCTGGAAAAAGAATATAAAGTGTAGTATCCTATGTTGCATTAACTTCACAGTTTGAAAATTCAGATGCATTTATGTGACTGCAAGCAGTGGTGTACCAATCAATTGATTTGACTTTTAAATCTGATCAACAAACTAATCATAATTTCAACTGATTGATTAGACCACTGAAAATCTGTAAATTATTAACACTACCTAAAAGAACTTTAAAACTGATGAATAGTCAATGTTTTATCTGTTACTTCATAGTTACTATCAGTGATATGCTGACAAAGCAGGCTACAAAAATAACAAAAAGATTATCAGATTTAATCTTTACTACTATCATTTTTTACAATAAAATATAATAAACTGATCAATTCATGATCAATCAGCTGGTTTTGTAAAATCATTATTAATCATACAATTTTGACAAACTTCCAGCACAAATTGCAATCACACCCATGAGTTCTTCAGTGATAAAAAACATGTTTTTGAGTGCAAAATGTATTAATCTTAAGATAATATTTCTTGTCAAAAAATTTTTTTCAATGTACAAAGTTTCAGTTCAAAGTTATCCCTTGGACTTTCAATCTAAGGTCAAAGGACCTTAATAGTATTTTTGGAATGAGGTTTCCCAAACTAAAAGTCAGGGATCAGGCCATCATGACCAAATGCAAAGTTACATCCCATTTTCTGTAACTGTGCACTAAACATTTTTTTTCCCCCAAGGGAATCAATTTTTGTAGTTTTACCAAAAAAAATACATTTTCATTAGTTCTTAAATTGATAGATTAGAGAAAAGGTCCTATTATTTCCACAGAAATACTATTATTCATTTGGTCTTTAAATTCATAGTTTGATGTAACCAAGAAATCCTGGAAAATTGGAACCCCATAAAAAAATTGAATTCACAGTAAATTCTGTAGACCCTGAGACAAGAAAGTTTCATTCACCTGTCATTTGCTGTAACTTTTGTGTGCAAATAAACCTTTGCAATAGTATACAACATGACAGCCACTGAGCAAGAGACATGAATATGATGTTAAATGATAGACTTGACTAATAATAAACCAACTGGATACATGTTGTATGACTTGTCTATCAAACTGCATGTCAGAGACATGAAACTAATTCTGAATCAAACTTTTGAACAGAAAAAAAGCAGCATGTATGCATGACTTAATGGCACATCAGCTCAATCCTGGCTATATAGTGCCAATTAAAATTCAAGTTCCACAAATTTTCTTACAGTAACCTCCTCCTGTTTTTGTTCCTTTGTTTCATTAATTTCCTTTCTGTCCATTTTAGGCTCCTTCTTTTCTGATTTGGTTGGTGTTTCCTCTTTCAAATTTTTAGCTGTTCTTGCCTTTTCTTTTATTTCTTCAATCTCATCTGGATCCCTCCTGAATTTATTCAGAGCCTGTGCAGTCTTCTTGGATAATTTACTGTTCTTTTCTTCTTCCTCTTTAAATATATCTTCATCCTTTTTTGCTGATTTTTCAACTATTTTATCTGTCTTTTCATCATTTTCTCTCCTGTTATCATTGCATTTAGTTGATGTTTCTACAGAGTTTTGTTCTTTTTTAGAAATTTTCTCTAACTGCTGTCCATTTTCCTCCTCTCCCTCACTCTCACTATCCAGAACACGGGTTCTTTTTCTGGCTGGAGCCTTGATGGGGGAGTCCTGATCTTTATCTGGCGAACTATTCTTTGGCTTCAATGGAGACTTTTCCACTTTGCTAAAAAATAAAGAAATTCCTTACCTCATCTGTAAAAAGATGCCATCTCTGTGATGATGACATTTTATCTTTTAAGCAAATATACAAGAGCACTGTGAAAGGCACATTATATGCCTGCCCTGTGCCTTATAGTCCTCTATGTAGGCACATTATATGCCTGCCCTGTGCCTTATAGTCCTCTATGTAGGCACATTATATGCCTGCCCTGTGCCTTATAGTCCTCTATGTAGGCACATTATATGCCTGCCCTGTGCCTTATAGTCCTCTATGTAGGCACATTATATGCCTGCCCTGTGCCTTATAGTCCTCTATGTAGGCACATTATATGCCTGCCCTGTGCCTTATAGTCCTCTATGTAGGCACATTATATGCCTGATCTGTGCCTTATAGTCCTCTATGTAGGCACTAGTAGGGCATAGTTAACTCTGGAGATTATTGACCAATGGGTCTCAATGACTTGGACCTTTGGTCAAGGCATGTGGTCTTGAACTAAACTTACGGTGCAGAAACCATTATTTTCTTATTGTACTTACCATGACTGTGACCTCTGACATTTAGACCCCAAAGTCTATAGATTTCTTTATGATCCGAAGTGCAAGCTTACCACAAGTTTTGCTCAAGGAATTTACTCTAAAATAAAAGTTTATCTGCAAAACCATTTTATTTCAGTCACAATTACCCTGACCTTCTGACCCCAAAATCAATATGCCTCTTCCATACCTTAAGTGCAAACCCTCCAAAACTTTGATCAAGGTGCATCAAAAACTAAGTTATTATGCAAAAACCATTTTTCTTGTTTCTGTCACAGTGACCTAGACCTTTGATCTTTTGACTCTAAAATTACTAGGCTTTTTTCTTACCCAACATGCAAGTCATCTGCAAACATTGGTAATGGTATATGGGTTGAGAACTAAAATTTGTGTGCAGAAACAATTTTTTCTTCTTTGGTCAGTGACCTTGACCTTTTTTTAAAAATCCAAAATCAATTAGCTTCTTCTTACTGTAAGTGTAAGTCTTCCACAATGTTTTGGCCCATGTCTCTGATGTGGAACTAAGGTTGTTGTGCAGAAACTAGTTTTCTTCTTTCAGTCAGTGATCATGACCTTTGACCATTTGACCCCAAAATGGAAAGGCTTCTTCCTTATCCCAAGTACAAGAAATCCACAAAGTTGGTAACTGTAGAATGGTGGAGAACTCAGGTTATAGTGTGGAAACCATTTTTCTTCTTGAAGTCAGTTATCTTGACCTTCAACCTTTTGACCCCAAAATCAATAGAGTTCTTTCCTACCTAAATGAAAGCCATCCACAAATTTAGGTAGCTGTAGATGGTGGACAACTCAAGTTATTGTGCCAAAACAAGATCGGTAACAGACAGATGGACAGACACCAGATAGACAGATGAATGGACAACATCAAAACATATGTTCCACCTTATGACTGGTGTATAATACACTCTGCTTTATGAGATGAATATAAAAATGAAAATGACCAAAAAAGGTTACTTGGAGTGGTAGAAAAGGGGAATTGCTTATGGTAAAAAACAACACCCAGAGAGATGGTTGGTAAGTCCCCTACCATGACCATACTGTATAATATCATATTTTAAAGATCTATATGAAAGTTTTCTTAAAATCCTTTTCAAATCCTCTGTATGATAATCCCTTATCGCTACTATTTCAATTTGCAGATTCGTACCAAAAATAATATTTTAAACCTGTAAATATTTTCAGAATTAACACAAGCCAAGCACTGGAAATTTGGATACTGTGCAACAGATGAGAACATACATATATATTCTACAGAATATGTGGTGGTTTATCGTATTTATTTTCTTCTTCTTACATTGACAATTTTAGTTGAAAGAAATGAAATTGTAATTCTTTAAATTAAATAAAATCCAACTGGTCGAAAACACAGTGAAATTGTAATTCATATTTCATCTCTTCAGTTCTCTGTGAAAAATCTTACCTGAAAATGAAATATACAAAACATACTTTATGATATTCAAGAACAATAGAAATAACAGTTTTCATTCAACAAGCTATAGCCAAAATATTTCACAATATAAGACCATAGGAAAAAATATATAAACATGTATGCATATAATCTGCAGAATTAAGCAATGGTTATCCTGCTCCAAAATATCCCAATTTTTTCGATTTATTTCCGATTTTAACTTTTTATTCCATTTTATTCTTGTTCAGTGTACTTAATTTTAGAAAGTAATATAACCATATCAAACCATTTGGTATTTAGTCTCCCTCTCTTTCATACTCTCAGTTGTAAATAGGAAGTCACTGTTATCTTTTCTTTCATTTGCTGGCATATGTGGCACACCCACATGTGTTAATTGATATGATATTGCAAAATTTGATCTAACAGTAGAATCAAATGCATTATAGAATATCACTGCTGGGACTAGAATTGCATAAGTCTACTTAAAAATCACAGAAATTCTGTTGGTATTACAATCCAAAAAACAGCTGCTGAAAACAAAAAATAGATATAACTTAAGTTGAATAAATAAATACAAAAATACATAAATATTTTTGCATTTGTTCAAAATCCTGTTGGTCTAAAGCAACCATTACTACTACAACAGTTAAAATGATGCATGATGATCTGAATTTTAATTAAACTCAATATATATTCATACAAATCCGTATTTATGAGTGCACAATGTTCATCTTTTTGCATGTTAGTCACACTTACCCTTTCAATTGTTGTCTCATGGTCTTAACAATTAAAACTCGAGGGATGTGATAATATAGAAACTATTTTTTGACACAATAATAGCTTACCTCATTTTGGCCAGTTTTACTGACTTGATTATGAGTTGGTAAGAGGGACAAAGTCTTGTTGGTGCAGCCATGACTCACTTACAGTACAGGTCACGCAATGTTTCATTTCTCTAAGCACCACGGTGGGGGTGTAGAGAGTGTGGAGAGGATTAAGAAAAAGTCCCTCCACCATCTCCACATACGTCCCGACAGAATTGCAGTGGCTTCTTGTGGAGAATAGCTCTGAACACCACACTTTCTCGTGGAGTTGCACTTGACCACCACTGCAGAATGGATGTGGTCTTGATAAAGGCCGCGTGATTTACTCATTATGATCCCACAAAGAATGCACTAAGGAATTTCAGAGAGAGAGAGAGAGAGAGAGAGAGCACAGTGTGTACCAACTTATCTATGTCATTGTCCTTATAAATTAACAGACAAGTTTTTTTTTATTTTTTTATTCTTCCAAATCAAATTTTATATAACATAAATGTTATCAGCTATATGTTAAATGAAAAATACAATGTATCAAATCATCAAATTCTTTTGCAAGAGACAGAGAGAGGCAATGTACTCATGACTGCTGAAGACAAGTAAATCTGTATTCATTTTCATGATACATTCATTCCCCCCCCCCCCAAAAAAACTATATAAAACAATGCTGTATACTTGATGAGGAAGTTTCATATGCAGCTGCTATTTTTTTAAAAAAAGGAATGATCATATTGGTCTCTTCAAAAGCGTGTCTGTCTGAAGCAGATGCATCTACATTAAAGTCCCATTTTGTTGGTGAAGACATTCTTAGCAACATGTATATTAATATATTTATATGGATATTTTTTGTTTTTAAAAAATAAACCATGGGCTCAATTCGCAACATGGGGAGAGAGAGAAGGGAGTATGTTGTGAGCGCTCACTGATAAATGCGCTGCAGGACTCCGATTTATATCTAAAAGTGAATGTCATTATTTTAAATGAACCATGATTGGGAAAAGATGTCAAATTAAACCACGAGAATAACAGAGGAGAGAACAAATAGCGAATAAAAGGATTAAAGTTGGGGACTAAAGGATTGGGTGCACATTGTCTTAACATCATGAAAATGGAATATCAAAAACTTGATTTTATTATCATCTTAAAGTCTACTGAAAATACCATTTACCAAATCCTCAAATTTCTTTGAGAGAGAAAGAGAGAATGATCTGTATGCGGGATTACTGAAGACAGACGACTACATGACTGCACTTATTTCCACTAAAACTGGATACAAGGTACATAAAACAATCCAGGATATTGGACTGGAATTCAGTCTTTCTTTGTAAAATCAAAAAGTATACATGATTCGACATATGTTTGGTTTGGTTTGGGGTTCTACAGCACAGCAACAGATGAATTCAAGACAGAGTTGGACTGGCAGTCTAGCACCACCACCCCCTCCCGAATTTGCTGACAATTTCAGGTGCCGAGGCAATTAGAAATGGTTTGCCTGTTATGGTGTCCCTGCACAAGGCACTTCACATTTTTCTTTGCATAAGAAACACAAACAAATTCAAATTTTAATATAAACAATGATCGGCAGTACAGTAGCTTTCCTATAAATAAGTACACTAAGTAAACCAGTTTTACTGACTTGACACTAAAGAGGGGGGGGGGGGGGAAGATTTTGATTTTGGATTATGCCAAAACAAGAAAATGCAAACAGGCAAACTATAATTGATGGTGAGAGGTGTTTCTCCGTTGTTGGAAAATAAAAATCTGAAAATCTCTGATTTCAAATTAACTATCACAGACAGGGAGAGTGGGATTAATCGTGGAATCCTACATCATTGTCCATTTCAGCAATAAATTTAATTCAGTTTTATTGCAGATAATTAACAAACTTTTGGTGTTAATTGCTGTGTTATAATTGGGGCTGTTAAATATGACGCTCGAAGTCAGATGACATCATGTAATATAAATGACACCTTCCCAAGCCAAAATTTACAGATTCATTTGATTCTTGTCAGTATATTTGATAACAGTGCTGACAGACAACGGCTACTGCTTTGATCTCAGTAGAACATCCACTGATGTCAAGTGTCTCTTAGGGACAGACCATTCAATTTTATAATTGGGGGAGGGGAGGGGAGACAGGATTAGGATTCTTTTTGAAAAGCTTTAAAACGGTTGTCTTGCTCTGATTTGTGGGGAATAAAGACCTTACTCTATACTTCATTTTACTTGAAACAAATTTTTATCTTGTAAATAAAAGAAGAAAAAAAAAATCCCAGTCAGAAAGAAAATCCCAGTCCCCACACCCCTCCAAATTAAATGGTTGGTCCCTTAACATATGCATGCAGTGGGCCTATTGTGTCAGAATCTAGCTGGCTCACAGTTGTGTATATTCAACCTCATGAACACATGCTGTTGTTGACAGTGTTTATCGCCATTACTGCTTAAGGACTATGTACATGGTTTGCATTTCAGTGTAAATTCAGTGTTTTCTGTTCTTTTCTTTATTTTAACTAGCAATGGTCATCGTTTGGAATTTACCTATCCTTATCTCAGAGGATTACTTTTCCTTTGTAAGAACAGGATAAATTTATGCTGTTCAAGGGAAGCCAAAATGTGTGCCTCTCGTCAAGTTGGCGAGCAAGTTGGTTCAGATTTCTTTGAATAAAGTAAAAATGTAACATTCCTAGAAGTGTCCTTTATCTACTTTCCATGGATCATGACGTAAACTTCTTGGTCTACATCATTTAAACTGAAATGAGAATGCACATAAATTTTGGACATCGGCAATAACTGCGAACAGAAGTATATTGCACAGAAGCTGATCAACCTTTTCTAAACACACATGTATTACAACACTCATTTGAAATTATTATTTTAAGTGTCAAATAGATATAATCAACATAAAGACAACTGATTCTTCAAATGGTATCCAATTGTAAATCACTCTGACATCTCAGTCTTTCTATGAGTGGTCTTCAGGCATTGGCTATTCAAATGTCAATTAGTAATGTCAACCAGCCCCCTCTGCAGCGAAGAAACACAAGACGTGCCTGCTGAGTCACGGTGGCGATTTGTAGGTATTTACCCCTTTACTGCGGAGCTTCATCATGGAGCAAGCATGGAGGGGATTAACTGCCACACCATGATGTATGGAGAAACAAAAATTCGCATGAAGTGTACTGTACCTACAACTTACATGGCCTGAATGGGTAAGAGAGATAAGAAGCTGAAAGGACTGGCAGCCAGTCTACAAGTAATACACAGAGCTTGGTAAATGCAGATGTGTAAAAGTTACTGTGCAAAAATGAAAAAGGTTACAGACGGAATTATTAATGGATGGACAGACATCATAACATTAAAGGCTCCACCTTTCAGCAGGTGTATAAAACTCCAAGCACTCATACTGAAGCACACATAGTGTGATTTGATCTTTTAGTATCTACCCCTTCCCTAACCCTACAATGTCTCTTTGAACTCCCATTTCACACCTAGCACTGTTCTCTCAAAAAAGACTGGCAAGTATGCTAATGTGTGAAAATAACTAAAAAGATTTCAGAATGAAACCTCAGACCTTTTCTCCTTATCATTAACTGTTGTATCTGTTTTAGCCTCATCAGTACTCTCCTTTTTCTGCTTTGGGGCAGCAAAAAAGGACCTGAAGAGAAAGATATAAAGTGAATGAATGACTTGTCAAGGCAAATTACATAAATTTCAAGCATGGTGGAAATACATATTTTGCTTTCTGCAATCTGTAGTTTAAGGCATGCTGCCAAGTTATCACGAGTTTGTCGACTAACCTGAATTGTAGAAATAATTTTGGGGGGGATTTTGCAATGACATTCATACATACCACATATAAGTTGAATCCAACTGCAAACAGCATAGACCCAGATCTGTTGTTGCATAGTGTGCATGCAGACTTGTGTCATTACTGTTTCTTAGGACTAATCAGTTGAACAAACAGAGACCATGATCTGATGGTGCATTATGTATATATGATCATTCATTTGTTGTGTTACAAGAAGAAGTGATAAACTAGAAATAAACAGTAGAACAGCATCATACCAATGCTCTTTGTTACTCATTCTGACAGACTCATAGTTTTTACTGTTACTCATTCTGACACAGACTCATAGTTGTTACTGTTACTCATTCTGACACAAACTCATAGTTGTTACTTTGTAGACTCATAGTTGTTACTGTTACTCATTCTGACACAAACTCAGTTGTTACTTTGTTACTCATTCTGATAGACTCATAGTTGTTACTGTTACTCATTCTGACACTGACTCACAGTTGTTACTGTTACTCATTTTGACACAAACTCATAGTTGTTACTTTGTTACTTATTCTCTGACACAGACTCATAGTTGTTACTGTTACTCATTCTGACACAGACTCATAGTTGTTACTGTTACTCATTCTCTGACACGGACTCACAGTTGTTACTGTTACTCATTCTCTGACACAGACTCATAGTTGTTACTGTTACTCATTCTCTGACAGACTCATAGTTGTTACTGTTACTCATTCTGACACAGACTCATAGTTGTTACTTTTACTCATTCTGACACAAACTCATAGTTGTCACTTTGTTACTCGTTCTCTGACACTGGCTCACAGTTGTTACTTGTTTACTCATTCTCTGACACTGACTCACAGTTGTTACTTTGTTCCTCATTCTGACACTGAATCACAGTTGTTACTTTGTTCCTCATTCTGACACTGAATCACAGTTGTTACTTTAAAAGTGGATATTCAACTCTTCAATAATCAATATTAGAGCTTAAACAAAAAGCCAAACATTCAAATCAGAATAATTTGCATAAACATTCTAACAGAAAATCGATATTTGAATATTCGTTTGTTTACCTAGGAAGTAGTGATACCTAAAACCAAACTCGGCAGTCGATCCTGCTTACCATGGATCGCTGCAAGTGTTTTGTCAGCATTTTGCAAAAGAAACAAAGGCAAAATGTATACAATGCAACAATGAATTAATTTACAAGGAAACAACTTCAAATCTGCTAAATTACCTAAAATTCAAAACACCCACTCACAAGGTAATCATGATGTAAAAATTATGAAGTCACATTCATCACAACATCCACATTTCTATGGTTGTTCAGAAGCTCTTTAAAAGTTAATATGTAGTAAGACAACGTGATAAAAAACATGGCAGTGAACAAGGGTAATATAAAAGTCAGCAAAGCCTTTATATTTTAACCAATGTATCCAAATTTCATTTTGGTATTTTCTGCACATGATTACTATAAACCAAAAAGGGTCCGATTTTAAAAACCAACTGAGTCACTGAATACACATTTTTGCACACAGTCAATTTACATCTAAAGTCAATTCATGTGATTTTCATTGTGAATTGATTACTGCATATAGAATTAGTTGAGATAGTTCCCGGATTTAACTGAACAATTGAGAGTTACTGCACTTTTATACTGTTAGTCCATTTTTAATGCTAAATTAGCATTTTAGGTGATAATGAGTTTGTGGATAAACAGGAAAAATAACACTTACATTCATTTGAATAGTGTCAATAAAAACAAATGTATTCAAGACCCCTAAAATGTCTTTTAATTACATTTTAGATTTAGATTTGGATCACTGAGCTCACATTGTTTTTAATTCAATTTGGCAGATGTGGCGGGTGTCAAGTTAATATTTGTTACATGAAACTCACCGAGACATAATCCTGGATATTTACACTATGTTTTATGACCCAATTTGTATGTTCTGAATTAAAAATGACAACATGGATCATATCCCATCAAAGTTCCATGGTGACTGTACTGTAAACTGAACAGAAATAATTAACTTGTAATTTTGAATAAACAGCTCTTTCAGGCCAGATGTATTAAAAAAACAATAGTTACTGTGTATTATTAATCCCAATCTTTGTCTCCTTAAAAGCTTCCCATCCACTTGTTAAGCTCGATTATACATGGGAAAAGTCTGTTTATTTAAAATCTAAGTCAACTTGATATATTTTAAAACAAATTTATGCCTTTTTTACAAATCCACTTACATATTTTTAAGATCTGTGCACCCTCCACATGTCATTTAAGATTTAATTGTATGTAAAATAACAAATACTAATTCTACCAGCATAAGATAATGATGAAAATTGAACTTCTGCTGGCATTCTGTGGTGGAGGGAGAAGCGCTACAGTTTTTGCTAGGTAAGAATTAAAAATATGTACAATTTTAATTTGCATATTTCATGAATCTATATAAATGTGTTGTAAAATTGAGAACTAGGAAGCCTAATGCTTCCAGAGGCTCAGACCCATTATGAAAGTCATCTTTTTGATGGCATACTGAGTACCTGTTTCACAGTTTTTCAACAAATGTGATTAGATATATTCACTTCATTAAAGAAAATTAACCCTTAGTTTAACTGAATTCATCATTCATTGGTTACCATTGCTCTTCAACCAACTGAAATGGCGGTTAACAGAATTTAAAAAACACAACCACATGTTTGTGCCTGGATTTACTTTGGTATGGGAAAAGGCATCTGAGCAAGTATAGTATGACTAAAGCAATCAGACTCTGTGTCGTGTAAAATATTCTTTAAAATTTAGCCCCCTCAATCATGGTTACAGACCGTTTTGGACCAAACCTAGTACAGCCCAGGAAATACAGTCAGGATGTTTCAGACCACTATATCAACTGGGACAGTTCAGCCCCTATATGTGGGATGTTTCAGCCCACTATACTTTAATGTAGACAGTATATAAAAAGTGCATGTTGATTCAGCAATATTGATAAAGAATATTTGTGACTTATTATACATATGTGTATGATGTGTTTGTAGTTATGGTTTATGTTATTTTAATTTCTAATTTAAATACAAGTTTTGTACAAAAGTTATGTTTTTAGTGTGTATAATTTGCATGTTGAACTATTTATGTATTGAATTTGTACATTTAAATAAAAGAGAATATTAATGTGTATTGTTTTTTAGCCAACAGCTATATGTCTTGACATCATAATGGGTTTATTTATGGCAATGTTCCACGTTTATTGTTGTTATTATTTAAGAATAAATAATTATATATATTTTTGTTGTAGTTCTTTTGACTTTAATGAAAAAAATTGTGTTTATTTGTAAAAGTGTAATTGCATAATGTTTGTAAAAGATTTTCTCATAGTTTCATGATGAAGGGAGGTCATAGGAATTAGATCAAAACTGTCCTCTTAGATCAACACAAACAAGATTAGTTATCCGTGTTAGAAACAATTGTCCACAGGAGAAAATTTTGAAATTTATAAAACACGTATCCAATTGGAATATTTAATTTTAAAAAAGTGCACTTAGCTATGATTTTTCTGTCTTTTTCCTTTTTTTTTCTTCTCTTCTCCTTATTTATATTATACTATGATTGTTTCTTATACAGTAAAACCTGTCGTGAAGGACCACCACTTCTGCCAGCAAAAAGCGGTCTCTCAAGACAGGTGGTCTCCCATAACCACTTTGTTAAAGATAACCAGTTTTCCTAGTCTAAATTCAACAGGGCTTAAGAAAGAAAAATACCCACAATTCCTGCACACGTATTTTATGTTTATTCTTTATTGATAGTTTTTGTTAAAATATTGCATTCATTTCATTCTAAAATAATTGAAGCAGTCAAGATATACATCTATTATAAGACATTCACATTTATATTTGAAGATCACGTATGCATGTATTAGGATATGAATTGCAAAAACAAGTAAAGCAATATTTATTTTGTATATGAATTGCACTGTAGCGGTTTTGGGTCAATATGGAATAGGTGTTTATGTACCAATGAATGACATCAAAAGACTAAATTACCCCTCCAGAAACAAAATAGACTTTCTTAGAGACAAAAGCCAAAGGCTTAATTCACTGATGGCATAAAGAGATTAAATCTTATACAAAGGGTGTAACCGGCTGCACTACGGTGAATATATGATAGCTTGGTTTGTGTGATTCATTAACTGTAATATCAAAAAAGCAACAAACAACACGAACCTCTTACAATGACAATCGAATCCGGAAAGCAATAATCACTTATTAAAGACAAGACCAAAGAACCCAGGCATTACGAATTCACTTCAAAGACAAACGACGTACTCGAATGCTACAGGCCTTTAAGAAGATTTCTCATTATGACATTATCAGCATTGTGTGGTATTTCACAAAAGATAAATAGTCATTACGAACCTTTTAATTGACTATGTACATCCTGGACTGCTCCCTTTGAAGAAGGAATAGTTAATTGTAATGGGGATTTATATGACTTTGATACTACAATGGCGGTTAATGACGTGCTTTAGTCTGGTTTACATTCTGTAGCATGTAATGATACCTGGATGACATGTCGATTTTAGCAAACTGCTAGCCAGACTAAGACTTAATTTTTTGTTGTTGTTGTTTAGACCAATTATCCTAAGCGGTCATGTTTACAATGGATGAAATAAAGATCAGTGAAGTTTGTCTCTATTTTTGTGATGCTGGTCGTTCATAGTAGTGTCATTTAGAACAATCTGAACTTTGCCTGCAGACCCTCGTGGTTACAAAGGATTAAATAATGGTCAGTGGTGTTTATCTCTGGTTTTGCGATGCGGTCGTTCACAGCAGTGTCGAAATGCATATTTTGCCTAAAAAATAGTGGTCGCTGGTCGTGTTCTGCAGGTTCTGGTCACAACAGTGCATTTATATAATAAAATCAATCCATCCATGACGATTGTGGTCATAAATGGCAGGTGGTCGCTCATAGCAGAGGTCGCTCAAGACAGCCTTTACTGTATAACTGAACTTTGTACTTGACTCACATGCCATATAAGGCCTGAGTATGATTACTTTTCCAATAAAGCTTTGTCATGTTCTGTTCTGTAACATATATCTTTCATTTACACAAATGTGAAAATGTCATCTTTGATCTTTGACCACTAATAACAGTCACAATTAGTTGCATTCTCTTAAGTTAATATCCAAGGGCTTAGCAGGTTGGGAAACTTTCTTTAAATGTGCGATATTCAACAGTACTGTTTGTCGCAGTGTTACATGAATAGGCGTATTGCAATAACCTGAAGGACCATTGCAATCAACATAAACCAAAGTCTTAAATACAACTAAAAGAAGACAATGCCATTAATCTGTTTTGAAACAAAGACTACGGACCGCCTGTATATAATGTTTGTAACACATCTTCATTTACAAAAATGTGAAAATGTCATCTTTGATCCTTAATTGGACTATTAAAGATAGGCACAATTTGTTGTTATCTCTTTAAGTTAATAGCCTTTAATAAGTGTTTGTAAATTAAATTGATATTTATGAAAGCATGCTTTATATTCAATTATAAAATGTTGAAAAATTGCATGGCTTTACAAATCCACTTGTAATCACACCACAGTACATATATCAGTACCTTTATTTAGTGTTTATATGTACCACATTCTTCAATTACATAACTTGTAACAGTTTCTTTCATCTATCAATTGACTGTTTTGATGCAATATCGCCAATTTCAAGGTGATGTGATTAAAATTTAGTTACCACATTTCTGACCTTAGTTGTTTAATTTTTCAGTTCAAAGTCTTTTACCTACACATCTCTTTTTTTTCTCTTTCTCCATAGCCCTTTTCTGACAATCCATTTATATGTATATGTATTTGCATGTATCTTATTTGATAACTTTAATTATCGGCATATGACTTTAAACAAATATACAAAAAAAAAAAAAAAGTTCTAAATTTGTAAAATAAATAAAATGTGATTCCACACTATTGACAATTACTGAGTTATTCCATATACCAATTAATATTATCATCATTATTCAAACATCGTTATAAAACTAATACAGTATATTCCAATGACGACATCATTATTAAAGTAGCACAGTATATCCCTTCCTTAATGATACTTATAATAATACTAGTAGTAGTGGTACACTGTAGTAGTAGTAGTAGTATCCAATTAAATGGATGACTGATCTTTGTTTTATACCAATGAAGTATGCATAAAGTACCTTTGTTTAGATTTAAGACTCGCAATCCAAGTGAGATACTAAAAATCATCGTAATTTGATGCCAACAATATGAATACAGTGCAGGGGATCTGCAAACAAGCGATCTTAAGAAGACAGCTGCGATGTATGGCAACATGTAGGTTATTGAACCAGGGTCAATTTACAATATCTATTGATATTTGATTACATGAGATTTCAATGATTTAAACAAAAATTAGAACGGCAACTGTTTCATCTGCTCCATGTTCCCAATAGGATATTTGAATAACATATGATGAAGGTGTCAATTTATAACTTAAATCTGTTGTCAATCTAAAAGTGGGGTTTGTGGAGTTTAGTTTATAATAATGCATAAGAAATTTGAATGGGCTGAATACAATATGGGGCAAATACAGCACAGGGGATCTGTGAACAAGTGATCTTAAGACAGTAGCGATGTATGGAACATGTAGATATAGGTATTTCACATTGAGTGCCGGTTTGCAGATTTCCCACAATCTTTTGTCCAATGTCCCCCACATTTTGACCATGTGCGCACTTTTTCATCATAAAAAAAATCAAAAATATGCCTACAACTTTTCATTATTGGATGTCCACCCATGTCTGCTGGGGTTAGCTATGGCCAAATTTGCAAAAGGTGATAAAACTGTAAGATGGCAATGAATATCTATTTTGAAAAATGTATCTGGCAATGAATATCTATTTTGAAAAATGTATCTGGCAATGAATATCTATTTTGAAAAATGTATCTTGCAATGAAAACATTCAAAGTCTGCTATAGTCAGCCGAGTTGCAATGTAGAGTGTTTGATGACTGTTAGTGCAACATATTTTCCAGATTAAAGTCACCCTGGCGAGACAGATTCAATTTATTTCAAGGTTGAATTAATGACAAAAGAGACTAAATTTATGCAAATACGCAATTTTTAATTTTATTAATGATTTGTTAGTTTGGAAAGAGAAGTAATTTAGAAGGCGTAGGTATTTATTATAATAAATGCTGGTAAATAATGAGTGAACACTCAGGTTAAATGAGAGCATGATCCAGAATGGAAAATTCCATGATGCAGCTCATTTCAGGTTAACCAGATACTCAAACGTGTTAATTTTTTCACGACTTACTTGAGCACGTGATAAAACTTTTACTGCACTATGTAAGTGTTCAAGGTGGCAAAACTGCAGAAGCAAATGAGATTATCTCGTTTTTATAACACTATTAGTGCATTATGTACTATTATTTTTATTTGCCCCTCTAAAATGTTGTGTCCCCTAAATTTGGAGGGAGGGGGACACAGTGTCCCCTGGCTGTGGGATCCTATGTGCAACACTGTATAATCCAGGTCAATCGGCAATATCTACTGTTACTTGATCACATAAGAGAGATTTCCATGATTTAATTTTGTAACAAACAAAAATTTGATGCAATTTATTGCTATCTTGTTCTTTGTTTCAATTGTAGCATTAAACTTCTGCAGTGTGCTGGGCCAGTATGTGTATTCTTACTCTAGTATCTTTTTATGAAATTGGACAGGATAGGTAGTTTTAAATGTCACCAGTTTGATTACACTGATCCTTGATCCAACTAACATTTGTCTGGTCAATCCATTTAATTTAGAATAGCTTTCAATTTAATTTGTTTTTATTTTATCCCAATACATATTCAGCTGATATTTCACTATGATCACTGGTACTTTGCTCCTCAACATTATACTTTGTGTTATACTGTGTATCTATTTTTATTATTCTTATTTATGAAAGCATTTTTTATAATAATAAAATGTTTAAACATTGTGTGGCGTATTTTACCTGTTTGTAATCACAATAACTGGATATACAACAGCATTTTAACATGATTGCCATTATACAAAAACCATGTTGTCAGTAAAGAGTTACCTCCCTTGTGACCGTTTATACTGAACAACCATGAAAATCGTTTTAGCGATTCACACTGCTGACAATTACTGAGAGTTATTTCATATATACATTAATATTATCATCATTACTATAAAATTAACACAGTAAACATCATTATTAAAGTAGCACAGTATTTCCCTAATAGTAATAAAACGTTATGTGGGCCGAAATGTCACAATCAAAAGTTGCAATTGGGATGAATCATCCCAGACCGAACTGATTTGGGGCCAAAATGACCCACAGCCCCCATCATAGAGATCAGAGTCGTATTACATTGTTACAGGACCAAGACTGCCACAAGACAAAAAAGGCAATAACAAAAATTGCTGGAGGAAAGTGATGTCATTATGCGCATCTTCATGTCATGACCATGATGTTGACCAAGTTTCATAGCAAAACATCACAACTGAGGGTCTATTTGCGCTAACATGATTGTGCCACACAGTTACAATACATAAAGGGCAGTAACTTTACCAAAACTTTCAGGAGCAAAGTGATTTTTCGGGTGCCTTTTGTTGATGTACACATCTCGGGTTATGACTATAATATTTACCAAGTTTCTGTGAATTCCATTAAAAACTGCAAGACTAGTTGCGCTAACGAGTGCCGGATGCAAGGACAAACGGACACGAGGATTACTAATTACCCCAGAGGCAGGGTATAAAAAGCTGCAGCGAACATGTTGGTCTATACTCAGGAACAGTTTCATATTTCCTGAAACAGTCGCAAATAAATTACAACTATGCTCTTATTTCTGATATTACGGCATGAATATGACAATAAATAAAATTCAAACTGACATAATAGATCGCTGCATTTTTGAAATAACGGGTGTTTTCTCCTTGCGAAATTTTTACACCACTTTCCCGCTTTTATTTCACAGGAAATTAACTATTGTCCATCTCGTTGAAGATTATTTAAGGGGAAGTAACTGTAAAAAAAAGTCTCCTGTAATAAATGTTATTTTTCTCTGCTGATTGAGGATTTGATGATTCTGTTTTTAAGTAAAATTACAGCTGTTATTTAAAAGGCAAATTAATTCATACAAATGTTACAGATACTTAAAAATTATCAATGTTCATTATCGGTTGGTATAAAGTGCGAAAAGGACGTACCGTCTACGAAAAGGACCCAGTACGTTTTTACTAACAGTTTCAATCAATATTTCTATTTCACAAATGAATTTGTTGGTGTAGTAACTCATTTTACATAGCATTTAATATATATTTTTTACTATAAAGTGTTAAAAATGGGTCATTTTCGCGAAAAGGACACAGTACTGGTATACATAAAGATTTTGGCTCTTTTCTTCAGCTATTCTTTAGCTGTTGAAAATTTCTTTGTTTTTGATAGTCATCGTTTCTCTGCCTATTCATCCTCCTTTCTACTGTTTTCACCGAATCACCCTTTAGTTCTTCTTTCAGATCATTCCTCACTGATTGTTTCGTTCTTATGTATTTTATGTTTCTGTCTGTATTGATGACATTCCCATGGTACTCTCTCGGAGGAAACGTTCCAATATACTCAACAATGGTCACATTTGTCAGGACGTACGCCATAAATGTTGGACAGTTTCCTAACCAAGATACTCTCCTCTTAAATTGGTCTTTACCGGCGTTTGAAGCGTTGAGCTTTTGGTAGAGACGGTGGATTGTAAGGATATCATTTTTGCTTGGTTGAGGTTCTATTGCAACAAATTGACGTTTCTTGTCCACCTGTTTTTCTAAACAATCTTGTCCTTGCCGGTTAACCACAGTTATTAATTTTCCATTCCTTTCAGTAGTGTAGTTGGATGTTGGGGTTGCTGGTTTTTTCCAAGCACCACAGTCGTCCCATATTTCAGACCTCTTTCCATTTCTACGATTTTCAACATTTCTTGAATTGTCTATCACGAAGTACATTCCGTCTTTTGTCCCTGTCGGAATTTCCTCCATGATGGTATATGACTCTTTGAAAATATTTATCATTGGGTTTATGTCCATGAATTGGTTACAAAGTGGTCCTATGGTAAAATTTGTATCATCGACGTCGCATTCTTTTGCAGTGTTTAATTTATCATTGTCACCTTCATTCCTAGAACTTTCATTATTTGCATTTGTTGCATTTTTTGCCTCCATGCTTTCATGTTTGTCACTGTTATCAGTTTCATCCTGAATAGACGACTGCCCACAAATGGATTCCTCCCTAATTGTAGATAAGTTGTTCACATGCACAAAATAAACGTCGCCATCTATATCTGCAGTATCCACGGGACTGAATAAGGCACAGTCTGGGCATATTCAGAGAATGCCGCCGTTTTGTAAGCATTCTCTGCGTGGTCTCGACCGTCTGTATTCGAACATTCAGATGTATCTGGTGACAAATATATAGAGTGTTCTTCGGAAATAACTGCTTCACTTTGCTGCGTTGCTTGTTTTTCGCATGTATTAGGTTGTAGCTGTTGCTTTTCGTTTACCAATGGTACAAAATGGTTTGGAATCCATTCGCGTCTGTTGCTACGATTACCAGAAAACAAGTTTCTGTCAGGCTTTACTGTATTTGTCCACATTATAGTTATTTCCCCCTTTTCTGGGCGGTATGAAAGTAGTATTCAACGTTTGGAATGCAATGTGTTTGCTGCCATTTATATTTGGGTAGACCGATTCTATGGCCAGGTTGAGCATATCTGACAAGGCGATGAATCTCCAAACAGATGAATAAGTGCCTGGTTTGGCGCAGTCCATACAATCTTTGTCAAAGTTCGGAGAAATCAGCTCCAATCGTGGATATAGGCGGTGCCGAAGAATTCTATGCTTATTTGAAACCATTTCTAAACAACATCTATACCTTAATTCAACTGCCATCGATTCATTTCCAACCAAGCATGTAGACACTGAATTAAAAAGACAATCTCCATCACCAGTACTTTTCAGTGCAGCTTTTGTGCAGCAGTGATACTGTGATAAAATGAAATGAAAACTTGCTATTAGTGACGATTTTAGTTTTACGCTCATACCGATAAGAGAGGTCGCCCCCCCCCCCCTTAATATGAGATACACTGTATGGGGAAAAAAGGATGTGCGTACCTGTTTCAATCTTTCTATGCCCATCACATAGTCGAATACTCCGTCACCACTACTGCGGCATTGAATACATATGTAACCAAGCGCAATGTTCGACCATTCTCTGCTTTCTGGTTTGTCTATGTCCTGGCAACTGGAGTGAACCCATGCCTTACACGTCTATGTAGAATGGAAAATTTTAAGTAATATTATATATAACTGCAAAACAATGGAATGCCATATATTACTAATTGATTAATTAAATCTTTGTAGCCTTCTAGTAACAAGCCAATAATCACGGCAAATAAATTGTAAATGCACCCTGATAATAACCTAAGTTATTATCAGCATCATGATATGTTGCTATACTTTAATTTCTTATATGTATACAAAACACAACGATTGAGATACTTGGGTAAAATATAGCATCATTTTTATTATATTTTAGAGTTTCTTAACTCGAATATCAGGTTAGATGGTCCGATGCATCATTACAGAAAAATATATTTTTCTTTTCTTTACTCTGTTGAGTTGCCTCAAGTGACATTCTCTTAATGCAATAATGTCATTGATGCAAGATGACAGAATAACATTATTACACCCTTACTGCAAAAATGGCTAATCAACTAGGTAATAAGAAAAATGCACATACCTCACATAAATACAATCAGTTTTACAGTCATGAGAACATACAAAACAAGTATACTTCTTCGACATTTTGACGATGAACGCATAGAATGAATAAAAGCAACAGTATGCAGACCGTAATATATAACTAGTTTTCTGTACATTCAACAATTATCATTATCTTTTAATTTAAACACAAAAAAAAAATTGGGGCTATTGAAGAGATTCTTCTTTGATGTAAGTGTTCAAATATAGTAACAGATCTGTAACTCAATTAATTTGATGATAATTATCGCATTCACAAACGTCCACACGTTACCTTTACTTAAAGGATTAATTATGAGGTTGCAATAACACAATTATACCAAACACACGTGTGAGTATCAAGTCCATTTATCCATTGGGAGCGGCATTAATCAAACAGGCTTTGCACATTGATGGTTAGGTGCTCTCGCTATTATTGTTTGCAATTAAACTAATTAAGGGCTTCTTTTTATCTTTGCTCTAGTACAGTGTACACTTTCAATAATAATGTACATACAATTAAATAATACATTATAAAGTATATAGACGAAAAAAAAGTAACCACATGGCCACTGTTTTGACGATTGTTTTTCGGTGTTATTAATTATATTATTTCTCAATACAATAAAGTAAACTATTTGAATTTAGCACAAAGGTGAATGAGATAAACAGACTTACATCATTTCATTTCATTGTATATAACAACGCCATTATCTCGCGTAAAATCGGGGTTTGTTTCATTAAATGCAGATTTTAACTGCTGAACATACCTGGGAAATAAAGATAAATATCATATTTTAAACAAATATAACACTTTATAGTAAAAATATATATTAAATGCTATGTAAAATGAGTTACTTAAAAAAAAACATTTTCATTTGTGAAATAAAAATATTGATTGAAACTGTTAGTAAAAACGTACTGAGTCCTTTTCGCATACGGTAAGTCATTTTCGCGAAAAGGACCCATTTTTAGCACTTTCAAGTAAAAATATATATTAAATGCTATGTAAAATGAATTACTACCCAAAATAATTTCATTTATGAAATAGAAATATTGATTGAAAATGTTAGAAAAATCATCCTCGGTTCATTTTCGCAGACGGTAAGTACGTTTCGCGAAAATGACCCATTTTTATTACTTTATAGTACAAAATATATATTAAATGCTATGTAAAATGAGTTACTACACCAAAGAATTTCATTTGTGAAATAGAAATATTGATTGAAACTGTTAGTAAAAACGTACTGGGTCCTTTTCGTAGACGGTAAGTCCTTTTCGCGAAAAGGAGTCCTTTTCGCATGTTATACCAACCCGTCATTATTGATCCTTGACGTTGTAGTCAAGAGGTTATTCGTCACTTCCGTTAATATTACTGATTACGGTAGATTGACAGATCAGTTTACGAAAAGCAGTGGTTATCTTAACATAAGTCACAGAGATGACGATATTTCATAGATTTTAGTCTGGAATCAAGCCAAAGTAAGTGTTCAAATTTGTATCAGTTCTTTTAGGATATTATTAACTATATAAAACCCAAAGAAATTCGTTGGTTCATGCATTGCATATGGATTCTCACACCTTGCCAGTGCTTGCTGCAGCAGGGAACATGATCATGCATCATGTTCTTTATTTTCTGATCGCAAGAAGGTTAATATTTTCAAAGTTGTTTAAAATGAGAATCTTTGAATATTGAATTGGGAAAGTAACATCGTACTCCGTTGACCACTTTAGGCTAGAAGTGTCAAAATATGGCCGTTAACTGGTCACTTGAGAACGGTCATGTTTATTGAAGTAAAGTAAAATTAGATACCTACCGGATCCAAATGTCAATCGAGGCTACGATGTTGTAGCTGGTGTATTCTGTGTTTGAAGCATATGCACTGTTTTTCAATAAAGATCTTGACTTGACCACAGGTGGCTCACACAAGCTTAATTTGGAGGGAAAAAATCATAGAGTGACAACAGTTCCTCAGATTACTGCCATGACCCGTTCTGACAGTATCAACAGGGGATGATTTTTTCAGATTTATAGAATATACAAAAATGGAATGTTTTCTGCATAACTTGAGTGTGCAGATTTAAAAAATGAACATATCTTTATGATATCTTTTCAAATAAATTCACAGGAAGCATTCAAACACATGTACAGTCCACCATTTTTAATATTGGTCTTGAGTACTTTTTGCAAATTCTTGACCTCATGTTATTTCAAGCTGAAATTTGCATATTTCTTACATATGTTTATTTAGAAATGTTTTGAGAACATTCAGCTTTAAGAATAAATTGGCTTTTTCTATGTTCCAGGTAATTCAGAAGCCCCCCTGTGCATTTTTATGAAGCACCCCCCCCCCCCTAACATTTTTACATGAAATACTCTATTTTTTAGTCATACACAAGTTGAAATTATATGTTGCTTTTAAAATGGATTTTTTAGTCATACACAAGTTGAAATTATATGTTGCTCTTAAAATAGAATGTTTTCTGCATAATTTGAGTGCAGAATTCAAAAATGAACCCATCTTTATGATATCTTTTCAAATAAATTCACAGGTAGCATTCAAATACATGAGCCATCCACAATTGTTATTATTGATCTTTGGTCACTTTTTGCAAATTCTTGACATCATGTTATTTCAGGCTGACAGTTGCATATTTCTTATATATGGTTATATATATAAATGTTTTGTGAACATTAAGTGTCAAGAATAAATTCACCTTTTCTATATTCCAGGTACTTCTGAAGCCTTTCAGTTCCTTTTTATCATGCGCCCCCCTAACATTCTTGCATGAAATACCATAATCATGAGTCATACACAAGTTTAAATTGTATGTTACTCTTAAAAGCAATAGTGCAAATGCATTATAGTGTTCTTGTACATATATACATTGATCTGAAATCACAATTTAGTAAATAACAATTGCCATTTTAGAACTTAGTTATTAGATATTTTTGGTCAGTTTTCATAACTTTAAAATAAAATCATTGACAAAAAGCAAATAAATATAAAAATAACTGACTTTGAATACTTCCACAATTCTACTTCTGGCACTGGGTTGGTTCTCAAGAAATAGTTAGGATTATGTTTTTGTTTAAATAGAGAAATGCTACAGATCGATTTTCTGTTCTTTTATGATGACAATATTCATATTGATATTCACACAAAATGGCATGAAATAAATTTGTTTTCATTATTCAAAATTCTGAAAAATATTTTAACTTTTACCTCTTTCTCGCCTCTGCTAAACATGAACATTTTAATTTGAATACCAACGTCTCTAGATAAGAATAGTACCTAGACCAGATGACCTGACATTGATAATATCTCAGTGATCACAATCACATACAGTACATATTATCATTATCAGTATCACCCGTCGAGTCTCTAACCTCGAAAATAAATTACACAACAAAAGTTGTACCAAATTTTTTTAATAAATTTGGTGTAAAGAATGACAATACATTTGTATGATCAGATTCCTTGGTATAAACGTCTGTCCTTTCATAAAATCAAGTTTTTGTGTGTTTTTGAACCTAATTTATGTCGTATTGTTTACATTTTGTACATACCCATGTGTTGGGAAGAGTTGCCATTCGTGCTGGCATGGGTGACCTTTAAAAAAGACATAATTCGTGGGTTTTCGCAAATATTCGCACACATTTTACCATTATTCTCGTAAAAAGAACTTCAAAGTATTTAAAAAGTAGGCGTAGGTGAGCTTATATGTTCGTTTATTCAGTTTTTTTGCATTTTGAAAAATTCAGTTTTCGTTTTCTTTCGGCGAATATGTTGTAGAAAAGGACCAATGTCATATACGGTAAATATAGACATTCAACCTTTCAACCATTAATACATTTGGATATAATAATGTCGGCTTTTTACATACGAAAGCAGAGAAAGTACCAGGTGTAATGAGGTTGACATTTTGAGAAAATGTTAATCTTGATAACCAGTGCCCTCTAGCGGTAGCGCCTGTTGCTACTGACAGTAGATCCAGTCTATCATACTAGAAAAGAGACAAGGATAGTAAGTTTGAAATATTTCATTATACACCTGACCCTTGATCTCTGGCTTTTATTCCTGCCCATGCAGGCACTCAGCCATAATATATAGCTCATTTTACTTCCAGTATCATCCAACCTCCTGAAGTCGTTGGAGTCTTTCAATCGTGTGCCATGTTTCTCACAAACTAATGTGCTTGTTTCGAGATAATGATGTCATCAACTGTGTCACCAGCGTTTTTCAAGAGTGACAGGAAGTATTTTATAAGTAAAATCAGACAAAATGAGATTCAAACAGGTAATTTCATGTAATTTAAAAAAATCATAATGAAAATCTATATTTTCACTAATGCCTTTTTTGTGTCAGTCATTTTGGCCTTGAATTTTCTATTATATGCTAAAGATAGGTCTGCCGATCACATGATGGCTTTGTTTACATATCTTGAACAGGAAAACCGACTTTGGGAATTTATACAACGGGATAGCCAATGTAAATATTTGGTTTCAATCATGTGGGGTTCTTATACAACATAAGAAAAATGTACACTCAAAATGTATATTCACTATGGACTTTTTTGTTTCAGTATTATTTCATAATGAACATATATTCTACATCAAAAGACATTGAATCTGTTATAATAAAACGTGTATCCATTCACTGGTGTCTGTTTTTAAATTTCTCTCTCCTTCTGTCTGTCTGTCTCTCTCAGTCTATTGAGTCATGTATTTATATGGTAAAGAACAAGCAAGCAGTGAAGTAAGTGCACAAACTGCACATAGAATTAATGGAAAAAAATTATTCATATTTTTTTTTTTTTTTATTAATTTCAAAAACATGGAGATGCTATAAACTAATAATATCCATACCTTGGTCTAACTGGCATGTTCCGGTCAAATGCCACATGACTTTTTAGTCAGTGTCACGAACCATGGATGCACTTCCGGAAATAAGTAAACTTGCACATGGTCGTAAAAATGTTAATTCTGAACTAATCTACATGAATGCCAAACATTTTATAACGGTTAAATGAAGTAGATATAGTTGAACACTTTCTATGGTTATATGAATAGATTCTCATAATATTATAACAAACGCATTAAAATTCATGTTAAATCCATGAAATATGGCTGTTCAAGAATATATTTTTCTATTCATCAAGTCATTTTTGCTTTTCCGCACTGGACTAAACTGAAGTTACAGATCCCAAGATCATTTTGGGGGTAATAAATGCTATTTTAGCTCACATTGTTAAATTCTCAAGGAGTGTCCATTGTATTAATAATACTTTTCAATGTATTCTTCAAAGAATCAAAGAGAATACTGGATTTACACTTCAACAAGACTGAGACAATCCTGATTTTTATTTAGAAATAAAAAATGATATTTAATAATTAGAAAATGAATGTGTTACAGTACACGCATCACAGATTTCAGATTGCCAACTCAGTATGGTGGACATGGACATCCACTCAATCTATATATAGTGGAACTCCGTCAAGGATTTTAGTGAATTTTATGGCACCTCAGGCTGATTTTATTGCATTCGCCCCACGAGTCAGGACACTAAACAAACAAAATGGCAGAAACCCTGACACCATAAACCTAAGCATTTCCATTTCATACCATCACCAGTACAAACTATACAGTAGTAAGATTGCCCGTGGTATTTATCAGTGGCCTAGCTAGAAATCTATTTTCAGATAAATGTGCGTAACGTAGAAAAAAAATACATGTTTTTAATTCTTGAATAGTCTCCCATCCCTGTTGATCAACTTACCTGTTACTGTTAGCATATACATATGCAGAAATTTATATACTGTTTTGCATCAAGTGGTAACTCTATGTTCTTTCTCAATAAATGATACCGGTATTTCATAAAAGTGCTTGTTGTACTGGTTTTTAATTTCTCATAGTTCTCCTTTAATGTATATACTATTTCCAAGGCCACCTTTGAACAAGTTATTGAAAGCAGTACACAAAAACAAAAAAAAAGCTGTTCATGTAGGATAGTTATCATTTATTGCATTCACCTTTTAGATCAGTTTTTAAACACTTTTGTATCAAGTAAACCGCTTAAATAAATTTATGAAATTGAATAAATGTCAGAGACACATGCAGCAATAATAATTTTTGAACATGAAGATAAAATTTAGGACTAATAATTATGACCAATAGCAATTACAAACAAACTCTGTACTATTTATAGCATACATGCACTATGAAGTACAAGGGATATAATGACATGTATGTCATAATTCTTTCTCAGGTTTATTCAATAAAAATAATATGACATAGTATATCGACATACATGTAATACAAAAAAAGATACACAAGCTGTGCTAGAAAATGTTCTTCGGTATCTTTATCTATTGACTTAGAAAATTACATTATTTGAGAATATGACAATTTTCTAAATGCATGGAATTCATCTACATTGTATTGAAGCCTGTGCTCTATGAGTGGCCATTCATGTCATCCATGAAGTGATTTTCATGGAAAAGGTTACTTCGTTCATCACTTTTTTCATTAATCTATCATCAAGCACCAGCTGAGGAGTGACATTCTTTCTGTGAAGTCATCCGCTACGCTTTTTAACAATGGTCAATCAGGGAGTACACTTACTCAGTTCCTAGCAACAAACAAAAGGTATCAAGCTTTGATGTTATTAGCACCAATGTTGCACAGGAACATAATAAAACTAATGAGATATTACTTTCTAAAAAAAAACAATTTTGGACTTGTAATATGGACTGAGAAACACAATGAGGTTAAGTTGTGATATTTTTGTATAAAATTCGTTTCTAGCGGTATATAAAGCAAACCATAGAAAATGTTTATTTTCCACATTAATCTTTTGACATAGCACATATAATAGAAAAATCCAATGCAGCCACAAGAAAAGGCAACATTTTTTTGTTAACTATAGTTAAGCAGTGTTAAAATTTACATTGAGAATTGGTTGGTTGGTATATAATGCCACACATTATCAGCTCTACTGGTCATAGACCTTATGGGGTTTCCAGTAAAAGACTTCTTATGATGTTTTCTGTCACAATAGTGTATCATGATACACAGCCCAACTATCGATACTTGACAATAGTTTAGTCTGCTGTTAATAAACCATTAATTTGGAAAGAAAAATGCCAGAAATACCTATACAATCATGCAGTTATAAAGTTATTATCAGCTTTTCGCGATTTCTCAGAATTTAGACTAGTTTGAGCTGCTCAATGATAAAACCTAATTATTTTTAAAAAATTATAAGTCCTGTCATGTTGTACAGAAAAAAATATGTTTAAATCCTTTCAATTTCAAATTCAAATGTTGGTCAATACAGAAAGACAGACCAGTGACAACAACGATGTTTTTCAGCTGTATTCTTTATTAGTCATAACATTTGTTGTTTTAAGTGGTGCAACACGATGGTGTCGAGTTTAAAAATGGAAATCACGCTGGCCCTAAAATCATTTAAGTCAGATGTTTGGAGGGATTTTGGTTTCTTGAAAGAAGACCGGAGGAAGGTTGTGTGTAGAAAGTGTGATGCCGTATTTAAATTTTGTTGCAGTGTAGTCATTGTTTTAGTTTTTTTTATAATCGAAAGTAATCAGTCTTGATATTCAATTAAAATGTGGAAATATAAAGATGATTTTTATTAAAAAATTTATTTGTTATTATGTTCGGTTGTGTTTTGTCCAGTGCTGTATTATGGCTTCCCCATCAAATTACACAAGGTATTATACACATAAAAACAGCTTAAAATCAGGCTTAGAAATTACATGATACTATCATGATATGTATCATGATACTAGGTGACTATCATGATATGTATCGCAATACATTTTTGACGGCGATACCCAACACTAGCAGCCACCGTGGAAGCCATGTTGAAAATCTTGTTATCGCTACTCCTCCTGAATGGATGGTCATATCAACACAACATGGGATTTTCACGAAAAGACTTCTTGTGGTGTCTAGTTGGTCCTAAATGAAAATAGTGCCAATCTGATGTCCAATATGGCCACCATGGCACCCATCTTGAAAATCTTGTTTTTTCTACTTCTCCTGAATGGATAGTCAAATCACTATGGGGTTTTCACTAAAAAAAAATTTTATATGATGTCTAGCTGATCCTATATAAAAATGATGCCAATCTTACATCAAATATGGCCACCATGGTAGCCATCTTAAAAATCTTATCACAACTCTACTTGAACAGAAAGTCATATTGACTTGAGGGTTTTCACCAGAGGACTTCTTTTGATGTCCAGTTGGTTTTAAATGAAAATGGTGCTGATCTGACAACCAATGTGGCTGCCACACAGTGGCCAGCTTGAAAATCTTGTTATCACTACTCCATCTGAATGGATGGTCGTATCAACCTGAGGTTTCACTAAAAGACTTCTTATGATGCCAACTTGGTCTTAAATGAAAATGGTGTTGATCTGACATCCAGTATGGCCACCACAGCAGCCATCTTGAAGATCTTGTTATTGCTACTCATCCTGAATGGAAAGTCATATCTTGAAAATATTGTTATCACTACTCCTCCCAAATGGATGGCTATATCAACATGAAGTTTTCACCAGTAGACTTCTTATGATACCTAGTTGGTCCTCAATGAAAATGGTGTCAGTCGTACATCCAATATGGCTGCCAAGACAACTGTCTTAAAAATCTTGTTGTCACTAGTCACCCAGAATAGATGATCAGTATGACATGGGATTTTCACCAAAAGACTTCTAATGATGGTTTCAACACCCAACAATTAAAAGAAAGACATGGTCTTATCTTGAATTCCTGGAAATTCTTATTGCCCAGTACAGCATCAGTCCCTTTGAGGGACTCGTGTTGGTTATGTCATGCTGAGAAAATGGGAGCTACATGTACTGGTAAGTGCCTTTCCCAAGGATACACCAAGGTAGCCAACCCTTTAGAGTTACGATAATATGGGTCTGCTGCAGCACACCTGCTTTGGGAGAAGACTTGGAACTTTTGTTCCACTCTAGTACATAAAAGAAAAAGTTGATTGAGCCATTGCCCATCAAGCTATGACATGTAGTGTCATTATATTTCTAAATTCATTTTCTTGTAATATGTAATCTTGATATCTTCATCATTGAATTTCAGATGGATGCACACGATAATTCTACCATCCCACCCGATGATGGTAATGATACCACTACTACTTTTCACACAAGTCCTAGTTCTGTGATCACCACGGCTATTCATAACACAAGTGAGGTGATTAGGAACAACACCCAGCCTCCAATTTTCCTGCAAACCCAGGCTGCACAGGGAATTGCTGGCACTTTTGCATTTGCAGCTATTTTAGTCACTGTTTATCAGGTAAGTTCAGCCCTATTTATGTGTATTGCACATTTTCTTAGTTTATAATTGTGCATATTTTTTATGAATTTATCTCATTCATGACAAATGAATGGCAGTGTATTCATGTATAATATATCCTGGGATTTAAGTTTGTATCCCAGGTTAACTCCATCCATTAACTTCTACATAACATGTTGTAAGTAATAGTTAAATACATTGATATTTGTTTATTGTCAGATCAGGATTCTCAGTAGATGCGTACCATTTGGTTTTGATGCTTAAAATTTACATTTTAGCTATTTCTGATGCATGGAAATTTCAACCTGTGCTTTTTTATGATGCATGTTGATTGGGCCCGAGCATCAGTCTTAATTACCCTTATTCGCCTCTGTCATAATTTCCTACTGAGTGCGCGCTGTCCATAACAAATTGACTGTATGCGCCAGTGATCGACATTTGCTAGAATACAGTTTACACATTAATGGCCAATAATATCGCACCTATACAAAATCAATATGAATTGGGCAGAGCTAACAGGTCACTGATGTCATGCTTCAATGAACTTGACGGAATCAATGTTCAATTGTTTTGAGATTATTTGTGACTTTTATGATAGAGGTAGAGGGAATCAGTTATGATTTGACTGGATTAACTTTTGATCGAATATCATTGTTTGTTTGATTGCCCTTAAACATATATGTGATTCTACCTATGGTAGGATAAAAATACCATTTTAAAGGCCGTCTACCGCACATACCTTTTTATGGTTAAAATCTATCCGACCACTTTTGAAAAATAAAAGATTATTATTGTTATTATTATTTTGGGACCAAAAAATCGATATATTTGTGCATTTTATTCCCACATTACAGAAACAAGTGGAAACCAGTCTACTGGGGACCGGAAATATTGTACCAGTGCAATGATGTGTAGCTGAATAATCAGATTATGAAAGCTAACATGTGTACACAACAAGCTGTTAATTGATTACCTTACTATTGTAATCTGGAGAGTTTAAGGTCAAATGCCAGATGTTTTATGAGGGTGTTATAAGTAATAAAATGGATCAAAGGTGGTAATGGCTTTCAAAAATGACCTTGGACAGAGGTGAGATAAAAGGAGAGGTCAATCAAAAAATTATTTAGACAGAAACACTGGAGTAGGTATTTTGATATGTTGTATTGTTTACCGGTAATTGTTATTGTGTTGTTCAAGATGTTTATTGATGAATATTTAAGGCAGTTGATATGTGTTTTTGTTCAGTTCATGTCAAAATGCAATGAACATAGGATTTCTCGCAATGCCATGGCATGCTAAAAAGACACTGGTTAATAAATATGGAACTAAGGATTACATCTTATGTCCAACTCAGAAACTATCTCCTCATGATGAACTTAGAGCAGTCAGCAACCTTAAAAACCCAGCCACAGGAAAACTGAAGTTTGAACTTTCTTGCGGGCTGATCATGGTTGTTTTGTCCGTGCCACATTCTAATGATAACAGAGAAGACATTCTCCATTCTTCGTGAAATAAAGTAATTCAAGGGGAAATCTGGACCAGAAAACTACTGACAGCCTGTTAAGTGTGAAACTTAATAATTACAATGTCATTAGTGGTCACCAGTCAGTGATCTTGTGAAGGAAACTAAAAATGCTTGTGGATTTTGTATAAAAAAATCTTTGCAGTGAACTACAAGATACACACCTTCTGTTTTCATTGAGTTGTCATACACTGGCATGTATTAGTTAATCACAATGGTTCAGAGAAGTATATTTTATTTTCTGTCTCGGTCTCAGAAACGACCTGCCAATGATGATCATTCCGACCCTCAGACTCCAGAGAAACAGAAAGTTAGTAACAATACTGAGAAGGAAATTAAACCTCCTAAAGTTGTAAAAAATCTTTAGCATCAGTTTGCTCCATGAATAAGGAACAATCCCATCTATGAGCTCATGACTCAGAAATAAATGACTCTTGAGATTTTCATTTGGACTCTTGAGATTTTGGTGTCAAGGGTCAAATGACTCTTCAGTTTTAAAATCTACTGAGAACCCTGATAGTTGTGCTGTGAACCAGGTTACCAACAAATACGAACAAGGCACATGCCAAGTCTGGGGGTGAGCAGGTTAGTGAGTTACACAGTACTATAATCTGATGATAAAACAGAATAATCATGTTATTTAGGTGGCACTCTCCAGTTTCGTACTTTGCATAGTGTTAGATTTGTAAAGAAAAAGAATTACCCAGGTTTTCCTCACTGGCTGTCCTGGCTATTTAAAAAAGACCTTGTATATCTTAGGTATTGGTAAAATAACTTTGAATTCCCTTTATTTTGGTTATGATTGATGGGTGAAATTTGGGTTATAGAGTATACAGCTTGGTCTTACTTAAGATGTGCACCTGTCAAAAAACTGCTAGCTCCGCTTGGTCATTTTCACTTCCTGGACTTCAAAGGTAAATAAATAAAAAAAAGAGCTGATAACTTTTTTTCTCTTTAGATATTTTGTAATTCATTCATAGTACTTTCAGAGGCTGGTATTGTCTGCTCTGGCAAAATTTTTTTCCCTATTTTAATAACTGCTGAAAATAGTGCACTTTTGACTAATTCAGGCTGATTTTTCGAGTACTTTGGAGCGGCCATTTTGTCTGCTGTATGCTTATATCATGTCCAGTTTCCACAAGTACAATATGTAAAGAGATTTCAGCCACAGTATATGAAAGTAACATAGAGGTATGCCAACATTCTCTCCATTGTGCATGTCGCAAATGCAAAATACTGTCACTCTTGCAGAAGCATGTATTATCTGTAGAGCGCCCCCTTAACTGTTTTAGTCCCCCTAGTAATCGACATGTTCAAATTTAACTCCGTTTTTTAAGGAGAATTTGATTTGTGTAAGCCTTATCATGCTCTAAGAAAATGAGAATGTTCCATTTTCGTAGCAAGACTTGAGCTCTCCAGACAGATGTTATTCACATCACAGTGTATTGATATTGCCACATAGTAGTGGTGGAACGGATATTATATTGATGGATGGAGTGAAAATGAAGCCTTTTTTAATCATAAATTATTAAAATTTATATAAAAATTGTATTTCTAGCTTTTTCCTGAAAGACTTCCCGATTTAATTACTGTCATTAATCTAAATATCTGGGCCCTCCCGTGTACCAGGTGTCAACTCTAGAGAAATTCTGTCCATTAAAAAAAGAAATAAAAAAAATAACAAATTCCCAATTTTCTGAATGTTGTGACCAAATTGCATTCATTTCAACAGTATTTTACATCACTCTCATTAAGATGCTTACTGTTTCTCCCAGTATTTTTTAATGCCTACTGGACATAAAGTGGAAATTATGATTCAGTAATGGCTACTTTTGCATGCTGTTCACTACATCTGGTATGTTCAGTTTTACAGCAGGTTATATTAAAGGCAAATTATTTAATTAATTACATAGAGAGCGTACATCTAACTATGGTAAAACAGCATGTTGTTGAATAATACTGACAAGGTCTTTTCTCAGAGGATAAAAACAAGGTCATGCAACCAGGGTTCACTTGCAGTAAATGGAGATGGAAATATTAGTAAAATAGAAATCTTATTCCAACTGACCAACCCAGTTTTTAGCTCTACATAGACCAGAAGAACTTATGGGATGGGCTGTTGTCTGACATCTGTCCGTCTGTTAAGACAAGTTTGTTATTGCTACTCCCCCTAAACTACTTGGAGGATTGCCATGAAACTTTACACACACACATTCATCCCAAGGTCTAGTTGGTCCAAATGAAAATGGTGCTGATCGGACATCCAAATTCTCTAGGAGAAAAATGTTAGCACAATAAACATGTTCTAGTTTTTATCATCTTTAATACATTTATAAATGACATTCAAAGCTTTAACTATAAGAAGTCAAGTCATACATTTTATTATGATTTATACATTCATGTTATAAGAATAGAAAATGTTCATCAAATAGCTTGTGTTCATGCAGTTTGACAGATGACAGTCTATATATATGTAAAATATAAACAATCCCTGATTACTACAGTTAGTTCTAGCTTCTCAGATAAATAGGCAATAATCTGTGAGTCATTTAGAATAAAGTTGACAAGGCCACAAAGAGAATTCAAGATGAAAAGATAATCTCTTTAATCATATCTACTCATAAGCATGTCAAATGTTGTTCAGTGAATGGACATACTGCCATGAGCAGTTGTAACAAAGACCTCTGCTGCTTACGATCATAGAGATTATATCAAGCACATAAGCAAGCATTTTTGTTAGTTTAGACATGAAAAGGGGCATTTGGCAGCCAAAAAAAGGGCAAGTTGTGAGAAAAAAAGGCCCAGTGGGATGTAAAAACAGTTAGGTGCGGGAAAAATGGCCATGTGGGAAACACTCGTTATCTAGTTGGTCCTAAATGAAAATGGTACCCTCTAGACATCCAATATGGCTGACACAATGAACATGTTGAAAATCTTGTGTTACTAATTCTCCTGAATGGATGGGTCATATTGTGATCAGGTTTTCACAGAAAGTCTTCTAATGGTGTTTAGTTGGTCCTAAATGAAATGGTGCCAATCTTACATCCATTATGGCCACCACAGCAGCTAATTTGAAAATCTTATCACTCAAGAATATCAGAGATGGTTTCTACACTCAGCAGTTAAAAAGAAGATAAGGTCTTATCTTAAATTCCTGGCAATTTGTTCCAGACAGTAAAGCATCAGTCACTTCGAGGGACTTTTGCTTTTTAGCATGAAACCAGAAACATGGATATTTTTGTTAAGGCAAATAGACAATGTGGCAACGAATTGCATGAAACTTTCTTTCCACTTCACAAGTTTGAATACAAGAATGAATTGGCTTTCACAAGCTTACATACATCAGTTACTAGGTGAGCAATTTAAGACCCTCTTGGGCCTTTTGGTTTTTTTTTTTTTTTTTTTTTTTAGTGCACTTTATTGAGTAGGTAATTGTACAAGTTTTCTTGTAGAGGTAGACCACACAGTGTAGTTAACAACTCTTTTCTCGAGGTTGTGATTTTCAATTGTGAATATGGCACCTGTGTCTTTTTTTTTACCTATTAAAATATTCTGCTATTTATATTGAAAACATATGGATATGTTGCAGAATCTGAATTTGTTGATCAGCTATTCCTGTATAACCATGGTTTCCAAAGTGATGTATACATTTGAGCAACATTGGATTTGCGATTTACTTACTAAGTCTTAATATCTGTCAAGGCAGTAAGGCTGATTTGCTTGAGAAATCACAATTTCTGGAAAAAAACATGCACTAGCATCACTAAACTGTGAACTATACACATAATCTGCAGAGGAAAATCTATTCTGACATTTCATGGAAATGCACTACAAGTTAAATGCCAGGCTTGGACTGTTTGTCAGTCATTCATTGCCATTGACTATTGTGCAATACTGACATCTGTTGGTTTTCCATAATAAAAAAATCAGGCAGGGTGACCATCATGAAAATTTTGTTATGACTACTTCTCTAGGACAGATAGTCATACTGACATGGGGTTTTCACCAAAACACTAAGTATGGTGTCTAGTTAGTCCTGAATGAAAATGGTTCCTATCTGACATCTGATATTCCCACCACAGAAATTCTCTTGAAAATCTTGTTGTGGCTACTCCTAAACAAAAAGTCATATCAGCATAGGGTTTTCACAGGAAGACTTCTTATGGTGTCTAGTTGGTCCTAGATGAAAATGATGCCAGTCCAACATCCGATATGGCTACCATTGGAGGGGGGGGGGGCATATTGATTATCTTTTTATTGTTTCTTCTCCTGAATGGATGGTCATACTGACATGTGGTTTTCACCTTAAGACTTCTTATGCTGTGTAGTTGGTCATAAATGGAAATGGTGCCAATCTTGCATGCAATATGGCCACCAGATGGTTTCAGCACTCAGCAGTGTTGCACCTTGAGCAAGCCCAGAGGACATTTTCCCACACCAAACTGCCAGTGCCCCCCTAAATTTAACAAATCCCCATATCATTATAGGAGGACAGAGGTACATAAACTGTCCCCTTGACAGCTTGACCAAGGCACAACACTGACTCAGAAGTTTAAAAGAATAAAGGGTCTTGTCTTGGATTCCTGAAAATTGTTTTGGCCATTAGAGCATCAGTCCTTGCACGGGACTCTTGTTTCAGGATATTATTTCTGTTATTATTATTATAAATTGATAATATGCAAGCTGGGATGTTCCTTTTGGCACTTAGGACTGGATATTAACATTTAACATTACTTGTCCATTTAGGCAAGTTGGTGGTTACATGAACTTGCTCAAAAATAGTTGTCACTTGTCTAAAGAAATTCATTAAATTGTGCTTTTGTATACATTTTGAAGTGATACCATTACAAAAAATAGAAAAGCTTTTCAATGACTTCTCCAAAACCACTGAATAGAATTTTACCAAACTTGACAGAAAGAATCCTTGCATGAAGACTAACTTGTAAAAATTATGCCAATCTGCCATCAAATATGGTCACTGCTGCTAAAAATAGAAAAGGCTTTAAAGAGCTTCTGAATAACCAATCAACCAAATTTTACCAAATTTGTCAGAAAGCATACTGGCATAGATGGCTTTCAGATTTATACAAATGTTGCTGAATCACTATCAAATATGGCCACTGTTACTAAAAATAGAAATATACATGTACTGTACCTATTAAAGCAAGGGAAGTAACCTTTGGTGAGGACTATCGAGAATCACAGGTTTGGGGTTATACTAAGTTCTCACCCTTGCAGGACAAATTTAAATTGGATTTTAAAAAATACTTATTGAATACAGAATTCAATAAAACAAGTTATTTAAATTAGCAAAATAATACATCTTAGGGATTAAGGTGAATAATTTGTAATTCAAAGTTCAAGAAAAATATAACATAGAAATATAAAAAGTAACATGTTGAGTAGATGAAATAAGCTATGAATAAGATTAGTATTGAAAACATGTCAGTGAGATGTATGCAATCTTGTGAATACATTTCCTGTATTGTGTCCTTTGGCAACATACCTTACTCTCATTTTCCAACAGAAAATTAGCAAAGCCACTAAATACCTTAAAAAATATATTGCCATATTAAATGTCTGAAATATTTTATGTGTTTAGCTCATCTAGCTCTAAGGCAGAGTGAGTTTATAGTATGGTCCTTCATGCCTTGTCCATTTTTATTTACAGCTTCGTTTCAAAAGTCACTCAACAGAATTTAACCAAATTTGACAGAAAGCATCCTGGCATGAAGCTCTTTCAAATTTGTGGAAATTATGCCAATTTGCCATCAAATGTGCTTGCCATTACTAACACTAGAAAGATTGCTATAAAAGCATTTGGTAGCTTCCAGTCAATTTACCAAGTATTTCCAAACATTCCTCCAACACTACTAAAAAGTAATCTTCAGATATCCGTTTAGAATATAAAAATAGAAAAAGTTTTAAATGACTTGTTCTCAAAAACTGCTAAGCAGAATATTGCTGAATTTGTTGGAAAGCAGCCCGGCATGAAGGTCTATCAAATTTGTTCATATGATGCTGATTAACTATCAAATATGGCCACCATTACTAAAAATATAAAGAGCTTAATGACTTCTACTCTCAAACTGCTCAACAGAATGTGACCAAATTTGAAGGAAGGCATTTTCGTGTGAAGGTCTTTCAAGTTGCTCAAATGATCCTAATATGCCATAAAATATGGCTGCCATTAAAAAAAAATGGAAAAACCTTTAAATGATTTATTCTCAAAAACTCTCAACAGAATTTGACCAAATTTGACAAAAAGCATCCTGGCATGAATTGTTTTCAAATTTGTTCAAATTATTCCAGTCCACCATTAATAAAAATAGAAAAACCTTTAAACAGCTTCTTGTAAAAAAAAAAAACTACTCAACAGAGCATCTGGTCATTAAGTTCTTTCAAGTTTGTGGAAATGATGCCTCAAATAAAGCTGCCATTACAAAAAATAGAAAAACATTTAATGACTTCTTCTAAAAAAAACAGCGAAACAGAATTTGACCGACAGCATCCTGTCATGAAGTTTTTTAAAATGTGTTCACAAATGATGCTGATCCACTATCAAATATGGCCACCATTATTAAAAATAGACTTAAGTTTTTATGACATCTGATCAATAACTGCTGGACAGAATAAGACAAAATTAAACATAGAAATAATGAAGGCCTTTCAGGTTTGTTCATATGATGCCACTCCCTACCACACGATCATCTTACCACAGAAAGTCAACTCCAGTACATTTCTGAAGTCATTACACAGGTATGGAATTACCAATATGCTTAAAATCTGACTCTATCCTTTTCTTTATTTTCTTAAAACTCAGTAATGCAGCTGTTAGTTTCATATCACTATAAGATGTACATGGGCCAACATAACTTTGGAACAGAACAGAACCATTTAAGTTGTATGGGTTGAGAAGTTTGCTATTGCAATAAAGCTTGCAACTTTGTTTTTGCAGTGCATTTGTATAAAACCATAGTTATCAGCTTATAGTTGAATTTGTGCAGAGATTATTTCACTTCTTTTTCCTTATGCCATTTTGTCCCTCTTTGCCATGAAACAGAATTGTCTACTCCCAAACTTAGTTACGACAGGGGGTGCTGGTACATGTACCTGGCCCTGGTAGATGTTATAATCTTTACAGAAACCACAAGGTCATTGCACACCTATTGCAGTGTAAATCATATCTATAAGATGATGTCAGTACCAATGTATGGGTTGCAATTAAAACAATTATTTCTTATTGCTTCCAATGTCCGATTTGGGCATTTTATAGTATGTCAAAAGTTCAGTAAGACATTTCCAACATACTGTAGATGGCGAATTCTGGAGACCTGCAATCAGCATATCCAAACGTAATTAAATTAAATTGACCACACATTTACTGTAATTATCAGCATATAGTTTTAAGGTGCCAGCAAAGATCAAAAGAAAACAAAAGTTAAAATAAACATAACATGATTTCCTTAAAATATGACATATTTTATTGGGATATTAAGTTTGGTTCAATTTTCCAGTCAGCTTGCTCTGGGCAAGCTGAATTTTGTAAAGTTTGTAAATCCCTTTTATCTAGGTATCAGAATTTCTTTACATATTTAATTATGTGCAAGAAAAAAGATTTTGCTTGTAAAAACCATGTCTAAGTTTATAAATCTATTATTTATTGCAGAGAGTTATTGTTAAAAACTTGATCACATTTGTAATTCTTTTTATATTTTGAGCAAGTTTGATATGCTTGGACAGAGTCTAATAGCTGCTCCAGGCGATCCAATCAGATGGTGGGACTCGAACCTGCAACATTCTGGTCACTTGTCCAACACTTTACGGTAACCACTGAGCCACCACAGCTCCCTTGAGTGCTGATCTCAATGGTTTCCAAGTTATGATTCCAGGGGAAGAACCTTGGGAGCTGAAGAGGAGGGAGGTGGGAGTAATGACAGACCAGAAATCCATGCTGACTGTACATATTAACTCCCCTTGTAATGCCAAATACATGTATATACAAGTATTTTAAGGATGGGGCTTTGAACAGTTTGTAAGTTTATTTATTACAGCCAAGTCCTCAGTGGCATGGAGAGATCCATGGAAAAATGCTGGTTGTATAAATTACCTTCCTTTTTTTATGCCAAGAAAGTGATCCTATATACATGTATATGGTCAGGGAAAGTAGATCACACCAACATTAACAGACAATGTAGCAACCATGTGCTCAAAATTTTGTTTCCTCCACTATAGTTTCAATCTGACATGTCAATTACCCAAGTGAGTGATATCAGGCCAACTTTCGCCTCTTGATATTGAAGGGTGAGGTCCTTCCAAAACATGTTTTACCATCATTTTCAGAATGTGTCATGTTGTTAAAAGACTAAATTCATTATTTTTTCATGAGGTACCAAGTTTTGGGAAGTTTATGGTTTCTACAAACCATAAATTTAAAGACCAAACAAACAATGATTCATCTATGGAGACAATAGGTCCACTCTTCCCCATTCCTCAAATTGAAGTATGTATGATAAGCTACATGTAGATGAATTTGCAGTATGTAGAAGTGTCTTTTATTCATTGGGAATTTAATGTTTTAATGAAAAAATCAAAATCATAGACATAATGAGGGAAAAAAAGTAGAGTTACAAATCTGATTCATTTCTTTGCAGACAATGGACTCCAGCATTCATCTACAAATTATTAGATTTCGGTGCATTTCTTCATGTTTACCTTTGTCAGACTTTTTTGTGCGCAGGTACCATTATAAGCCCTAATAGATAGATACATACATACATACATACATACATACATACATACATACATACATACATACATACATACATACATGCATGCATGCATGCATGCATGCATGCATGCATGCATGCATACATACATACATACATACATACATACATACATACATACATACATACATACATACATACATACATACATACATACATACATACATACATTTACAAAATGGAGAAAATTAAGGGGGGTTGTGTTTACTGCATCTCCCCTCCACTGTTTTATATGAATATTGTTTCTATCTTCCTGATTGTTTATTATAGAGTTATGCATAGAGTCTAATGCTCTGCCAGTTCTCCTTCACAAAGGTAAGTACCAGTGAGACCACAATGGCAAATATTGATTGTTCCTGAGCTGACTATAGTTTTGGAATGATACTGTAGCTTTGGGGACCTGATTGACTTTTTAGTGTGCCAGTTAAAGATACCATAGTCAGTGGACATTGATTTTCCCTTGTCTCCATTTATGTTGCAATTGTTCCTGCATCAAGATGGCCAGATTGGACAGCAATTTTTTGAACAGCGATAAATTGTTGCTGACCTTAAGATAGCTGCTCAGCACGCCTACGTTCTCTGTAACCTTGGTGACAAGGATTTGCTAACAAGGATTTGGCAAATTGTCACTGGAATGCTGTAGATAAATCTGCATTAATCAAAGCTTTGCCCCCCACCATGATACACTTCATAATGTTGATATATTTATAAAAGTGTCAACTTGTATATTTTTTTCTTTTCTTATCATATGAAACACTTAGAAGGTCTTACAGCTGCATTTCATTGCAGTAATAATGGTAAGTTGAAGAAATGGTCTGACATGAAATTGTTGCTAACATAATGAAGAATATTGGCAAATATTTTGCAGAAATGTACATCATACTGTAGTTAAGATCAGAAATGTGTCCATATGACATGGATGCCCCCTGCCAATATGATGAAATTGAAGGGTAAAGATATCAGTAACACAAAGGCCATAACTCAGTAAAATTGTGTAGGAAAATGATAACAATCAAACCTGACCTGAATCTTCTTACTAGAAAACCTCATACTAAATATGGTTTCAATCCATGAAGTCCTTCAAACATTATTGAGTGGAAACTGAAAGGCAGGGTCAAAGACAAACAAGGATCATAACTCCGTAAAATCTGGCAGAAAACAATAAACATCAGATTTAACCTAGGTCTTATTGTTAAGACTCATATCAAGTTTATTTTTTTAAAAATCCATGAAGTCTTTCAAATATTATTGAGCAGAAACGAAATCTGTAGTCAAAGTTCCAAGTCTAAAAGGGTCCCTAACTCCATAAACTTTTTCCTGAAAACTGTGAAAATCAAAATTGACTTATGTATTCTTAATGAAAGCCTCATACCGAATCTAATTTCAATCCATGAAGTTCTTTAGAAATTATCATGTGGAAACAAAAGTGAATGGCAGAGGCTATAACCATAAAACATTGACAGACTTGACCAAGGTCTTCCCATTGTGAAGCCTCATACCAAATTTAATTTCAGTGGCGTCCTTCAAAAGCTTATGAGTGGAAATGAAATTGAAAGGCAAAGTGCTAAGTCAAACAAGGGCCATAACTCTATGAAATGTTGCTAGAAAATGTGAAAATTGAACCTAATCTTGGTCTTCTGATTGTAAAGCCTGATGCTAAAGAACCATTTGATATAATATAATAAACCTGGTACCTGTCCACTCAACGTCGTGACAATGAATATATAAAAATTGATATCCTTGGTTTGTGCAGTAACCGTGCTATACATAATGCACAAGTGCCACGCATGCTGTATGCTTTACAGTTAATGTACTCTCTCTCTTTTTCTCTATCTCTCTCTCTCACATAAAACTCATATAAAAGTATCCAATTTTGTGATTATTGATCAATATAAGGAATAATTTTATAAAATTGATAATAAAATAAAGTATAATGTAAGCTTCCCCCCGCCAATACATACCCAAAACCGATTTGGTCTCTGATGTTCTGAACATTTGGTTTTCATTCCTAATTAATACAATGTAGCAACATCTGACTATTGCTTATATCTGCACAGCTTTTGTGTCATTATTTATGATTAAGAAATACATACATTTTTATTTTGTGGTGATTCTGGCAGGATTTTGACACAAAAGTCAGTGCTAAACATAAACATAAGGATAATAGTTTAAATGAAAACGAAAATAGGTATCAGAGGTAATCAGCCATACTTAATGTAAATATACACATAATTTAAACAGCGTTGCACAGTAAAAAAAAGCAAGATTTATACATAATATAATTGACTATTGTGCATATTGTGTGCAAATGCATAATTTTAGATGTATCATTTTCAGTAGTCAGCTTGATTGGGGCTTATTATCCATGATGTCTGTAAACTACAAAAATAGGTGCCATAACAGAGGAGAAACCCTGTCTTTTTAATGGTCACTTAATTTTTTAAAGAACTTGGCGCTGGTAAAGGTCATTCTCATTCATATTCTAACACTTGTTGCACCTTAAGAAAAGATGATGTATGGATCAGTAACAATAAAGATATTGCCAATGAGTTCAATAACTTTTTTGTTACTGTTGCTGATAATATTAAAGAACCAATTACTCCCTATGATCGTGTGGAACTTTCACACCTTTGTAATGAAAAAATCGCTGGGAGTACTTTTTATGGAATACCCTTCATAACTGAGAATAAAGTGCTGAAATATCTGCAAAATTTAGAAGTAACTAAGTCCACCGGTGCTGACTTCATTGGACCACGATTATTACGGACAGCAGCACCTTTCATTTTAGAAAGTATAACGTATATATGTAATCTTAGTATAAAAATAAATACATTTCCTGAAAAATGGAAGGAGGCAAAAGTGAGACCTCTTCATAGATCTGGTCCTCACGATGAAATAAATAATTTCACACCAATCTCAATCCTTCCTGTCTTATCAAAAATTCTTGAAAAACATTGTCATACCTCCCTAACGACTTTTCTTGAGGAACACAAGCTGTTGTATGTTAGACAATCAGGTTTTTGACAAAATCATTCATGTGAAACTGCTCTTGCCAGTATAGTTGAAAAATGGCTCAAAGCTTTAGACAATGGAGATATAGTGGGAGTTGTGCTGGTTGACTATTCCATAATACCTTGTTTGTATGATGTTTGTTTCCCAGCTGTATTTTATATATTTGCCTGTACATATGTAAATAGTTGAGGGCCATAAGGGACATTAGTTTTTGTACTAATTGTGTTACCCTCAGAAAATAAAGACTTTATTATTATTATTATTATTATTATTATTATTATTATTATTATTATGGTTAATATTATTATTATTATTATTATTATTATCTTGAATTCCTGGACAAAACTTTTAGACAGTTGAGCATAAGTCCCATCAAGGTTAAAGTTAGCATTTAAGGCTTGTTCTGTGGAGTCAACAGGATTGAGTTTGTGTTTAAGATTTTGTGTATTGCTTGTAGGAGAGGAACTATGCATTTGAATTTCATTTCTGTGTAGTGATATTGCATGTGCCTGACTTTAATCAGTATTGTTTTTACCAAATGGTACTAATTTATGTTGCAAAATTGGGGAAATGTTTGTGGTTAAAGTTTGCATGTAAGGTTTGCTCTATGTAAACAGCAGCTTAAAGTTTATGTTTACAATATTGTTTACATGCATATGCAGGAGTTGTGCATTTAAATTTCACTTCTGGGTAGTGATAAGAATTTTCTGGACCTGTTTGGTTGGTTTTTATGAAAATTTTGATTTATTAGTATTCAAATTTTTAGTGAAAAGTTTGGTTTGGTTTGATGTTTTACAACTTGGCAACACTTTTAAGCTTATATTGTGCAGAGTAGGGGATTCATGTTTTTGTTTTATGTTTGCACTATCAGGTCAGAGTTTTAAAATCTTCTAGTTACCTTCGGGCCAGCTTTTTGATTTGCTTTCAGAAGACACAAACCATTTTTGTATGATGCACAATCCAAAAAAAATTTAATGTGAAAGGGGCATATATTGGTAACCTCATCAGTCTGTCAGTCCATCTGTCCTTCTTGTCATACCTTGATTAAGTTTTTGTCAAGTCTACCTTGGTGGAAGCTAAGCATAGTGATCACTGGCATCTATGTGTGTGTCTGTCCATATGTCGGTTAATCTTATTTTTTAAATGCCCTCATTTGCAAAGCTTGGGGGTGGGCTTGGTATGCAGGTTATGGACAGCTACTTATGCGTTATTTTAGATCTGTATTTCAGGCACTGTCACTTGTAAGGTGTCATAGTTTAGTGTATGGATCCAAATAGGAGAGAACTGAACCATCATGCCAGAAGTAGGTCACCATGACCAACATTGCATGCTTCAGTGACTTCTTTTACATTGGGCATAATGTCACTGTGTTATACAACTTTGAGTGTACAGTCATTTGGCTTTGTCTATGGATCCCTTATGTTGAGTGCTACATAATCACGTCAGAAGTTGGTGACTGTGACGTACATTAATATATCGATGACTTTGACTGAGCTTCACTTTTAGGTCAGTTTATCAAGCAATCTTACTTGTAGGATATGTACTTTTGTGTGGATAGTGTGTTACAGTAGTCCCTCACAATAAAAATGTTAAGGGAAGCCATTATAAAAGTGTACTACATTATAACTGAGGTTACCTTATACTGAGGTAGGTTCAGTATAAAAACTACATTCAGCCAAGAACTGAAAATTTTGTAATTTAGTGCCGGGGAAAGGGGGTGGAATTCCCCCCTTCATTTGAAAAGGGGGGGGGGGGGAATTTTCTGAATATATCAGGTCTTTAGTGAAGAACAAATGAAGAGCATCATTCGGTTGATTTTTTTGCACAATATTTTTTAAATTAATGCAAATCCTGTAATTGCATGTCCTGGAAAAAAATCTGTACCTAGGCACTATATCGAGAGGAACCACTGTATGTGTGACACTGTCATTACAAAAATAGATTACTGTGACCTATATGTCATGCTTCATTGTCTTTGCTCAGAGTTGATTGTTTGTGATTTGTGTCCGTGCACTATTTTGACTCAACAAGAACATGTGCATCCCTGTTTATTGATCATAGAGCGGCCCCGGATTGCCAGTAGCTTCCTGTGGGTCAGTGGTTCTTCCTGGATTTTCCCAGGTTCTTCCTCCACCAAATATACTGGCTGCCATTTATAGCCTATCATGTGCTACAAAAAGGGCATTAAACCCATAAAACCAAACCAGACTTATTGATCATGGTGAGTAGCAATCATGTAAATCCCCAATTAGAGAGTGCTTTGTTCATGTTATCCCATTCACCTGCTGAAATTCAAGTACAGAATGCCTAGATAGTTAATTGTGTACCAGAAGGCAAGCTATGCTGTCAGCATGGTTTTATGATGCTGAAAGCCTTTATTATAAAAAAAGTTTGAAAAGTAATTGCCTAGTAAACTATGATTTCCTTAAAAATTTGAATAATTTGATCTTTGTCAAATGTTACTGGTGAATTCACTATTTTTGTGGGAGTACCTATTTTCATGGATTTTGTAGTTGCTACAAACCACAAATTAAAAAACCCAATAAAGAATGATCCCTCCATGAAAACAATAGGACCCCTACCCAAATCCAGGACTTTAACTACCCAAAAAAATTATTTTTTTGCAAGAGCAAGACAATTGAGACCTGTACCCGCTCCCCACCAAATGAATTCAAAGTGTGAGAGGAAATTCTGTTCACAGAAATTGTCATACAGATACTGAGATATCCAAATAAATGAAGTCCAGTTAAAAGAGACATCATTGTGCTCACATATATTTGTTTGAGACCTCCATATAAATGATGTCCAGTTTGAGACCTCCATATAAATGATGTCCAGTTTGAGACCTCCATATAAATGATGTCCAGTTTGAGACCTCCAAATAAATGATGTCCAGTTTGAGACCTCCATATAAATGATGTCCAGTTTGAGACCTCCATATAAATGATGTCCAGTTTGAGACCTCCATATAAATGATGTCCAGTTTGAGACCTCCATATAAATGATGTCCAGTTTGAGACCTCCATATAAATGATGTCTAGTTAAAAGAGACATCATTGTGCTCACGTTTTTGTTTGCAGCCAATTATCATGGTATAGACTATGCAAATCTACAGTAGGTCCTTATGAAACTTAGACCAAAATAATATGGGGGGAAACAATCAACTTCTGTCTTAACACATGTTAAATTTTTGGCTCAAGAAAGTAATTAGTTGATATACAAAATTGTATAGAATTCTCTTGTTCTTCTACATTTAGACCAAAAAAAATGATTCTACATTAATATTTGAGACATATGCTTGTATGTATTGTTGATATGATTGGAAGAGAATCAGCAATGACTTGCATCACTTATAAAAATGTCAGAGAAAATTACAGGCAAGTTAGCAGCAACTAAAGGATTGAATGTCAGACTTCTATAATGTATCTGAATTCAAACTATACAAGTGTTTTAGGGGGTTTTTTCACTGTAGAAAGAGGATAATGCAAACAGTAAATTTTGTAGTTTACAAAACTGACATGTATATAGAAAATAAATGTGCGCTTTTCAAGGTGTGGGGTTTACAGTTTCAATTATTGTTGTAGAGTTTCTTAAAAAAAGGACAGTTCAACATTATTAAACCAAGAAACATTTTCACAATAGTATGATTTTGTTCTATATTTCAGATATACCTGCACCTGAGGTACTACAGCTGTCCTAATGAGCAGAGATGGATTGTACGGATCCTCTTCATTGTACCCATCTACAGCTTTGACTCCTTCCTCAGCCTCATGTTCTTCAACAATGACAACTACTATGTCTACTTTGACAGTCTCAGAGACTGCTATGAGGGTATGATTTGTTTCTGCCTTCATTTTATAACACACTGTCTACTTTCATTAACTCTCTTCTTGAAACCTGGCTGTCAGATAAATGTATACTGAGAAGTTTTGGATGATTTGGTTGTTAGTTGGTTTTAACGGCACTTTTTAAGACATGACTGGCTATATATCATGCTGAGAAAATGGGAGCTACATCCCTTTTCAAAGGACACACCAAGGCAACCAACCAAGGTTGGCCTGGGCTGGTATCAAACCCACAATCATTCAGTTATGAGTCTGACATTTTTCCAACTGAGCTACTGTGAAGTTTTGGATGATTTGCAGTAGATTCCATCAATGTGTCATATAATTGCAGTAGTCTTACAAATGGAAATAGGATTACCGTATATACTCGCATATTAGCTTATACCAACTGTAAACTGCATAGACCCAGATCTGCTGTCGCATAATGCACCGGTAGATCTGGATCTATTCAGTTTGTAAGGACTAATAAGCAGAACAAACATAGACCCTGATATGCTGGCACATTATGTGACGGTAGATCAGGGTCTGTGTTGTTTGCATTTCAACCTAGATTATACGCGAGTATATACGGTAATATGATTATGTGCACCATAATTCACCTAATCATGAAAAGATTTCAGATACATTGATGAAGACAATGAACTGACAGAAATTTTTGGTGGAGAAGTACGAAAACAAAGAGAAGTAAATCCATGAATATTGCATTTACATGTGTACAAGACAGGCACAACCCAGCTGTTAGCAACATCCACCCAGATTTGTCATTGCATTATGCACTGGCCAATCTGATTCATTCATGTCTTCTGTTGGACACACATTGTACATGAGCATATAACATTCTTATAAGTCATATAAATGTGATATTCTCATAAGAATATGCAGAATTTACAGGTAAACTTTCTTATACTGTACCATGTTGGTTGGGGTCCATGAAATGACATGATATACGTGGGATCAATTTTATTACACAAGCATCCTAACTTAAGATGACATGTCATGATGAACAGGAGGGACAGGGGGCATAGATATCAGCTTAACCAAATTTCTCTTGCATTTTTAATACTAATTTCTTTGTAAATTGACTGTGTCAAGGAACAATTTTGATCTACAGCATATATCAAATAAATGTTTTAAACAATATTTCCTTTGCTAGAACTCCAACCTCTTGAAATTAACATTATATCTAGGCATGTGAAATTTAGATAGTGATTGAAAACAAACTTAAACTTCCTGCATGTGCATCCAAAGAAATAATAACTGAATATCTATCTTGTTTTGCAATTAACTGAATGTAAGAGTCCAAATATCAAGACAGCTTATAGCACTCACTGAACTTAAGTTGGCATCATGGTACTTTGAAACCCATGTTGTATTTTTTGTTTAGCGATAAATAATAGTTAAAATGGTTCAATTCTTTGAGGAAACAAAAACATAGGTCATATTTTGACTAAAAATATATTTTCATAGTTGTCATACGAATTTTACACCGCAGAAGCATAGCTAAAATGAACTGATAATGGGTGTAATTTTGTGGAGTATTAATTAAACCTAACACTTTGGACTTGCCCTGTCTCAGCAAAACTGTCATTTGGGCAAAGTTGAAACAGGGAACCATTCTAAGCCTACCTCAAACAGTTGTATTGCTTAGTGAAGATCATTTGTGGAAGATAATGAATTCACTGTTCATTGTTACAGTGAAGTACTCTAAAGAACTTTTAATTGCTCTCACAAGTAAAGATTATTCAGCATTTTTTATGATCTGTTTCTCACAATTTTCATGCACAGGAACTGAGCAATTTTTAGTTCTACTGGTCATAGACCAGAAGAGGTTATGGGATGGTCTGTTGTCTGTCCGTCTGTTAGCACAAGTTTGTTATCGCTACTCCTCCTGTACTACTTGGAGGATTGCCATCAAACTTTACACACATGTTCATCACATGGTGTTGTTGGTCCTAAATGAAAATGGTACTGCTCAGACATCCAATATGGCCAACACAGTGGCTCTTTTGAAAATCTTGTTATCGCTACTCATCCTGAATGGATTATCATATCAACATGGGGTTTTTACTAGAAGACTTATTATGATGCCTAGTTGGTCCTAAATGAAAATGGTGCCAATCTGTTATCCAATATGACTGTCACAACAGACTTCTTTTGATGTCTAGTTTGTCCTAAATGAAAATGGTGCAATTCCAACATCCATTATGGCTGCCGCAGTGGCCATCTTGTTTTTGCTACTCTCCTGAATGGATGGTCATTTCAAAATGGGGTTTTTAGTAAAAGCCAGTATTGCCATATAAAAGTGCCTGTAACATTTGTTTATTTGTTATGACATATATTGTGCTTTATTTTCGAGCATTTCTTATATTCAGTACCATTGCTCAAAAATTATTTTAAATGTATAGTGTGTATTTTTTAGCTTTTAATAATAAAAAAAACATAATAACCAACTAGCTTAACTTTATGAAATACTTTAAAATCTAATTACTTAGAGCAATGAAACCCATGACCTTTAAAAAAAATCCTGAGAAAATCGGTAGTTGATCCAGGTTGATCAAATGGTGGGACTCGAACCTGCAGCCTTCTGGTCAAATGTCCAATGCCTTAACCATTGAGCCACTGCAGCTCCCTTGGGTGCTGATCTCAATGGTTTCCAAGTTATGACTTAAGGGGCAATGCCTCAGGGGATAGGGACAGACTCAGAATCCATGTTTAATGCACTGATTAACTCCCCTTGTAATGCCAAGTGTATATACATATATACAGTACACACATCGTGGATTATGGATTGCCCACTCAATCCAGTGGAAGTGGACACAGTGGCCAAGGATTAAGTGTCCACTACAAGTAGTGGATGTCCACTCAATCTGGTGGATTTCCTCCAAGTCCAGTGGAAATCCACACAATCTAGTGGAAATCTGTCATGGATTTTATTGAATCTGTAGTGGGTTTTATGGCACCCCTCGCAGATTTTATTGTATTAGCTCTGCAAGGCAACACACTCGACAAACAGATGGGAGAAACCCATATGCTGTAAACCTGACCATTTCATACCTTTACCTGTACAAACTATACAGTGGTAACATTTTTTGTGGTATTTATCAGTGGCCTAGCTAAGGATACATAGAAACAAAGACACATAACGTAGAAAAAAATACATGGTTTCAAATTTCTTGGATATCTTTGCACTTCTGTCTATGACAGAGCGTACATCAGAACAATTGCCTAGCTACAACGTACATCCTTGTTGATTGATTACTTGTACATGTACCTGTTAGCATATACATATGCGGAAATTTACATACTGTTCTGCATCAAGCGGTAACTTCATTGTTCTTTCTCAAATGATATTTCATAAAAGTGCTTCATGTACTGGTTATTAATTTGTCATAGTTTCCCTTTTATTTCCATACTATCTAAGACCCACTTTGAAGAAATCATTGAAAGCAGTAATACAAATAAAACTTTAAAAGAGATTACAAGAGATTGAAAATGAATGTCATACTATTTATACCATACATGTACGATCAGGAACACTGGAACATTATTCTTTCCAAAGTTTATTGTACAAGAATAATGTAGCATCGTATATTAAAATACAAAATGATACACAAGCTATGCTACAAAAAGATTCTTCTGTAGCTTTATCTTTAAACTTTGAAAATAACATTGTTTATCAGATGCACAGAATTGTGTACACTGTATTGACTGATGCGCTCTGTCAGTGGCTATTCATGTCATGAATAAAGTGATTTCAGTGAAAAAAAGTTACTTTCTGTCATCACTTGTTTTCCGAATTTACATGCATCACCAGGCACTGGCCAAAGAGTGACATTCTTACTTTGAAGTCAGCCGCTATGCCTGTTGCTGTTGCTTCCTGCCTCGAGTTAACAACAGTCAGTCAGGACAGTTAATACCAGCTACTGTTCAGTGTCACACTTTGATGTTTCAAAATGGACATTAACTGTTGAATGAAAATGTTGTAACAAAACCACACACCTTAAAACTAAAAAGATATTAGTTTGTGAAAAACAAATTTGGACTGAGAAACGCATTAATGTTAAGTTCTTATATTATTGCATAAAACTGGTTTCTAGTGTTACATGAAAAACTAAATATAATTATTTTTTATTTTCCCAATTAAAGACCAACTGTTTAAATTAAATTTAGAAAAAACTGTAATGACCTTGATTTATGTCTATACTTACTTCTTTTTTTCTAAAAATCAGAACAAGTGTATTTGTTTCAAGCTATATCCAATTCCCTCCGTCTCTCTCTCTCTCTCTCTCTCTCTCTCTCTCTCTCTCAGGCTACACCCCCCCCCCTTCCACAACATAATAAGCGAAGTAGAAGTCTTGAATTGGAACAGTTCCTAGCAGTTACTGGTCAATGTCACGCTTCGATGTTTCAAAATAAACACTGTAGAAAGAAAATGTTTCTTGTTGATATTATCACCTAAAACTGGTAAGACTTATAATTACATCCAATAACATTTACAAACGAACACTGTACTAGCCTACATGTGCAATGAAGTACAAGGGATATACATGTAATGGCATGTATGTTAAATAAGATGTAGGAGCTATGCTAGAAAATTTTCTTCTTTACCTTTATCCATTGACTTAGAAAATGATATTTATTATTTGAAAGTATGACAATTTTTAAATGTGCTGAATTTGTCTACACAATATTGAAGGCTACTTTCTATCAGTGGCTATTCATGTCATAAATGAAGTGATTTTCATGAAAAAGATTACTTTGTTTGTCACTTTCTTCATGAATCTGTCATCCAGCAGCCAAGGAGTGACATTTTTACTTTGGAGTAAACTGCTACACTTGTTAACAATGTTCAGTCAGGGCAGGTGTCAAGCTTAGATGTTATTTTTAGCACCAGTGTTTCAAAATAAACATTAACTTCTGAATTAAAATTTTTTTTGTTGTTTGTGGAAAAACGAATTTTGGACTTGTAATATAAACTGAGAAACGCAATGAGATTAAGTTGCAATATTTTCACATAAAATTAGTTTCTAGCGGTATATAAAACAAACCATATAACATTTTTATTATCTCCATTAATCTTTCAATGCAGCGCATATAAGTCTGTCGCAGCAGCACATGGCTATGACACGTTTATGAAAAAGCGCTAGTACACTACAGGCTTTTTTTTTTTTAAGAATGCATCTTTCTCGGTAATAAAATGTGTTTATTATATGCAAAAATGAGAGAGAGAGATTATGCACTGTAACTTTTTTGATCGATGTTACCCGTAGCTTTCATCGCAGACTCGGAAACAGGCATTGATCATTAAAGAGTATGCATTTTTGAAATGTGCTGCAATTGTCTTCATTTTGGAATTTGTCTATTGACAAAATTTAGAATAAAATCTTGGTACTGCTCTTTATTCAGAACAAGTAAATAAGTAAATTGCTGCTTAGCAATTCATTTTGTATTTAAAAAGAAGTTATATATTTAATTGGGTTATAACCTGCTATTAGTGTGCTTTTCTTATTTTCTTATAATTTGTAGTTGAACCTGGTCATAATTAACATATACAAACTTAAAGCTGCATAAATTTAATAGATTGAAAGTCGAATGAGCCAGCATCATTGCAATAATCAAACTTAACACAGTGACAATATTCGCGACAAACTTAGAATTAATATGAACAGTTCAAAATAAACAGGAAATAATTGGGATTCACATCCTTTGAAGCCAAAAACCTCTTCCACCTCCAGTTCGGAGTAGATAAAGAAGTTCTAACAGGGATACCTGTTTAAAGCTATTAAAAATATAAAGCCACGTATTAATAGCAATCAATGCAATTAGAGGTAGACTTTATAACCATGGCAAACATGTGGCGGGTAGCTATTTCGGGCAATATACATGTACAAGGCATTATTGATAGATATGATCTATTCACCTTATGTGTAATACATGTACAGTACAAGTTAAACAAGGGGGAAAAAAAGTATGAAGAAGAAGAAATTCCACTTATATAAAGCTAAAACCAAACCAATGTACAAAACTGGAAGCTATTTATTGTACAGTAAATACAGTCGTATCCACCGTAGATATCCATTTCACAACTAGGTTTGCATAATAGTAGGCATTTCAGTTGAATTGCAAAAGATGATGATGATATGTCTAGGAGAAATTAACTGCTACTGCAATATGGAGAAGAAAAAAAACTTTTTTTCCCCCATCTGCACATACTAACTGGCCCCACCCTTTTTTCTATGCCGTGTATATCTATCTTCAGGCAGTTAACCTTAGATTATTATTGCTTTTAATTCAACTTCAGATTCCAAAGTTTGTTCATATGACTTTAAGCTTAGTTTTGGTTCCCAAAGATTCAATGTCATTTGGGCAGTTATGGACATAATTTCAGTAATTTCACATTTGTTGGCCTAATTACTAAACCCTGTACAAATACTCATTTGGTTCATGTTCCTTTGTGACAAAATGTTTTATTTGTATTTGCCTCAACTTCTTAAAAAGGATAATAGGGTCAAAATGTAAACGTTGATAAACAATATTCAGGAAAAGTTTTGCTGTATTTGTCATGTGGATTTAAAGAATGTACTGTACCAAATAAATTGTATCTGCATTAACTAAAATAATACATACAAGTTTATCTCCTACCAAAAATATTTAAGTGATTATGCTTTTTCATCATTTCAACTGTCCATTTGTAATATTAAACTCATCAGATGACCAAACAAGCAATCCTAAGTATTTCGTTTTTGACTGTTGGTTATAGAATGCAGCATCACATGCTTCGTAGAGTCTGTATAAAAACAGTAGGTCTAGGGTAAAAGTAAACACGTGTGTAGTTCCTGAAAAATGTGTTGCATGGACAATCAACATTAATATTTGGGTCGCAAATACTAAAAAGAGGCTGGGCTTGTAGAAGTTGTATTTTGGATACCATTGTGTATATTTCATTGTGTGGGGACATGTAAAACGAACAATTTAAAAGTGACTGGGGGAATTAAAAAATAAATCGCCGCATTTCTTGCATGTTTTATTTTAATAATGGAATGAAACTCCCTAATACTTGATGTGTGATTTCTTTTTCCTTTTGTTTGTTGTAAAGCAGAATCTCTCTCTCTCTCTCTCTCATTAAAATTACTATACGGCTAAAACACGGTATTGGTGCTGAGAGTAGTCTCACTCACTTAAAAAATTGAAATGTTTGATAGAACATTTCAATGAAGCTCATTATATACCCTAGGGTGTCCCCTAGTCAGATCAAGTTAGATTTAGCTTGAACATGCATGCGATTTTGTTTAACCATTATTTCAATTCATTGGTATAACAACAGTTACAGACACTACACTTGGTGTATAACATGCAAGAAAAACAGCATGAAAACTTTAAAACTTTATTTTTTTTCACAGTAACATCAGTAACAGGATATCAACATTTAAAGTAAACAACATAACTGGAAGTGGTAAACAACTTAATAACAAAATCAAAACATCTATGACAAAGGTATCACTAAGAAAAAAAACCTAACCATGAAACTTTTGCATAACAAACATAAAAGACATAGAATAATCTTATTTAGGCATTTATCTAACACCAAGAAGAATATTTAAACAAACAAAATCATTAATACTGGCCAAAAGTATTGCAAACTTCCATAAGAGTCAGAAGTACATTGTCCATAAAATTGGTTACAGACACTACAAAACTATAGCATTTCAATACAGCTGCAGAACCATACATATCTCCATAAAATTCACTTCAAAAATAATTCAACATGAACACATTGACTAGAATTATTCATTAAATGAATGTTGATTAGTTAAAAAAATGATAAAACCACATTGTAACAGGTATATGTCCAATACTTGTGTTAAAATTATGAACTGGTAAATAGCACTTGAAAGTTTAATACTAAATAGTGTTTGTAAGAGTAAAATATTGAAGTATAATGAATGTTCAATAAATCATAGTCACTAAAGTATTGTTCAACCCAAGGTGCTGACTCAAACACAGACCCATATGTGATTGATCTTAAGGTTACAGACACTACACATTAAACCTTGACTTTATATTGTCATTTCAAATAGAAGTGCTTATGATTTTTTTCCAGATTTGACTTGAGCTTAGACAATTCAGCTGCATTAAACTTGAAATGACCCCTTTCATTGACTATTTGTGGAGCTTTTACCCTGTACAAGATAGCATCTAGAGCCTCTTGTGAATAATCATCTTTTTCAGGCCAAACATACATGTTGCCAGACTTTCTCATGTATTTAAGTCTAACTTCGTTATGAAGAATGTCTATTACTTCTGCTAAGTATACATCTAGAGGTCCCTTCTTTGGCTTAAGTCCTACAGCAACAAATTCTCCAGGGTGGTATTTCTCTATTGGTTTCTCTGTGTTGGTTGGTGCTTTTTTGTCAACTTTGATCTTCTTTGTCACAATGTTTTGTCTTTCTGTTGACTTCCGTTTCTTATTAGGCTTTTCGCTTGTTGCTGAGTTATGATCTTTCTGGTTACTTCCTTGTTTTCTTTTTTTGTCATTATTTTCTATTGTTGATGGATTCTTGTCTTTAAGTTGTTTTCCTTTCTGACTTAAATTATCTTTATTGAGTACTAACTTTCTCATTTCCCAGGCATTAACATTTTCGCTGAAGTTGCATCTCCCGTCAACCTTCATGCATTGCTCACAATAACAGCTCAGATTTCTTATGCTCAGTTCATAATCATTGCTTCCTGACTTTACAGCATGTAATTTTCTTGTACCTTGCAGTGTTTGCACATCAGTTTCTTATCTATTTCTCTCAACATCTTTAACAAGGATGAACTCCCTTCTCGAAACTGTTTTAGCTTCATTATCTGTATTTTCCATTTTCAGTTTCTCTGTACAGAAATGATATACATCTTCTGCACAACCTATCACCTTTCTATTGCTGATTACAGCTCTGTAGCAAGCATTCTTGACTGTCGCACCGAGACCATCGCAAACACTCTTTCCATGTGATGTTTCGAAATAATTTCGTGTTACAGATGGCTTTTTCCTCAGACTTATGTCAGCAAAGGCTTTCTTCCCCTTATACTGGGCAGCACAGCCATCTGTCCACTCATGGATCTCCTCTACTTTCACACCTTTCTTCTTCAGAATTTCTATAGCTTTGTTCTCAAAAGTGATAGCTAAGTCTGCATCATGTTTGGTTTCTTCACTGATGCCAATAATGGCATGCTTTATCTTGAATTCTTTTTCTCCCTGTTTTTCTGTATAGTAACACATGATTGGATGTATTGTAACTTGGTTCCTGTCGAAGAATCCAGATTGTACTTCACTTTGAAAAACACACCCATAGTTCTCACTAAAGTCCATGACCATAGCAATAGAACCCTCACCAATTCTATCAACACAAATTCCCATCTGTTGCTGTTGCCATTTGGCCCTGAAAACGTGCTCTGGATACTCTTGCATGTCAGTTTCTAAGCATGTAATTAATGTTTTTATGTCTGTTTCTTTAGGCACACAGGAGACGCAACGCTTTACTGTATCATCTTTTGCTATTTCTATACTTTCCCATTGATGCCATGATATCTGCCTGTCACTATACTTTTCAACAAATGGTTTAAGGTAACTCTGCAAACATTTCACACCGCATTGTTTGTATTCTCTTCTTAAACATTTAATAGCTGGATTGGTGTCGTATTTACAAAAAGTAGCATCACTTAAGCTTTTCTTATCTACTGAAATTTCATCCAAATCTCCATTTTCTTTCACTGCTTTTTTTACATTTGTTAGTGCCTCACTTTTTAGGGCCATGTTACAGCACTTTTGGCATAAGCATGATCTTCTGCTTGTTTCAGACACCTTTTTAACATTCACTGGTTTCAATTTAGAAAATGAAGTTAATCCTATTTTGTGACTATGGTTCCTTAACTTGTAGTCTTTGTAGGCTTCTTCTAATGTCATAGTCATCACATGTTTTTGAAGTATTTCTTTTTGACCACCTTTTCTTACTTTCACAGTTTCACGTTTATTAGGCACTTCCCTACTGATTTCTGGACTTAGAAAAAAATCTTTCACAGATTTCTTTAATGGAGAGTTAAGTGCATCCCTTCTTCTTTTTCTTTGTTTCGTCTCCCACCATGTAGAACTAGGTTTTTGCCCTTTCACTGATACTTTGAAATACTTTTTTAGTCTGTGTCTTTTATATTTCTTCAGTAATGCATCACAAATGATGTTGTATGCATGTTTCTTTGCACCCCCTTTCCTTGTTTTCACTTCTGAAATGCTCTCTGACACAGATTGTATAACAGTATCTGTCAATTCAAGTTTTTTTCTGCAATCCGGTGTCATTATCATTATATTCCTATTTAGAAACTTTGATGTTGATGGAGATTCAATTAATTTACTTATGATGACTGCTTTTCTCTTTGGGGTATTTGGTAATACTTCCTTTACCTTTTTTAATTGTCTGTACAGAGTTGCTTTAGGTAACACTTTATTCATTGGTGAATCTCTGGCTGACCCAGTATTTCCTATTTCACAATCAGTCTGAATACACTCTTGCTGTATACTTTCATTCAGTTTGATACGCATTCTCCATGCTTGGGTTCTTTTCACAGCTTCTTTCTTCTTTCTACTTAATTCAGCAGTTTTCGGACTTCTTAAATCAACACTCTTATTAACCGATATTGCCAGGGCTGCTTTTTCTTTCTTTTTCTGGCGATACCTTTTCATTTCTTCACGTTTTTTCCTTCTTAATTCTTGTTGAAGATTTGAATCGGAAAGTGATTGCTGTTTTTTTAGTAGTCTTGCATCTTTTCTTCTTTCTCTATCAACCCTTTTTAGCTCCTCATGTTTCGCCTTATTTTCCCTCTGTTTTTTTCTCCAGGCTTGTACCTTTAGCCTCGTCTTCTCCCTTCTAGCTTTAATCTTCTGTTCATCTTCTTCTGGCTTATCTTTGCTTCCTAAAAGCAAACAACTTCATTCTCATTTTTGTTCCTCTATGTATACAGATGAAATTTAGACTTTACAAAACATACTTGTAATGAGTACGCAATATGCTTTCATACATAAGCAAACTGGAATAACCTGTAGATTCTTAAAGAAAAGTATCTGATTGAAAAAGAAATAGCATAAAACCTGATGATTATTCAATGTTCTAGCATTTACAATGATTGCACACTTTCCTTAATAATGTAAACAACAGTCGGGTCAATTCACATGTCTAGTAGTGTCTGTAACCATTTGACAATATCAGCAATGTATCCAATACTAAGTCTGAGCTCATTGAATTCTCATAATATTTCTGTTTGAATTTACTAGTCTAATGATATGGAATGCAAAAATACTCAGTTTCAATTGCATATTGTAAGAAATCACTGAAAATGTTGCCTGTTATCAGAAATCTAGATGAAAGAAACTATAAATATACCAAAATATTACAAATTGCAGACAGACAATATGTCAAAATTTAGCCTTACACATCAATACTGTAATAGGAAACATAATTTGGCTTCATTTTTTAAAAAAAAAACAGGGATAAAGTCATAGACAGTATAAAAAGGGGATATTGGTTACAGACACTACAATTTAAGAGTGTGGTTTACCATTCAATACAAACTTACCAGAGTTGTTCCCAGAGGTTTGCTTTTGTCGTCTTCCCATGTCTTAGGGATGTACCATGGTAAAGAACAGAAAAAGTAATTAGGCAGCTTCTTCTAGGATAAGAAATTCAGGTTACATTGTCTTGTAGTAAATTACTCAAACAGACAGTGCTGCAAGAATGATGCAATATTCAATCAAGAGAGTTATTGCATCACTTTTTTGCTCTTGGCTGCAGAGGTAAATAGATGATGCAACATTACATCACATAAGATGGAACTTTCTATTGAGAAAAACAATGTTTTAATGACAAGTAGAACAATACTTTTATCTTTCATTTTTATACCTGTTTGTGTAGTGTCTGTAACTTTTTTTATTGAGTTGCTGTTTTTTAATGGTACAATACAGCACCACCAATTTTGGCCAACTTGGACATCACATGGATACACATGAGCCTTTGTAGGATTTATACTTTTCCATAATGAAACAACAAAATTATTGCCATATAAACTTGTAAAGGTTACAGACACTACAAAATTTAGAACTGGAAAGTTTGACAAAGAACAAGCTCTCAATCGAATATCTTGGCTAGCCATGTGATTTAAATGGTTTTACTACTTATTATAATATAAAGTCGAGTTCTAGATGTCAATAAAAGTTATAATGAATGTTATTTTGTACAAAATGTTGGCATATAACAACAGATTAGTGTTTGAATTTCAGTGTTGAAACAAAACTTCTACTGACGGTATTTTGCTTATAAAATCCATAATATTTTACCGATTTCTTTAATTCAAGAAGCAATATTTGCAGGATAGAATTCCGCATAAAACCAGACCAATAAATGCATAATTTCAGTATGATATTTAGAGAATTCTCTATTTTATATTCAAGCTTTTTTCGAGTGAGACTACATAACGCTCAAAAATGGCCATTTTTAGAGCTTGTTTCCATGCATATCTCAACAATGGGTTACACTAACCTCTTGAAATTTTCAGGAAAGTAAGAGAGGTATATGCCAGGCTTACCAATCTTTAAAATTGGTTCATATCTTGTTTAATTTTTCTATTTCATGCATATAACATGAAAATTCCTTTATCAGCACCAATACCGTGTTTTAGCCGATATTATACTTTGTATATTTTGTGAAGCACCTAAATAGTCTCAGGATTCTTTGCTCATAAATTTATCTTTCATCCAGCAATACACATATGTAAATGCGTTTTAGTGGGCAAGTCTTTGAATATTAAACAGCATTGTGTACAACTTAAGTGCATTCTGCAATGTGTACTGTAGCTGAGCTGACAAGTAAATTCCATGCAATGTAGTGGACGTCCACTATTACATAATTATATTGCTGCGACTTTCTAATTGGGGCAATAAAAACTTAATTCATCCACTATAAGCCATGTCGTGGACAGTCCACGACAACCACTCTATCAGGTCCATGATGGAAACAGCATGGACAGATTAAATTCCACTGTGGGAACATGGATTTTCCATAATCTATGATGTGTGTACTGTATATCACACTAACATTAATAGACAATGTAGCAACGGTGTGCTCCAAGATTGTATTTATTCTCTACAGTTTCAATGTTTGTTAATTTGCATTCTCAAGCTGACATGTCAACTACTGAGGTGAGGAATATCAACTCTCTTGGGGGTCTTGTTTGTTGAAAGTCACATTGCTAATTGGACTACCTGCCAATTTATATAACAATGGGGATTAAGATAGCCTTAAGCTCAATGAAACTTTTGCCAATACTGTGTAAATATTGACAGCAAGAATATTAATCTTAATATATAAGCTATAGGTTTCTTATTCATTGTTGAATTATAAATATTGCTGTCAGCCATACCAATGTTTTGAGAAGTGTTGCAGTCAGGACATCTAATTTTTTACAAATCTGGAGCCATAATGTGACCATGCTGTATATCCAAATTTTGTTTATAACAAAGTGTGTTATAGCAGGATTCCCCTGTATTAAAATTAAATAAACTGTAATGTACTTAAATCATGAAGAGATACTGCATACATTTATGAAAAAAGTTAACTGTCAGAATTTTTAGTTGAGAAGCAAGAAATCAGTAAAAATTAAAACCCTGAATAACCTATAGTGCATTCAACTTGAACTTGGTATCAACATTTTTTTATATTTTTATCAAAAACCACAATTCATATTTGAAAATGGAATGTACAAACTTCAATTGTAGCATTTTCCATTATAATAGCTGGTATAAGAGATTGTACTCATAAGTATAAAATTTCCATTCTGTGAAATGATTGAAGTGAAAAAAGATTCTCCATGGATTCTGGGACAAAAATGGCATCCAGTTGAAAGAGTAACTTCTGATCATATGGGTTTGTCCTGGAAGGTGGCAAAACAAAGAACATGTCGTTGAGCATGTGTTTCAAATGCAACACCTGTTTGCTTGTCGACTTGTTTAACATGGTTGTGATCCATCATCTTTATTTTTCTCTAAGACTATTAAAACATGGCTATAGTCTTGATACGCCTATTTATTACTGCGCAAATAGATGTTAAAGCTTATTTTATTCAGGTATGTCTTGTTTATTATTAGGGGTTATCATCTTAAAGATCTTGTCATCTTTAAAAGGATTGTCAGTAGTCGGGTGATGCTGTTTCATATGTTTCGACATATTGGTTGTATTTCCAGTATGCAGATTACAGACATAGACTTGTCATCTGTTCATATGCCATTCTTGACAAGATAACAAAAAATTCTTCCAGACCAACTAACTGCTTGTCATCATGATTCTGATTCAACCTTGTTGGCCATTTCAAGCTGCTTCATTTTATCTGATGCAGGGCTCATCTTGTTCACTACACCATTTGTTTTGCATTACGTGAATGCTGTAAAAACGTCTTGTAAGCGATTTCATGTCTTCACTTAAATTTGGAAGGCATTATGGTGTTATCTTCAAAACAGAAGAAATAGTGCAATTTCCTTGTGCACGGAAAATCTTATTTAGAACAGATCCGGGTGTGGGAGTGTGAGGACTAACAACTGAATCCTTCTCACTGCACTTCTTGCAGATGCAAAACAACTGCCTTGATCACAGGCACTCATTTCTGTCAGTGAAAAAGGAAAACTATTGACAACACCCACTCCTCTTCTACAAATTAATAAAGGTATTGGTTTTGGTTTGGTGTTTTACAGCACAGCAACACAAGTAGGTTATTTAGTGCCGATTCAATTGGAGTAAAGTGCCTTGCCCAAGGACACACCACGGTAGCTGACCTAGGCTGGTCCGATGATAGGATTCTAACCTGCACCCTTTCGGTCGTGAGTCTGGCATGCTAACCATTGAGCTACTGCAATTAATAAAGGTGACTAACTTGTGTGGTTCAAAATCTGTCTTTGCTTATTCTGAGCTAATTATTGTATCCTGTTGGCATATTCAGTCACTGATTAGGCCAACAACAAAAAATATGTGTGTTTCCGGTTGGCCAACCATCCCCGTTTCTCGTTGCCAACCCTAGCACTTTTTCCCTAGCCACCCCACCCCCCAATTTTTTTCTCAATGCCAAAATTGATTTGTCCATCTAATTGGACCGGTTTTGCCCAGTACTTTGAAGCGCTTGAAATATTATTTGATTTATATATATGTTTTTTTAAAAGAAATACCTGCCTACCCTAATTTTAAAACCAGTGCAATAGGAAACACACATTATTTTTTTTTTTGCCTTACAGATATCATTGTAAAGGAGACATTCCAAACTTGTTACTCATGTACAGTTTAAATACTTTACGGATCTGTTGCTTTGTATCTAATTGGATCGAGTTTGGATGCCTATACTTCCAGTGTGTCATGCAGTGAATAAGCTACATTATATTCTGATTGGTGGTTAATGTTTACCCTGGACTGGAACAAACAATAACCACCAATCAGAACAATGTAGCATATTCACTGCATGACAAACCGGAAGTGTAGGCCTCAAATTTGATCCAAGTGGACAAGATACGAAGGAACAGAGAAACTTCACATAAAAATGGCTATTAAATGATCATTACATGGGGAACAAGTTTGGAATGTCTCTTTTATGTTGATATACATGTATGTTATCAGTGACAGAACATGCTAATAGGATTTTAGAAAATGAGAACAGAATTGGTTGGGGTGTGTGTGCAGATTTTGAATGGAGCAAGTTAGTCACCTTGTGTTAATTTGTAGAAGGGGAGTGGGCTCTGTCAAATGAATTCTCAATTCAAAGAATAAAAAGGCAAATGACTAATAATTATTCATGACTGCTGAAGGTTAAAGTAACTTGTATACGGTAAGTATCGTTTTGTATCGATTCTTCACCTCTTGTTTCAGTATGGCAAATTCTGTATATATCGATTGAATCGTCTCACCCCTATTTGTTATTTTAAAAATTAGTTTATAGATATAACTATTGCGTAAAAGATTGATATTGGATTATTTACCATCTACTCAAATTAATGTTAAAATCGTCCAGATCCTACTTAAGGATCATAAACTTTGCCAAGTTTCCATGGCACAAAGCCACTGAGAGTGTGATGGAAAAATGGGATGCTAGTCCAGTACAACTTACCATAATCCCCAAGCAGATATTGGGACCTTTTCATAGCTACATGTATATGGAGTAAAGCAATTTAGGTTAAATGCCTTATGCAAGGGCATGACAGCAGAAATGTGGGGACATGATCTTGCAGTCTTTTTATCCTGAGGCTGCCATTCCATCCACTAGGCTACACTGTTGTTTATGCCAGCACTGTCACATTATCTTTTATGCCAGCCACTAGGCTACACTGTCTTTTATGCCAACAACTAGACCACACTGCCTTTTATGCCAACACTAGGCCACACTGCCTTGTATGCCAACCACTAGGCCAACTGCCTTTTTGCCAACCAGAAGGCGCCACTGCTTTTTATGCCAATACTAGGCCTGTCTGCCTTCTGTGCCAACCACAAGGCTACACTCCCTGTGTGCCAACATTAGACTACACTGTCTCTTGGCTAGCCTGGGTAACTTTTAAACAGGTTGGGAGATTTTAGGAATGAGAACCTTGAAAAACAGACCTAATCTTGATCTGAGGCAATTAATTGATTTGTTTACCCAACAGAAATTTATTCAATGGGAAGTGTCTTAGTATATTAAAACTTTAAGAGGTTTGTCAACATACAGGGTACTTGTACAATCAGCTACCAGAAATTGTATGGATTTTTGTTTCAATCGGAAAGGAAATAATGCTTATCTTTTAAAATCTTCAGTGATCTTAGCAGTTCACAATGTGTGTGTGTGTCATTATTAATACAATGTTTGTTAAGATATCTCAGCTGTCAAGGACCAATAAGCATTGCTGTACAATAGATCAGCCAAGAGGAATGTGAGAAATCATCCTATATTGTACTGGATTGCAGATATTGAAATGGATTCAGTCTCTCTCATCAGTAATTGATGTTGTAAACTGTAAAGATATAGATCTACATTCCCCTTTTTTTGCAGCATTTGTGATTTACAACTTTCTGAGTCTGTGCTATGAGTACCTTGGAGGGGAAAGTTCCATCATGTCTGAGATTCGAGCAAAACCAATCAGGTAAACCATCAGAATGAGTATTTTTATGTCTGAAATTTACATTTTAATAGCAGTAATACATTAACTGTTATTATTACATTGCTTTCACTTTTCCTGGTGCTAGTCCCAAGTCCATGGTGCATTCCCTCCTCCAATTAGTATTTGGGGGCCAAGAAAAAAAAATAAACAAAGTCCCAGTCAGATACAAGGCAATCACTCTTAATATTGATGGTACATCTGGTGGAACTTCTCCACCTCCATAGGGATGCTGTGTTAGATAACTCGAAGGTTTTGTTGGAACATGGCATGGGTCTGTGGAGGGTGGTTACACTTGATGGGGAGTCCTTATTCAAAATCTCAGAAATCTCTACAGTGGCCTCCCAAGATCTCATGGGACCAAAAACACCAGTTATTGGCCGCAGTCCCAGGCCCATCTAAACTGCTTAGAAGTGTCCCCAGCACCTAAATGTTTTAAGCAGTGGTCCCAGCAGAACTTCCTCACCCCCTTTAAATTTCATTCCCCCTTCTTTCATTAAGTGGGGCAGTCAAAAGGGCCAGGGCAGGAAGTATATGGACAATATCACTCCCTAACAAGGAAGGCAGTCAGCCCTAGTTTTATGCACCCTCTCCTGTCAAGTCCCTCTCTTCCTGACATCCCAGTAAGTGACAGTCAGGGCCATGTTTCAGAGGTCAGATCAGACCTAACATGTGATGCATGGGTCCTCTCCACAATAATAGAGGGTTACCAGCATTGCTTCAAGGTCCATCCACCTCTATCAAGGACCCCCATTTGGTTTCAACAGACCAAATTGGCATCCATAAGGGAAGAGATATACACCCTTCTAAAGAAGGGAGCAGCAGAGAGGGTAATAAACTAACAAAGTCCAAGATTTGTTATGTATGATGTTTATATAATATTATAAATATTTTAGGAAATGTTTCTTGACTTTCATATTTGCCCAAACCTTAATGTTATGTATCAGGTTTACATGTTTAGCTATTGTCTTTGAATTAGGTCATTTTCTTAGTATTTGAGTTCAAGGACGGTTTTGGTAAACAAGTTTTTGATTTTATTTGAGGTCAAGGTTGATTTTGTTTAGAGATAAAACCTGAATTTCCTTTAAAATTATGTATTAAAAGTCACATACACCATATAATTTTCTAGAACATTCTGTCATGTGACCTATCTTTATTTATACAATGTTTAGTGGACAGTTTTTAGTTTCGACCTTAACATAAGTCTTTAAAGAGTCATTAAGTTGTGAAAAATCATTCCAAATTCAGAGAGAGGAATTATTTAAAATATTAATAGGATTATAACAGTGCTCATAGACTTTGGATTTTGGATTTTGAATTGATGATTTTGGGATTTATGTGAACTTATTCAAAGATATTCTGGAGTACTTCATTTTGATACATCAGCACAATAAAGATTACTGGCACATCAGGACATTAAAGATTATTGGCACATCAGCACATTCAAGGATACAGTAATTCACTCAGAACATTCTATATTTAGGACATGTGATTAGGGCACTTAGGATTATTGGATTATTTGGATTTTAATTCACGTTACTGTAAGTGTCTTTTGATTTTCATTTCAATTATCAAGAAATAAATTGCTTGTTGATTTTTGCTTGATTTGTTGGTTTCGCTTTCTTTCTGTTACATTTTTCTTAGACCATAAAGTTCTAACAGATTCTATTCCTGTATCCTCCTGATTTCGGAGAAAGGGGGAAAAGTTTTGCCTAATTATGGATCTTTCCCCATTAAACAAATGTATTTAGGAAGAGAGTTTTGAGATGGAGATGTCAGCCTCAGTCTGGAATACCATAAGGGAAAAGGACTGTGCAGTCTCCATAGACCTCCAGAATGATTACCGACACATTCCCTGTCACAGGATGAAGCCGGGTTGGGACTGGATTAGTGAAGACACCGAAAGCAACTGCGTTAATAAGATGTTTATTTATAAACGCAATTTAAAGATGAACAAATCTGACACCATTATAACAAAAAGATAAGGAAAATCATAAAGTTCCTAACATGGAACTATCAACAACAAGTAACTCAACGAGAAAAATCAAAGATGAATTTAACGAATGGAATTTTAAACAAACGTGAATAGCATCCTATCACCAATCAACAAATAAGAGTATATGATCTACACCCCAATATAAACAAGGTCTTATTAAGTACCAAGGGTGACCAAAGCATGTGATTTATGCACTTATCAATATGATACTCATCAATTTATCAATTCATCAAGCGATATTGGAATATGTATGAATTTATGAATATGTCGTTCATATAACGAAAATGAAATGGGAATGCACGAAATTATGAATCTATCACACATATAGCGACATTGAAATGGGAATGAATGTAATTTTGCACAAATAGCAATATTGAGATAACAATAAAATGGAACACGCAATAAATATAACTATCGTGGCGCCCGTTTGACGACCAAGATGTATCTACGGTTCCACCCGCTCTAGTCCATGGTCAAGGAGCCACCACGCATGGTCCACCCCTCCCAGTCTGTTGAAGGATCCCTCGAGAGCCTTCACATTAACACAGACCCGTTGGTCGAGAAGCCTTGGTCCCCCGCATCGAGGAAACCAGTACACTCTTCCGAAACAACGTCACCAGACACAGCGTACACGTCACACGAAACCACACAGAGTTCTGTGACTTCTCATCACCAAACCATACATAAGGAACAGCTAAAAGTATAACAACTAAACCGTGTAGTACATATGACACGGTTAGTACTTTTGTATTGATAGATGTTGCGCATGCGCGCACATGAATTACATCTCGTTACACATTACATTAATCATTCAATGCATGCTGCGTATAATTAAATAAAATCCGTCTGTTCAGTTACAACAAATAGCTAACTTGAACCAGCCTATAGTATTTCTAATATCATGGCGTTGTATGACCTAGGTATTGACTCTCTGTAGAATTTAGAATAAATTCTAAAACATCTAATATATGAAACAATTATGTCATATAAAACAAATAGTGATAAAGAATACAATCTTAAATTTCACATACCTCTACAGCTGAAGTTTTGCTCCCGTAAAGAGATAAGCTTTCTGACAAGACTCGTCGTAGTGTAATTTGTTTATAGAGAATTCGCTCTATATGTACTCTAGCTGTGACAGATATGCGCAGCAGCTAGGTACGTGAGTTTTCACTGCAGGCAATTTGCACGTGCAGCATGGGGTGAATCGCGCTCAGTATTTCAAAATAACTAGAGCCGAAAAAAATAAACAACCCCCGAGTAACGCTCTAGTCAGAAACGAAACTCGAATACATTTTGATCACATATACATATTGATATAAACGATACAATTCCGTGACAATACCTCCCCCCTTAAAAAAAAGTTGAAGCACTTTTAGAAAATCACGGAATTTTGCAAAAATACAAACTGAAACGTAGTATTTACATTACCAGAATATCATGGTAAGGAAAAAAAAACTGCAAATCACATTCTGCTTAAATAATCGGCCCCTACATTTTCCGACCCTCAGATTGCTTCGATCCGGAAACGATATGGCTGCAGAGTCAATGCCCAATGCATCAATCTTGCGTTGGCAACTTTTGCCTTGTTCAAATATATGAGAGGCTGATGGTCCGTTTCAAGGACAAATTCCCTTCCGAAAAGGTACGTGTGGAATTTACCTATACCCCACACCAGTGCCAAGCACTCCTTTTCGATCACGGAGTAGTTTTGTTCCCTAGGCAGCAATTTCCTACTAGCATAAACTATGGGTAACTTTACCCCATCTTGCTCCTGTAGCAAAACTGCTCCTAAGCCCTTGCGGATGCGTCAGTTCTCAATATGAACGATTTATTTAATTCTGGCAACTTTAGGATCATTGCACTGATCAATCTTGCCTTAAGGGCGTTAAAAGCTTTTTCTTGGCATACACCCCAAGAAACTTTATTTGGCTGCCCTTTCCTAGTTAAATCCGTCAATGGACTAGCTATAGCGGCGAAATTTGGAACGAACTTCCTATTAAAACCTATCAATCTAAGAAACGATCGTATCTGTTTCTTGGTTTCTGGCCTAGGAGCGTCTTTAATCGCTTCAATTTTATCAGGGTGGGGTTTTAACTGCCCTGACCCACTTACTAGATGGCCCAAGCATTCCAAGTTAGAATATGCTATGCTACACTTGGAGGGTCTCGCTGTGAGATTTGCCTTGCGGAGTCTGTCGAACAGATCGACTAATGCCCTAACATGCTCTTCCCAGGTATGTGTATATACTAGAATATCGTTGACAAAACTATCTACGTTGTTCATGCCTTTCAACAATTTTCGCATAAGACGCACGCACGACGCACCGGCGTTAACCAGACCAAAAGGCATAACCTTAAACTGGAAAAGACCTTTAGGGGTCGCGAATGCCGTTAATACGCGGGCATTTTCAGCGATGGGCACCTGCCAATATCCTTTTGTGAGATCTAATTTAGAAATGTACTGGTGCCCCGCCAATTTTGAAAACAAGCCCTCCATGTCTGGCATCGGTTCAGCATCAAACACGGTGACTTTATTTAGTTGTCGAAAGTCTATGCAAAATCGATTCGTTCCGTCTTTCTTTCGGACCAATACCACGGGGGAAGAATAGGGGGAGTTTGAGGGTTCAATCACTCCCAGGTCTAACATTTTACCTACTTCCTCATCGATTGTCTCCCGTGCGTTAAAGGGTATTAGATATCCCTTTATTCTGATTGGCTCCGAGGTACTCAAGTTTATCTCGTGCGTTATTAATCCAGTATTACCTGGTCGATCTGTAAATACGTCTGGGTACTTACTCAAAATTTCCCTGACTTGCTGACGCTGACCTTCAGGTAATTCTGGGCACACGCTGACCATATCTATTCCCTCATTTCCTACAACCATGGGGTACTCCAGGGGAATTTCTGTGTTGGGGTCACTCGGCTCGTCTTCTATGACCGCAATACATACGACGTTCAAAACGCCCTTTCCAACAGTTTGATCAGGTCTCTCCACGTATCGTTTTAACATATTGGCATGAAATATTCTCAACCTACCTTTCATGTCGATTCGGTAGTCCATTTCACCCTTGACTTGTTTGACCTCATATGGCCCTTTTCATTGGACCAATAATTTGTTTCTACTAGTAGGGAGTAGCACCAACACTCGATCACCCACGTCGAATTTCCTACTTCGCGTTCCGCGGTTGTAATACTTCGCGTACTTGCGACCCGACTTCACGAGCTCGTCATGTGCCATCCGACACGTACTTTCTAATCTCTCGCATAAGTCGACGACGTATTGGTAGGTGGTTTTAACTTCTCCGTCCGCGATATCACTCGACCATAGTTCGCGCAGAATCCACATAGGACCACGAATTGTCCTACCGTATAGCAATTCAAACGGCGAGAATCCCAAGCTCTCGTGCGGTACCTCGCGATACGCGAACAAAATCGCGTTCAAATACCGGTCCCAATCTCGCGGTTTCTCCGCGCACATCCGACGTAGCATTTGTTTCAGCGTCCCGTTAAATCTCTCTACCAATCCATTACACATGGGGTGATACGGCGTGGTGCGCAACTGCTTAATTGACAACAACCTACTAATTTCCGCCATGAGTTCTGAGGTAAACTGGGCCCCACAATCTGTGAGAATTTCTTCAGGTACCCCTACCCTGCTGAACATGTCTACAAGCGCCTCGGCTACACGTTCAGTTTCAATTGATGGTAAAGCTATGGCTTCTGGGTATCTAGTTGCATAGTCTACTAGAGTAAGGATATATCGGTTTTTCCGATCTGTAATTGGAAATATGGGTCCCACAATATCAACAGCTACCCTTTTAAATGGGGTATCTATTAGAGGCATTTTACCTAATGGTACTCTGGTATTCCTTCCCTTCGACACCGTCTTCTGGCAAACGTCGCACGATCGACAGAATCGTGCTACGTCACTATTTACGCCAGGCCAATAAAACTCCGCTAATACTCTGTCGGTTGTTTTTTTCATGCCTAAGTGACCCGCCATACTGGACTCGTGTGCCACTCTCAGTACATGTGGCCTGAATTTCTGAGGGACAACTAGTTGGAAATACTTTCTACCGTCCGACGTGGTAAATTCTCTATACATTAAACCTTTGGTACATAAGAATTTAGAGCTACCACCGCCCTTACAATATTTCGCGGTACCGGACATGATCCTCTCCGCGGTCGCGCTCAAGGACGCGTCCTGCCTCTGCTCACGCATAAATTCATCGCGCAAGATATCAGTCACGGCTTCCGGAACTTTTAACTTACGTAGCGGCTTTTTATCCGCCTGCGCCTGTGCCCTAGTTTCGACTGCTTGTACAATGGGAAACCGGAAATCAGAGAGAGTTGGGAGTCTGGATCCCTCGACATTTCCGATAGTTAGGTCGTATATGGGGTTTTCCATACACGGAGCTTCTACGGTTCTGGTCAGGAAAGGCGTCTCGATTTCTATTCTCACGACGGGAACGCGATCAATTGTTTGATCTAATAACATGCACGGGGATTTCCAACCAAGCATTTGGTCATCCCTAACGAGACTCCGCTTTACTACGACGCCCGTGCACCCGGTGTCGCGTAAGACCGTGACTTCTTGACCGTTGGCGGTACCAGTAGAAGTTGGTACCCTCGCCTCGGGAAAAAGACAAGTGCCGATCGACTGAATAACATCATGACCGATCTGCGCACGCGCTGCGGACTCGTATACCTTATTTGCGTTATTAGATGCCGAATTATCACGCGGAAAATCATCGCGCTTACCGCCTCCTGACCATTCTCTGCTTTCAATAGCAACCGTGACTCTCTGGACAAACCCCTTCCTTTTTGGACAATCGGGCGTGATGTGACCCCATTCCTTACAGGTAAAACATTGTCTATCCCTACGATTTGTACCCTTCCCAGATTGAAAGTTTTCACCTTTATTTGTACCAAGTTTCTCGGGTTCTCTGGGTCTCTGATCTTTAGCTTGATTACCTCCCTTGTTATCCCTTGAAATCACATTCTGGGTACCTCCCCGAGCTTCGGCGAAATAGTCTGCCTGAGTAGCCATATCAGAGATATTATTGAAGGACTTTTCCCTCAGGAACAAGTACAATTCCCTACCACAAGTGTTTAACAGCTGGTCCCTAAGTAAAAAATCGGTAAGACCCTCAAACGTTTTTTGAATCTTACCACATTCAACCCAACGCTGGAAATAATCCCCCGTCCTACTGACGAACTGGGTGAATGTCTCGCCTTTCTCGGGTCTACTATATTTAAACTTTTTGCGGAACCCTTGTTCTGTCAACTCGTATCTCTTAAGGAGTGCCTCTCTTAACGCGTCATAGTTTAATGCGTCGTTCACGGGTAGACGCGAATACGCATCTAGCGCTTTACCTTTAAGTAACGCGCTGAGATGGAGTGACCAATCATCCTTTTTCCACTTTTGGATGGTAGCATATCGCTCAAACCTATGTAAATAACTATCTAAGTTATCTTTGTCATCCTCAAAAGGGGGTAATTTAGGGCCTCTTAACTTTGATTCTTGTTGACCATCTTTCTTAGCCTCTAATAATTCAAATTTCCTTCTATGTTCTTTCTCCATATTCCTGTCTTCTAACTCAGTGGCTTCTAACTTTGCTTGTTTCTCCCTATCTAACTTTCTTTCCTCAAGTTCTCTTACCTGCTCTATTCTTTCCCTTTCTGCTTCCCTTTCACAACCTATCCTTTCCTTCTCTGCCTGTTTCTCTAGTTCTATCTTCTCCTTCTCTAGTTCTATCTTCTTTTCCTCAAATAGCATTTTCTCCCTTTTAAATGCTATCTTTCTTTCCTCGGCTTGCTTGTCTAATTCTAATTTTTCCCTCTCCGCTTGCTTCTCTAATTCTATCTTCTCCTTCTCATATCCCCTTCTTTCCCTATCAGCCTGCTTCTCCAGTTCTAACTTTTCCCTTTCTATATCTCTCTCCTTTAATCTTTGATCCCTTTCCTGAGACTGCTCCTCCTGAACGAATTTTCTAAGGGCATCCCCCTCATACCCAAACTGTTTGCCCAACTCCACTAGATCTTTGAGTGACGACATGATAAATACTGTTGATAAGATCACCAATCCTAAGTGCACTATCATATAACACATACAATTTTACGACTACACGAACCAACCGTATATCCCTTCTCCAAATATATGCAATATGTATATATGACAAACAAATGGTAAATAAAACAAAATATGAGTGAGGTATTCACTCACCCGCCTGAATTAGTTCTTGTCAGGAAGGTCACAATCTGAAACAGATAACTGGAAAAATCTTACCGGAGTCAAGACCTATGCAAACTGGCGTCCGTGCTCCGACTAATCCAATAATCCCACTTCTGACACCATTTGTCACAGGATGAAGCCGGGTTGGGACTGGATTAGTGAAGACACCGAAAGCAACTGCGTTAATAAGATGTTTATTTATAAACGCAATTTAAAGATGAACAAATCTGACACCATTATAACAAAAAGATAAGGAAAATCATAAAGTTCCTAACATGGAACTATCAACAACAAGTAACTCAACGAGAAAAATCAAAGATGAATTTAACGAATGGAATTTTAAACAAACGTGAATAGCATCCTATCACCAATCAACAAATAAGAGTATATGATCTACACCCCAATATAAACAAGGTCTTATTAAGTACCAAGGGTGACCAAAGCATGTGATTTATGCACTTATCAATATGATACTCATCAATTTATCAATTCATCAAGCGATATTGGAATATGTATGAATTTATGAATATATCGTTCATATAACGAAAATGAAATGGGAATGCACGAAATTATGAATCTATCACACATATAGCGACATTGAAATGGGAATGAATGTAATTTTGCACAAATAGCAATATTGAGATAACAATAAAATGGAACACGCAATAAATATAACTATCGTGGCGCCCGTTTGACGACCAAGATGTATCTACGGTTCCACCCGCTCTAGTCCATGGTCAAGGAGCCACCACGCATGGTCCACCCCTCCCAGTCTGTTGAAGGATCCCTCGAGAGCCTTCACATTAACACAGACCCGTTGGTCGAGAAGCCTTGGTCCCCCGCATCGAGGAAACCAGTACACTCTTCCGAAACAACGTCACCAGACACAGCGTACACGTCACACGAAACCACACAGAGTTCTGTGACTTCTCATCACCAAACCATACATAAGGAACAGCTAAAAGTATAACAACTAAACCGTGTAGTACATATGACACGGTTAGTACTTTTGTATTGATAGATGTTGCGCATGCGCGCACATGAATTACATCTCGTTACACATTACATTAATCATTCAATGCATGCTGCGTATAATTAAATAAAATCCGTCTGTTCAGTTACAACAAATAGCTAACTTGAACCAGCCTATAGTATTTCTAATATCATGGCGTTGTATGACCTAGGTATTGACTCTCTGTAGAATTTAGAATAAATTCTAAAACATCTAATATATGAAACAATTATGTCATATAAAACGAATAGTGATAAAGAATACAATCTTAAATTTCACATACCTCTACAGCTGAAGTTTTGTTCCCATAAAGAGGTAAGCTTTCTGACAAGACTCGTCGTAGTGTAATTTGTTTATAGAGAATTCGCTCTATATGTACTCTAGCTGTGACAGATTTGCGCAGCAGCTAGGTACGTGAGTTTTCACTGCAGGCAATTTGCACGTGCAGCATGGGGTGAATCGCGCTCAGTATTTCAAAATAACTAGAGCCGAAAAAATAAACAACCCCCGAGTAACGCTCTAGTCAGAAACGAAACCCGAATACATTTTGATCACATATACATATTGATATAAACGATACAATTCTGTGACATTCCCATATTCCTGTTCCACTGGAATAATTTCTGTGGTTTTGTCTTGGCAAGAAGGTCTTTCAATTTCAGGCTCTTCCCATCAGCCTAACTTCCACTCCCACAGAGATGCTGCCAGGATGCAAGAGTGTGCAAATAATACAAACATTTTATGCATTTGCGCACACATGGAAAGCAGTGATGCATGGGGACTCCCATAGATTCGTTCAAAGTTGCATATATAAAATTGTACTCTGCGCAGTAGAGAATTTTGATTTAACTATTAAGATAAACTTAATAACTAAGAATCTAAAAAAAAAATTAGAGTGTGCAGATGTAGGTTAATACAAAAGGATGCTTGGAAATTCCACTAATTATTTATCACAGAAAAACATGTACTAGAGGGGTTCTGAAATTGATGCCCTTTCCTCTCATTTGTGCGTGTATGAACTTTGGTCCATTTCTGGAAGGTGATATTATAGTCAAGCCTGGCTGGAAAATTACTGATTCTTTTCAACTTCAGGTCAGTGGTGGCACGAATATGCAAAGTGAATGGCAAAAGAAAGAAAATGAAGTGTGAAATGGAGTTTCTCACAAAAATGGAGGACAATAATTCTAAAACATTGTCAGATGCTGGAGTAGATGAACCACCAAAGAAGAAACCAAAATTTGAAGGAAAGTTTCAGAAATCTTGGCTGTTACAGTACAAATGGTTACAACACAACACCTAGGTGGGAGGCATGTTCTGCAATATTTGCAAAAGTTGTGGGGAAAATAACCCTTTTACATTGGAAATTGGCTGTTTGAATTAGTACATCATCTCTTACATGACATGCTGAGTCACCAGATCACATACATTTTGGAGCAGAGATATCCATGAGAAAATACCTGTAAACTGTGGAAAATTCTGCAAAACAACCGTAAATAACAGTTTCCAATGCATATGCTCTTTCAGATCGCAGACTGTGAAAGTGGGTTCTCAGCACAGAATACTATTCATACACAGATAAGAAACAGATTAAGCTCAGAAACAGTCAATAGATTAATGCTTATACAACTAAAGGGGGCATCTTTTGAGTTTCTGTTGAGCCTGAAAAGAGTGGAGCAGGAAAAAAGAGAAACAGATGTGTAAGTGCTGGATAAAGAATGAATTATAGCAATTTTGGCTAACCCCCAATTTTTTATTTTGCTCACCACTTGTTTTGGTGACAAGGAGGGAGATCCCCCTTTAGATAAAATCCTGGCATCACTTCTCCCAGAGACATTACCAGGATGATGAGAGTAAAAGCAGTGGTTCCCATCATCCAGTATTTCAACAACTGGTTGATGCACAGCATTCACTGAAGTGCCTTACTAAGAGATCTGTCACTGATGGCAGACAGTGAGTCAACTGGAGTTAATCACCAACCAGGAGAAGTAAGATCTCAAAATTTCACTTACATGGGGATGAATTTCCTCACAAATCATGGGACATTTCCTGTTCGCCCCCAAACTGGATGATAAAGATACTGTCCCTCATAACAAGAGTGTTACAAAAATACTTCATTGTTTGCTCATCTCTACCTCCCTGTCCTGGGGATGATCCTGAACATGGCAGCAGATGTAGTTCCTCTAGGAAGACTTCATATGAGGCCTCTCCAGGTTCTTGTTCTTGCAAGCATAGGGAACCCCTTTCAGCTTGGATTCTTTTGGGCTCCCAATTTTGTCACCACCTGAGTTGTGGCTAAATCGGGACAGAGTTCTGGTACATGCCCAGAACCTCTTTTTTCTGTATACCAATGACTCATATTCAGGCTGGGGTGCTCACCTAGAGCCCAAGGGGGTAGTCCTTCAGGGCTTGTGGTTTCAGGAGGCATCTCCTCTTCATATCAGCAACCTAGAAATGTGGGCCACACTACAGGGGTGCATTAACCTCATAAATCACCATGGTATTATGGTCATCACGTACAAGATGGTCATGGTGCACCTCAGATGTCAAGGAGGCACCTAATCCTCTTCTCTTTGCTTGGAAGTCTGGAACCTTCTAAAAAGGTCAGCTTCAGATGGGATCGCTCTTAGAGTCTGCTGCATTCCAGGCAAGAGAAATACCCTAGCAGATAACCTGTCCTGACAGGGACAGTCAGTTCTTACAGAATGGTCTCTGCACCAGTTGGTGGCAGAGAGGCTTTTTCAAATGTGGGGGTGGCCAATGGTAGACTTGTTTGCAACAAGGTTGAACAACAGGCTACCACTTTATTGCTTGTCAGTTCCAGACCAGAGTGCATGGGTGGTGGATGCCTTCAGTCTGAAGTGGGATCAACTGTGTGCCTACACCTTCCCATCTTTCAGAATAATTCCACAAGTTCTTTACAGAGTCAAGACTTCTGCTCCATGACTCATCCTGATAGCCTCCCTGTGGCCCCAACAGTCATGATGCAGCAATCACCTTGACCTGTTGGTAGATGCTCCCAGGGAATTACCACTGAAGAGGGATCTACTGTTGGTACAAATAAGGTAAAACCTGCACAACAATACACAGATTCTTCACCTTCATGCATGGCTCATCACACCATCTATACACTAAGATTAGTTTTTGAGCAGTGTTGCAGACTGTATCACAAAGGCTAGAAGGCAGTTGACCTCCAGGGTTTACAATGCCAAGTGGAGAGTATTCTGTATTTGGTGCAGTAGGTAACACATTGATCTGATCTTTCCCCCTTCGACTGCAGTTGTGGATTTTCTTCTCTTTCTTTTCGAAGACTGTCCAGTCTTCACTCTTATGGGCCATAGAGCAGCCCTCTCCAATACCCTTAAGTTCTCTATGGGCTTCACCTCAGGGTCGGACCCTCATATTTCAGAATTGATCAAGTATTTTTAGTTTAAAAAACCAGTCTCTCACTCCTTAATGCCTAGATCAAACCTTTTGTATGTTCTTTGATCATTATCTAAATAATCTTATGAACCCTTGGGTGGGGCTTCCATCAAGAACCTTACCTTACAGACAGTCTTCCTTCCCTCTCTAGCATCAGTGAAGAGAAGGAGTTGTTTATGATTCAGTGGCAACTACAATTCAGTCTTACTTCTTTGCCAGCCTGCCTTTCTGGCCAAGAATCAGCAATCATCAGTAGCCTCTAAGCCAGCTGAAATCCCTAGTCTCACTCATATCTGTGCTTGGAATAATCAAGATAGACTTCTTTGCCCATTTAGAGCCTTAGGTTTCTATTTGGCTAAATCAAAAGGGAAAATATACATCTCTTTCTACCTCGCAAAAGTACCTCTGATACATTGGCAACTACCATCTCAAGGTGGATTATTCTGAGTATCAAAAGACCTTATCAGTCTCTCACTGGGGGTGATCTTTCCTTCATGAGAATCAAAGCCCATGAGGTCAGGGCTGTTGCTGTATCTTTGGCCTTTCTTAATCATTTTTCTCTGGATGATGTCATTCAAACATTCTGGTGGTCTCACTCCACCCTTTCTTAGTTCTGCGTTTGTTCGATGTTGCACCAGAGCAAAGGCATCTAAGCATCAGGCCTGATTCTGTAGCCTAGCAAATTGTCAAGCCATCCTTCAGTCTGCAATGGAGCATCCTACTGACAGCAGATGGTATGTTCACTCTGACAGCCTCCCTCCTGGCTGAAAAAATCAGCTATGTAATATTAATAGGTAATGTATTACAGCTATTAAAATGTAGTTTTTGGGTATAAAACTAATTTTAATTGTGTAATACTTACCAGATTTTGTTGCCAATTTCACTCGTTCAACCATGCACTGATGTCCTGTCAGTCTCTGTCAGAGGAATATAATATTCAAAATGACAGAAGTGACTAAGTTATAAGACTTGGACTGAGTTTATTTTGTTCTGGGCCTCCAATTACTAATCAGAGGATGGAATCCACCTTGGGCTCGGGACTGGTGCTGGGAAAAGTGAAAGTAGTTTTTCCCCCAAAACTATGTATTAGAATAATACAATAAAACACCATTGACTGCACAGCAGTTATCCAGAGTTTTTACTAATGTGGACCAGTAGAATGTCCTCTGGACCTACGATTAATTCTTTATATTATTATCATTTTTCCCAGTGATCATTTATCTGGACACAGTATATGGTATGTCTCTCAGGGAGTCCATGGCTCCAGGGTGGTCTAAAAGGCACTCGTCTTTACAGATCACTCACACATCTCACCTCTGTCCACGTGAGTTCGAGTCTCGGCTCGACAACGTGGGTATGTGAGAAAGCTTGCCAGTAGCTTCTTGTGGGTCATTGATTCTTCCTGGGGTCTTCTCAGGTTCTTCCCCCACCAAAAATACTGGCTGCCATGTATAGCCTATTGTGTGCTGAAAAATGGCATTGAACCCCACAAAACCAAGTCAGACTTCTTGGGGAGTCCAAATAATACATATTTATCGATGGTTGACTGCACAGGCTTTTTCAAGGAGCATCAGTGTGTAAAACTCAAATTGGCATAGTTATATCTCGAATACTACTTTAATAAAAAAATTCAGACAAACTTGAAAGAATTTACATTGTAAACAAATTGTCTCTGTAATGGTAATTATTTTGAACAGCAAGAAAAACTGGGTGTGCCACAAAAACGACGCAGATGTTTGAAGTAGATATTTCACATCCCAATCTATGCTACTGATAATTACTGTTCTTTTGGAAAATAGCGAGAGTGAGACACATTTGAACTCACTAATGCCTGTGCCATATTTACCTACATATAATTAGCACTCAGCTGTGAACAGCATAGATCCTGATTTACTGGTGCATTACATGACAACAATTCTGGGTCTGTGCTGTTTGCAGTTATGTGTTAATTCTACATGAGGCAATATGGTATACTGTATATACTGACCTATAAATCAAGTCCAAGAACAAACTGTGCAGACCCAGATCTGTCATCGCATAATGCGCCAACAGATCTGGGTCCATGCAATTTGTTAGGAGTAATCAGTATCACAAACAATGTAGACCCTGATCTGCTGGTGTATAAGTGCTAGCAGAGCAGGGTCTTTTTTGTTTGCAGTTTTACCCGACTTATAAACGAATGCTACAGTATATAGAGAAATATTACTTTTTCATGCAATAGCAGAAGGAGGCATATCGTTTTGCTGCTGTTCATCTGTATGTCTGTCCTGAATCCATTTTAGCGCAATAGCACAAAATCTCATGGACTTAGAGCCATGAAATTGTGTACACTTTATCATGGTCATAAGTAGATGACTGGATTAGATTTTCAGACCATTGCACAATTTTTTTTACACAATTTTGAACTGTTAGCAAAAACCTTGTTAGCATAATTATACGAAATCTGCTTGAGATAAATAAATGAAATTTGGTAGGTCTATTTGCATTCACATGTAGATTAACTGATTAGATTTTCGGGACATTATAGCAACTATTCAGTTTTTGAAATATTTTGAAGTTTTTGGACTTACACTGTTTTGACAAAAACCATGTTAGCACAATTAAGCAAAAACCTCTTGAGATAGGCAAATGAGACTTGATAGGTGTATTTGTTTTCATACGTAGATAATATGATTAGATTTTCTGGCCATTACATCAATTTAAAAAAAAAAATTAATTATTGAACTTTTTGGAATTTTTTTAAAAACAAAAACTGTGTGAGCACAATTGAAGAAAAATTATGTGAGGTATAAATAGATGACCTGATTATATCTTCTTGGCATTAAAGTAATTTTTTCAAATTTTTCTACAGGTTTTAATTTTTTCAGACATGGACTTTTTGGGTCTGCATTGTCTGCTTTGGGGGCATACATGTTTTACAAATACAAATTTAACTCTTTTTTACTCTAATAATAAATGTGCCCCATTTATATTGCAGATCCAGCTTCCTCTGGTGTACATGCTGTCTGGCTGGAAAACAGTATACCATAGGGTTCCTGCGATTTTGTAAACAGGTAGTGTAACACATAGAATTAAAAACTGGTTTGTAGCAGTATATTTCTCTAATGTTAATATAACCTGCATTCATGCCAGTAATGAATATGATGCTTGTACTAAATGGTTGTTCTTCATCAGGTCACATTAAAATGACACAAGAAGAGGTGCAGCTATGCTAGAGTATATCAAGATTCTCGCAAGAACAAGAGAGATGCATGCAAGTTTTATAACCCATTGGGAGAGACAGAACATGCAAATTACCTGTGGTTCCCACAATTTGTTGTACCCAGTGCACACTTTTTTAAAATTAAAAATAAATGAATATCCAATCATTGTGTTTATGTCCTTTTGTCCATGGTCTCAATTGATCTCTATATAGGTAGATGTAGTGTTTACATGCGTATGCATGTGCCAGATCTGTGCATGTGCAATAGAAAGCTAATAACAAGAAATCATCAAGGGCAATTATTTCATTATAGGTTCATGTCATGTATGACTCTTAAAATGCATGCATTAAGGAATGAAAAGCAGTGAAGGATAGTGTCTAGCAAATGAATTCACTCAACAGATAATGTTAAATGATTAGGTGATTTAGAAAAATTTGACCTCCATATGTTTAGGTACAGTGTAATTTCTTGATCAGTGCTGCATCTTGCAATGATAAGGTATAGATGTATTTGAAAAACACTTGTTCCAAAATAAAACAGATTACCATATATACTTGTGTATAAGCCAATACCAACTGCAAACTGCATAGACTCAGATATGCTGTCGCATATTGCGCCGGCAGATCTGGGTCTATGCAGTTTGTAGGGACTAATCAGTAAAACAAACAACGTAGACCCTGATCTGCTGGCGCATTATGCCACAGCAGATCAGGGTCTATGTTGTTTGCATTTGGACCCGGTTTATACGCGAGTATATACGGTACTGAAAGGTATATAACAAAGTGCCATAATGGTAGATGAGAACTGTTCCAGCAAGTGAGGAAAACAACCTAAACAGCCGAATCCTTGCAAAAGAACAACTTTGGTGGTAATTTATGATAGATATATACATGAAAATCTACTATAAGATGATTTTATAATGTGTACATTTTATTTTACAAAAACTGGTCGGTCACCAATAGTGGCTGCTGCTTCTCACTTGTAACAATATAAGGAGTAGCAACCATAAGGTTATTAACTTTTGTGTTTGTTTTCCAGGCCACTTTGCAGTTTTGTATTATCAAACCAATCATGGCTCTGATTACCCTCATTCTGCAAGCTGTGGGCCTGTACAAAGATGGCAACTTCTCGTAAGTACGGCAGTGAATGACAGTCTTGCTAGTGTCAGATGTGGGGATATTATTGTGATACCCTCCATCCATCCATCTATTCACCTGTCTATTACCACATCTCCTTAACTGTTAGGTGAAAATTCATGCAACTTGATAGTTATTGTAACCATCTGCAATTATTTTGGCTCCTTTCCTTGGTGTCTCTGGGAGGTGGTTGCAGGTCAGCTGTGCAAAAGTTCTAATTACAGTAGCATTTTCAAGTAGTTTGTATGCCCCACCACAAATATAAAAGAGGCATATAGTATTACCTTGACCATTTGTTTGTCTGTCTGTCCAGCCATCACAGCTTGGTTAAGTTTGGCATTTAAGTCAGTTTCACATGCATTGTTAGCCCAATAGTCATGTAACTTGATATCTAGGTGCGTCTTTATGAGTACACCATCTTGCCAAAAGTAAGTCACTGCAACCTAAATTTCAAGCTTCTGTGACTTTGGTTAAGTTTTGTTTTGTATTTATACCAGATTTTCTGGCATTATTGGCTACAGACTTGCAACTTGGTATGGATGCATCTTGGTGAGTACAGTGCCACCCTGCAAAAATTAGGTCATGTTGACTTGTAATTCATTTCTCAATAACTCTGGTTAAGTTTTGGATTTGAGTCTGTTTCTAAGACATTGTTGGCTGTACTTGAATCAATACAATTTTTATGTACAACACCACTTACAAAAAAGTAAGTCACTGTGACCTAAATGTCATACTTCATTGACTTAGGTTTTGCATATACTGGTCAGTTTCTCATGCATCTGACTGCAAGACCATGCAAAAATGGGGTGGCAGTGCATTTATGTTCTATGAACATATCTCGAGCTGAACCAAACTTCATATATGCAGTCATAGTGGGATGACACATCATATATGTAATGAAATTTTACAAAGGACCCTGGGTCACTGTCGGAAGGGTGGGGGTTGGGGAAGGGGCTTTGGGGGTGTCATTGGCAAGTTGAGGACAAATCTGTAATAAAAATAGCAAGGATTTGTGATGGTAAGGTATCAAATTTGCATCTCCCATTAGCTTAATTTTGCATAAACAGATGAAATATACAGGTTTTTAGATTCTAAAGTCATCATCTTAAAATAAAACAAATTGGACTATCAGTTTTTCTCCAAGTCATGCAAATTAAAATTATTCTGATTTAAGTTAAATTTATTGCACAATCGATACCGTTATTGATTATCAAAATCCAAAATTCTTTATTTGTCTAAATGAAAGATGTGTCGACCTCCAAACATTTTCTGTCAAAAAAGAGGTGGTTATATCTGCTGCATAAGTTTTTGTCTGTTGATTTTTCTTTGCAGGTATGCATTTAAAACTGTATTATTACTTTTGATATTATGTAAAAAAGATGTGCTGGGTGCTTAAAAACAACCTGGGGTTAGAGTCCATATAGATGTCCAAGTAATTATACTTTTACATTTTCTGTTGTTCTTTGTATCAGGCCTGACAGTGGGTACCTGTACATAACCATCATCTATAACATGTCAATCAGTCTGGCTCTCTACGCTCTCTTCCTCTTCTACTTTGCCACCCGAGAGCTCCTAAGTCCCTATGAACCAGTCTGGAAATTCTTCACGGTCAAGTCAGTCATTTTCCTCTCTTTCTGGCAAGGTAAGTTAACCTGTCAGTTTTGCCATATTATCCATTTTTAATCTAAATAAGTGACAGGAACATTTATCAACTTTTAATGTTTTTGCCATATACTATTAAGGGGACATTAACACGGGACAAAAATATTGCCACTTCAATTAAAACATTTGTACTAAGATATCCAGCTGGGTTTCTACCCATTTGCTTGAGAATGACTGGATTCATTGAGCACAGTTCACAGTTTTGTTTCAATACTATCAAGATGCAGTTTGATTTTCAGCATTTTTATTATACCCACCATGATAGTGCTAGCGGCATATAGTGTTAGCCTTGTCTGTCTGTCCATCCGTCACACCTCTTTTAAGTTTTGCGTTATTCAGGCAATGTGTTGGGGCATCCATGTTCCATGAACACATTTCTAGCTGAGAAATATTTAACGAGAATACGGCCCTGTTGAACTACCAGTAATAAAAACTATTAGACATGCTGCATGGGTGTGGGCATTTATTACCTTTGGTAAGTGTCTGGCAATTATGAGAACCACCAACTTGTGATCCCCCGCTGTGTAAGCTGTATTCCCTTAAAAAATGTAAATTGAGATAAAGCATTATCTGATTTTGTAAGTAATGAGGAGTAATTAAAACAATATTTTAAAAAATTACACCAGGGTCAAGAAATAAGGCAGAATCCAGGGGGTCCCAGTAGCCGTGTGGGGCAGATGAGATAACATGTAAATAGCTTAAGGTGATTTCCAGTATTGTTAGTCTCACACATAATCAAACTTGTGAAAAGATCAGCATGCAGTGTATACAGCTCACCCAGAATTAACTCTAGGGTTGTCAAAACCAAGTGTATAGCATGTGCTCTCACAATCCCAGTGTCACTACCAGACACTTTGTGTCCAGCCTCAAACCTGTAATCTCTTGTGTCCAGCCTCAGACCTGTAATATCTTGTGTCCAGCATCAACCCTGTAATATCCAGTGTCCAGCCTCAAACCTGTCATCTCTTGTGTCCAAACTCTTCAGCAGACATAAAATAAATTTCAAATAAACAATAGTTCGGATGGACACATTTGAATTATGCTAAATTTGCACCTTATGAGACATACATGTGATTCAGATGAACCTATATTCTAGATAAATCAATTTTGAATAAATAAGGTTCTTCTATACCCCTTGTGGAATGAAATTATAAAGTAAATTCACTATTTTTCTTAGAGTGCCAGTTTTCATGCATTTCATGGTTACTACAAACCAAGAATTTGAAAAACCCAGCAAACAATGATCCTTATGTGAAAATAATAGGACCTTGTCCCCAAGTCACCAATTTGAGTACCAACAAAAATAAATTAATTTACAGTATTTAATTAAATATTGTATATACGCGCTTATAAGTGAAGTCAAACTGCAAACAAAATAGACCCTGATCTGCTGTTGCATAATGCTCCGGCAGATTAGAGTCTGTGTTGTTTGTTCAACTGATTACTCCTAACAGACTGCATAGACCAAGATCTGCCAGAACATTATGTGATGGCAGATCTAAGTCTGTGCAGTTTGCAGTTGGACTCGACTTATAAGCGAGCATATATGGTAGAAACAAATTTTCAACAGTATGTGTTGCTTTCTGGAATGTCGCAATGAATTAAAGTCACAGAAGAAGAAGAATGTGAACAATATAGATCCAGATCTTCCAGTGTATAATTCATCAGCAGATTAGTGTTCACACTGTTTGTTCTACTGTTAATTTGAGGCAAATAGCATAGGCATGACTCTTCCAGTGTGTTATGTCCTGGCAGATGAAGGTCTATGATGTTTGCTGTTTGTAGTCAGTAAGCTAGTAAATACAGTTAGTAAGCTAGTAAATACAGTGTGTACCTTTCTTAAACAGTCTTTCCCCAACATAGTGATTACTTTGATAACTCATCATTTTAGAACGTGTTGAAATAAAAAAGAGCTGCAGTGGCTCAGTTGGTAGAGCGTTGGACTTGTATTCCAAGGGTCGCAGGTTTGATACCCACCCAGGCCATCCTGGGTCAGCTGCCTCAGTGTGTCATTGGAAAAGGCACTTAGCACCTATTTCATTGGCATGATATGACCAATAATGTGTTAAAAAACGTAATTAAAACCAGCAAAAGAACATTTTAAACATTTTTTGAGAATATTATGTGATTGATGGGTTCAATAAACATAAACGGAAATTTTCAAGACTGTATGCAATTGTTAATGAGTAATTTATTTTTGTAATGAAAAGTTATCACTTTTTCTTTTTTCTCTTTACATACACACACATGCCAGGTTAAAAGTGAAGGGAATTATGAGATATCCATCAGCCCATCCATGGATGAGGTGGTTTTTGTGTGATAACTTGTTTGCCTTGATATTTGTTGCTTAAATCTCAAAGTAAGACTGCATTCAAGTGGAGGAAGAGTGATATTGACTTGGGAGTCAAAAGTTCAAAAAAAGGTTAAAGTCACAGGATTTGAAAAGTTTGGTTTCCACATTATAAATTAAGTTTCCTGCACCCAGTTTTCATCAGACTTCATAGGTGGACCACACTTGGCAGGAGTCAGCTCCATATTGATTTGAAGATTAAATCAAGTTGAGCCCTAAATCTGATTTTTGTTTTCTTTATAAGATGTTTCTTGCTGCAGCTTCTTATAAAACTTGTTTCATGGCCTGCTTTTAGGTAGAGGCTGCACCCTGTTGATTTGAAGGTCAAATCAGAGTGGAGCCCAAAATGTGATTTTCATTTTCCTTATGTGACATTTCTTGCAGCAGTTTATTCAAAAAACTTGTTTTATGGCCTGCTTTTAGGTAGAAGCAGCACCCTTTTGATGGTGCATGTAGCAGAAAGAGTACAAATATCCAAGGTTAGGGACTCCAGAGTTAGCAGTCAAACAGGGGAATAAATCACTCTTCTGATAGTTATTTCTCTCATTTATTCTGTGATAAATGATAAATCTTTTTTTCATCCAGGTGTGTTGCTTGCCATACTCGAGCATGGAGGTGCAATCAGCCCAATCTACTCCCAAGCAGGGGTGCAGCAGGTCGGTGTGGGAACTGTCTCTGCAGGATACCAAAACTTCTTAATCTGCATAGAAATGTTATTTGCGGCCATAGCCCTTCGATTTGCCTTCCCTCAAACCATCTACAGTTCAGGACCATCTTCAACTACTGGGAGAACTGTCTCATTACAAAGCATCTCCAGCAGTTTGAAGGAGACAATGAACCCACGTGACATAATGCAAGATGCAATCCACAACTTTCACCCACATTACCAGCAGTATACACAACAGGGAATGAAAATCCCGCAGGAAGAGGATCATGGTGATAGTGGCTGGTCTTACAACCAATATCAAAACCGACAACAGCACCAAAATGGACAACCAACCACTGGCTCTTATTCTTCATCTGCCAACAGCACATCCAGCCAACAACAAGGGGGAAGCATCAAGCCTAATGGCCCCCCGCTCACAAGTCGGCGGCAAAATGAGAAGACAACATTGCTGAGTTCTGATGATGAATTTCAGTGAGATGTACAGCTACTGGAGAACAATGAACTATATTGTCATTGTTGACCATTGACATCACACTACAAGACAGGATGTGACAAAATGAGGGCCAAAGTGAATTGTCAATCTCAGGTCAACAAACCATTCCAGTAAGGAGTCCTGATGTTAGTGCATAATATACATGTATTTGCTACATATATCATCAATCTTTCTTTGAACTTCTGGCCTTGATTTTACCAAACAGATCTTAAATATTTATGTCTAAACTTGACATTTGATTTGTTAAAATTAAGTTCGAGTTAAATTGTATCCATTCATATTGCTGGATTCAAGACTCAGGTTTAAGTCTAGACCTAGGTTCTGCTGGTGAAGTCAAGGCCTGGTCTTTTACAATTATTAATAAACTTTACTATTGTAGAAATCTTCAAAATCATGTCATAACATGTTGATTATCTGGCATCAATTTCACCAAAACTTTAATAGCTTTGAACTGAAATCATTTGATCTGTCAAATTTAAAGATAAAACTGAACCAAAAACTTTGTTAAAGCAATATGATGGAATTTTTAAGATGGAAAATATGCAAAAAAAAGACAATAAAATTTTGTTATTTGTGAGATACAGGTAATTTAGTACTTGTTATAAAAAAAACCACATCACAGAAGTGGCCTTGAAGAGTTTAAATGACTGGTGATGTCATGAGTTGGATGCTGCATCAGTTAAGCAATATTAATCTTCATTAATCAAGAGGACAAAAAATTGTCTTAGCGGATTGCATAAATGATTTAAGCAGTGATTTTTAAAAAAAAATTAGTTTGCAAGATTTACCAGAATGAATTGTGATTTGTAGTATCCAGTTCTCTCTTATATGTTGAGATCCAGCATGCAGGGTGCTGGCTGAACTTCACATCAAAATGAAGGAAGGAGAATGTCAAAATCCACATACCCAAAATCTGTTTGCTAAATTGTAGTGAAAATGACTGATTCCATTTTGTCGCATTTATTTTTATGGATTAAGAAATCAGGTAAACACATATAATAGTGTATGTCAGTGTTTACATATTTATTTTTTACAGAAGAACCAGATGAGTAAAAATTAGGTCAAATTAGCAGCATGTAAAAATACCTGCAATATAGTCAGTCCTTCAATAGAAAGTCCAGCAGTGAATAAGATCCACAAATCTTACGTATATAATGAGATTATTTATATCATTTCATTGCATGGGAGAACTCTTTGTAATAAAGTTGTGTATTGAGACAAAACAGTGGTATGAGGACAAAGGAGCACAAAGATGGGGAAAGAAATCATTTGATAATGTCTTTTCATGTGATGAAATAATTTTTGGGAGTAAAAGGAAAGGAAAAAAGACAGAAAAAGTAATAAACTATATGTATATTATTTTTTTTAAACATATCTTCATCACATGAATGGCTGAAACGGTTAGGGCACAAGTTCATCAAACAGAATTGATCTTTCCCTCACTCAATTTAAATACAAAACACAAGACTATGTCAGCAAATGTTATTAAGAGAGAGAGAGCTGGGGACACCAATATACATAATAATGGAAATACAAAGCTTGGTTCTGATTACAGAAATTATAAAGGAAGCATACAAATATTGATGAATATTGATGAAAGGCATGCTATATCTGTAATTACCAATGCAGATATCATCACATAAATGATGGTTACCCCATCACAGTCCCTGGATACAATTTTGATTGAGAAGTAAAGTAAACTCATAATTTACACCACGATTCTCTCCCTCACTCTCATAAAATAAACAATAAGGGTCCATAGGAGGCAATAAATGACAACAATGGATAGAATACAATCCGTAAGAGAAAAATAATATTTATTTCTTACTTGCAAATGTAGAGAAGTATTCTTTATGTTAGATAAGGTTTTTAAGGCATGGCAATTTTACATCAAGTTTTACTTCCCAGCCTCACTCTGATGCATCTAACAAACTATTTCCAATAAATTGCAATTATTCAAATCCCTGGTAAATTGAAACTATACAAGTTGATGCTGCTTATTTATAAGTCTTTTCATTCTTTGACACTTTGACAGTGATGAACTGTCTGATTATCTGTACACCAAAATCCCCAACTACCAAAACAAAAGCAAACAAAAAACAAATATTCATATAGCTACATGTGTCATTCAGGTCACTGTGTGCTTATCACTATAGGGACTTTGTAGAGTCAGGCTGTTTGTGTAGTATGTTCATTACCTGAAATGAACAGTAGTTCAACTTGTGACATCACAGCATGTAAATGAAATTTGGCCAGAAGTAAAAACAATAACTACTTATGCACTTTCTGTACAGGTGCAAAAAATACCTATCTTTAAACATGCATAACTCGGTAACCAGTGAATGGATTGTGCTTGTTCAGTTTTTATATGCCTGTCATAAGGCGGGACATATCATGTTATGACATTGTCTGTCCATTCATCAGTCTGTCTGTTTCTATTTTATTTCTGCACAATGTCTTTACTTTTCCACCAATACTGTTACCAAATTTTGTAAATTTCTTGCATTTGGGATAAGGAAGGAGGCTGTCATTTTTGGGGTGTAAAGGTCAAAGGTCAAGGTCACTGAATGAAAGAAGAAAAAAGGGTTTACATACAATAACATTAGTTCTACATCACAACTTTATGGAAGACTTGCACATGGAATAAAAAAGAAGCTTATTGATTTTGAGGTCTAAAGTAAACGTCACTGTGGCGAAGAAATATGGTTTGTACACAATAACTTTAGTTTTACATTACAGACCAGGACTAAACTTTGTGGATGATTTGCACTTGGAATAAGGTAGAAGCCTATTGATTTGGGGGTTAAAGGTCAAGGTCACTGACTGAAAACGAAAAATTGTTTCTACACAAAATTTTTAGTTTTCAACCATGTTCCCACGCCACAATTTGTGGCTGTCTTACACTTTGGTAAGAAAAAGGTCTATTGATTTTGTAGTCAAAATGTCAGTGGTAAAGATTGCTGACTGAAAGAAAAATGGTTTTTGCATAATAACTTTAATTCTAGACCACATATATCTTGACCAATGTTTGTGGAGGCTTATTGATTTTGGGGTCAAATGTCATGGTCATTGTTTCATTTTACGAAAAATGGGTTTTGCAGAACAACTGTAATTAAGTTCCTTGACCAAATGTTGTGGGTAGCTTGGACTTGGGGTAATAAAGAACCCTATAGTTTTTTTAGTCTAAAGGTCAAAAGTCATGGTCGTGGTAAGTTTTATAAAAAACAATAATGGTTTCTAGACATTAAGTTTACTTCAAGACTAAAGGTCAAGGTCATTGAGACCCATTAGTCAATAATCTCCAAAATCAACCAGGTCCTGCTAGTGCTTACAAAGAGGACTATTAAACATGGGGCACGTATATAATGTACTTTTCATGGTGTTTGCATTGACATTATTTTTTGTCATATTGTAGAGTCTGTGCTCCACCATGACAATGGTAGGGCATATAGTGTTACCCTTGTCTGTTCATTCATCACACCTTGTTTAAATTACACATTTAGGTCAGTTTTCAGGCACTGTGGTGGGACATCTGTGTTCCAATAAGAATACTTGATTTTCGAATGTATGTATAGGCTAAGACTTCATACTCTTAAATAATTAGAAATTTCCTTTCTCCATTAAATAAGGCATCTGAAAAATTCATACTTATCATGGGAGCAATTTGTACATCCAGGGAAGTATGTTACTGATCAGAATAAGTGAAAAGCATATATAGTTTTGTATAGATAGCCTTTTTTCTGCTGTATCTAAATTCCTTTCAGTTGCTTTTGAGTTAGTAAAAAAATATTATTTGTGCAAAGTCTTTTGAAAATATGTGACTTCTCAGTAGGCTAATCTTAAACTAAAATGTGTGCAGTTGGTCAGTTTTGCATTTCGGATATATTTGTCAAAAAAATGGTCTGGCTGTAACATTTAAGCTGACTTTATTAAGTTATTTTAAGTACATGTTTTTTTTTCTCTCTTCATGGCAAAATGTTTTAAAAGTGTAAATATGAACAAATGGCATAGTTACATATTGAATATTGGCATATTGAATCTCAGCTTTTGTAATTTATTCTAATTTGTGTGAAGTGTGTAAGAGTGCTTTTGTTCATAATCACTCAGCTGTGCTGTTATAAAGCTTGCATTTGTACATAATCACCCAGCTGTACTGTTATCAAGGTATACACAAGTGTTCTATTTCTTTGTTATAATCACTCAGTTGTTCTGTTATAAAGCTATGCACAAGTGTTCTATCTTTTGTAAATAATCACCCAGCTGTGCTGTTATCAAGCTATACACAAGTGTCCTAGTTTTTGTACATAATCACTCAGTTGTGCTGTTATAAAGCGTTATACAAAGGTGTTCTATCCTTTGTACATAATCACTCAGTTGTGCTATTATAAAGCTTGATACACAGGTGTTCTATCCTTTGTACTTACCATAAGTACTTGATTATAAGATAACTCGACTGTAAGTTGACTCCCCATTTTAGGGCTGCAAAAAGCTAATTTCTCTTTGATTAGCCTACAACTCAGGGTGTATTTTGCAAATCAGATCCATCTCTAAGGGGTGACTTGTTGTCAGCGAGTCCGAGTTGCACTTTGGAAAAAATAAATAAACCAAATTTACGTTCTGAGGCACAGTTGTTACATTTCTCTGTGAAGTTTATAACTTCTAACTTGAATGTGCCATTGTAAACATTGTTTTATTTTCCCCATATTGGTGAAACTACCAAAGTTTAGCAATTCAAGATGTATGATATCAAAGTGACAAGGTACCCACTAGCTGACAGAGCACTGACGATTCAGAAACTTGGGCCATTATGTATGTGGAGACTGAGCTTAGGCTCTCATACAGTCTGTGAAATCTCATTAATTGATTGCCATAACTGAACAGGTGTTCATTGTGTGGCATGATCACAGGGAGTTAAAATAAGCACCCACAGTTAACTGAATATAGGACTATACTTGGGCACAGAACATGTATTACATTCACGGCTCAATCAGATGAGTTGCTAACTGGGAAAACAAAGTGGGTGCTTTCTTTACAAGCTAAGGGTTTATTGTCCAACATGCACTGGCCGACAACTTAGGAAATATCACTGGCGAATTAAATCTGGCTTTTGAAAAAGGCAAATACAAATCAAATTAAAACTTTTATTGCATCAGACACAAACAGTGTTTATACAGCAAACACAAAATATATACAAATACAGTTTGTTTGGACTTATATGAAAATGGAAGAAATATACTTACCAGTAAACATCCATTGTAGACAACATTGATGGACACTTCATTTTGGATGAGTAATTTTTAAATTAATATTTTAAAATTATTAAAATTAAAATAAATGTAGAAACAAGTATTGTGTAATGAATACCATAATGAGACAGATAAATACAGTGCAAACCATATTTGCATTTCTGGATGGGAATCGTGGCATGAAAACGTACAAATATTTGAATTTATGGTATTTTGTACGTACTAAAAACATCTAGAGTTTCAAATATTACCCCTAGATTTATTAAACTTTTTGTATGTCAAGCTTATAAGACGACCCCTACTCTTCATGAATCAAATTTTCAGTATTAAAAAATTATCTATAAGCAAGAGTACATGGTAATCCCCCAGCTGTGCTATTAGAAAGCTATACACAAATGTCATATCCTTCATAATTCTTGCAATAAAATCACTTTGTTATGACTACATGTGTCTTGAAGCTGTAATGAACCAAAAAATAGCTATTTGCCTATATATATATATATATATATATATATATATATATATATATATATATATATATATATATATGTGTGTGTGTGTGTATATGTATGTATTAGTCCATGAATGAGGTTAATCATGACCACATAAACATGTTGAAGATGCATTTCTTTGCTGTAGAAACTTGACACAGGAATGAATATAATAGAGCTGTTGTTAAATATACAAGGACACTGTTAAAGACACATGAAAATAGCATAGCAAGTTACTTTACATCCATATATACAGTAATGGCATTGCATCTGAGTTTGGGTGGCCGAGTGGTCTAAGGTGCTTGCCTTTACAGATTACTGACATCTCACCTCTGTCCGCGTGGGTTCGAGTCTTGGGCTCGGCCAAAGTGGGTATGTGAGAAAGCTTCCCATGGGTCGGTGGTTCTACCTGGGGTTTTCTTGGGTTCTTCCTTCACCAGATATACTGGCCACCATGTATAGCCAGCCTATCATGTGCTGAAAAATGGCGTTAAACCCATAACAACCAACCAGCATCTGAGTTGAGCAGTTTGAACTTTTGAAAGCCACTGTAAATAGGCTGTATTGTATTAACGTTTACACTTTTAGAGACTAATAGTACTGTTTCTCTAAGAAATACATTGTCAACCAAGGCAGTATTGACATTGATTTTGTAGGGCTGACAATATGGATTAAAACCCTGTCAAAAATGTACAGTAAAATATCAATAATGCGTATTAATCACTCGTATGGACTGCTGTGTCCTCTAACATTTTTACTTACTACAATGTACATGTATCTATAAATAAAACTAATTTGCCAGTCATAGAACAGAGTAACAGAAATCAGAAACAAACACAATCAAATATAATCTTACACAGTTATAATTACAGTGGTATTATGAATAACTAAATTATCTTTTTAAAGTAAAAATAAAATGTAATTAAGAGAGAGGGAGGGAAAGAGGGAGATAGAAAGAGAGAAAGTTCATTTTTACACCCAATTGTCTCTAAGTGAGTCCCACTATGACAATATGTAATTTGTCATATAGCAATCCCAAGCTAATCAAGCATGATTAAAGACTCATAATGGTCCAATCCAAGGTATTGTGTAGTTCACATTCACATAATTAACTGTCTATCAATGATCGATGGTGACTTAACTGGTGATAAAAGTTAATCGCATACTGGCACTTGTGTGAATAGAATCCATGTCAGCCAAGTTTACCTTGATCAAAACCCTTTGACACTTGTGCTCACAAGACCACACATAAAATGACCATCCATCACACCTATGTTATCATTCCATCATGGATAGTCCGAGTAGATCTCTCTCTGAATATTGGACTCATTTAATCCAGACATTTCCATTCACAGTTCTACTTTTTGACAAAATTTGATCATCTGGACAACCGATTATCCAAATGAAATCTGTGTGCCCCAGTGGGTCTGGATAACTGACATTTTACTGTAATATTTATTTCATTAACTGGAATGTTTGTCAGCAAGCAGTATAGTGACTGAATAGTCAGTGTATATCTACAGAGCTAAAAGAACTGTACATGCATTTAACTGATGCATTGAACAATATTGGAATATTACCCATTGCCAAAGATATTGATGCTATCTTCCCTGTTGCTGTAGACAACTTATTTAAATGAAGGTAACAATGAAGATTGTTACATTTTTTTGTGGACCAATCAGAGTTCAAGAAATTTATATGAGGTATCTGTAATTGTTATGTAGTATAGTAATGACCTGCAGTTTTAATTTATCAAAGGTATTCTTTGTTTATATAATTCTAAAACAACGTCATCATCTCCATCAATCCTGCTGCACTGCAAACCTCAAACATTATATCAAGCCATAGATAACTTTGTTGATTTACAGAAGCATATGTCATTAGTGGTTGGCTGTCCTTCTAGGTAGAAAGTATTGTAGCAGTCGAGACTGAGAATTGTGCCAATTTGGATTCACTTTAATAAAAAAAATTTCAATTTGTACTTCATCATTGATGTTGGCACTGGTTATGATTAGCTATAAGAACTTTTTGTCTGAAAAACAGTAAAAGAATTGACTTTCTAGTACTATTTTTAGTTTTTAAAGTCATTTAAAATTGTACATTGATCTCTGTGAATTATTATAATTAGTACTCAGTTGATTACTGTGATATTGCTAGCTTTCTCTTTAAAAAAAGGTCACACTTTTTTAACCTCTTTGTTGCTGATAGTTTCACTAATGCTGTAAAAATTGCAAATAAATGTAGCGTATATAACTTCAATAAATTTGTCATTTACCATATATACTCACGTATAAACCGGGTCCTAATGCAAACAACATAGACCCTGATCTGCCATCACATAATGTGCCGGCAGATCAGGGTCGATGTTGTTTGTTCTACTGATTAGTCTTTACAAACTGAATAGACCCAGATCTGCCGATGGCAGATCTGGATCTATGCAGTTTGCAGTTGGTATCGGCTTATACATGAGTATAAACGGTAAGTAGCAGACTTCAGTAAAATATATTTTTTTACTAACTGGAAAACATTAATCTTACAAAGACAATTTGTCCATCAGATGATGAATTATGATATAAAGAATACATTTTATGTATGTACGTCTGGATGATGGAATAATCTAAATAATTGATTTTCAGATGATTGACTTCTTACTGTATGCTGTGTAATTAAATTAAAAGCTGAAGAAACAAAATTAAGTCTACTCTATTCTGTTATGTTAGAAATTAGTTTTCTGGTTAATGTACTTTATTTTAAGTCTACTCACCTCTGTTATGTTAGAAATTAGTTTTCTGGTTAATGTACTTTATTTTATATTATTATGCTAGTAATGTTTTGTTACTAAAGATAGATTTTATTCTTTTTATTTTTTAACAGAAAAAGAAGCAAGAGTCATGAAAAATCTGTATATATGATTTATTTTGTAAAAATGTGTAGAGATTAGTACAGACATATTTTATCCCCTGATTGCCTGTTCTAATGCTGTGTAACATTGCTGTTTATAACTTTGGTCAAGTAATGTGAAATTTTGTAAGGTCTATTTATGCATTAAAATAAGCTATGTATTGCTCCTTTAGTGCAGATTTTGTTGATTTTTCATTTGACATTAGAACATTATTTAGACCAATATTCTTGTAATATTTAAAATTATCCCATGTCCTTCCTTCCACTTTCTGGGAGCTGCAGTAGCTCATTTGGTAGAGAGTCAAACTCATAATTCAAAAGTCATGGGTTTGATATCCACCCAGTCCATCCTGGGTTGACTGCATCGATGTGTCCATGGGAAAGGTACTTAACTTCCATTTCCTCATCATGATATAGCCAGTGATGTGTCAAAAGTGACATTTTAAAAAATTAAACCAACCAACTATTCACTTTTTTCCTCTACTCTCTTTGACAGATATGTCTGTATCATGGATACTTTGATTAGATTTTGTTATTTGCAATTTAAGAATTATTCAAGTTTTTATGAAACATAGTAACTGCCACTTAAGTGATACTGATGAAACATAGTAACCGCCACTTAAGTGATACTGATGAAACATAGTAACTGCTACTTAAGTGATACTGAGTAAAATAAATTTATATCGAAGCCAGTTCAAGAAAAGTGGGAATAAAACTGCTATTGTTTCCACAGATCAAACATTGTTTCTTTGTCATCAAGTTCATGGTTTGTAAAAGCAACTAAATCTACAGATATTTGTACCTAACAATTATTATTGAATTCACAATAAATGAAAGAAAATATTAAAGTTTCAGAAAATAGAGGTTTACTGCTTGATTCTCTGACAAAATTATGTAACATAAAATCTCATTTGATGTCACAAATGTTGATTTTAAAAAAAAAACTAATGTAAAGGGGCTCTGAAAATTAGTTTAAAAAAACACACCTTAGGGTTAAAGATCAGTCATATTCTGCAAATTGATGTTGATCATTTAAGTATTTATTCATTTTTTACAAATGATTATGTAACTTTTTGGAAATGCTTTTCATATGCACAGAAGACCAACTTGTTTTCAGGGAATATTAGAATCTATTTTTGTGATCATAAGAGTTGTTGATTTTTTTTATCTTGTATTTTTCATGTTTTATCTTCATTTAAACTCTCATTTACCTATAAGCACATCAACTTCTCTATTGCAAAGATTTACACAAATCTGTGAAGTTTCTTGCAAAATAATGTCTAATTAATATCAACCTTTTTGATAATAGCATCATCACAATGAGATAGTGCAAGGGTATTGGAATATATTATATATAGCTGCATTCAAGTTTTTATGAGCATGAAATAATTTCAGATGGTTTTACTTTTTTTTTATTAACATATCATTTGACAGATGACTTTTGTTAAGAAATAAGAAGTACTTACTTTATTTTTAATTTCTTCCAGTTGGTAGTAAATATTACTTACAGGTTGTTTCCAAAAATGTATCAGCATTTAGCAGTTCTTAATTCAGTTTGGACATAAATTTATGTTAAGCTATTGGGTACATAGCTGTATGAATGGATGAGATAGTGGTGGTGTGGTGATGTTTATCTTGCTCGAAGTAATAAGTTTAACATATGTTCAATTATCAATTTAATGTATGCTGTAAGTCTGTAATTAATAATAAATTGGCTGTTTTCTTGGAATATGAAGTAGTAATGATTTCAAAGAATCATCTATTTTTGTGCTACTCTATATATGTTGTACATATTGTATTACTGTCTATACTCATGTATAAGTCAGATCCAACTGCAAATTTCATGGACCCAGATCTGCTGTCACATAATGTGCTGACAGGTCTGGGTCTATGCAGTTTGTTAGGAATAATCATTGCAACAAACAACATAGACCCAGATCTGCTGTCGCATTATGCGATGGTAGATTAGGGTCTCTGCTGTTTGCAGCTGGACCCGACTTCTAAGCAAGTATATATGGTAATTATCAGTATCAAGATGTTGTTACCGTAAGATTTTATTATTTGAGCTGTATTTATTCTGACATTTGTTTATATATTGTGTTTGTAAAAGCATATCAGCTTGTGTGTATAGTTAGTGAATAGAATATATGTAAAGTAAAATGTCACTCAAACTTGGTAGCTCTGTGGAAATTTAATTTTTGTTGTTAAACCTGCTTTTTAGCAGGTGGTGAGGCATAAAATATCATTTTCTGATGGTGGTGTTAACAAAAATGCCATTACAAGTTTTGCTCATCAGATACATTGGGCTTACTTTTTATGAGTTGGGGAAAGAACTTGTTTGATATGGCATATTAATGTGTCTCAGCCTGACAGTGTCAGCATATCCCTTCACTATATTAATCTTGTTCTTTACACCAACTCGTAACAAAACATGTTGTTTGCAGTTGATTCAGTTTATAAATGAGTAAAGACAGTATGTTGTTATGTATGTATAGCACAGTTTGCAAGCAAGACAGCACATTCCACAGAACCCTTGTATTAATATGTAGATTTTGCTGGATCAGTTCTATCAGGGATCATAGAACATGACAGAGGAAATGTAGTCTAGTTTTGTTCATCAGAATTTTGCTTATCCAAGTATTACACTATTTCATTGACATGCAGAGAAGGATTTCAAGAATATAAATTATCATCAGATCCTTATGCCCAGCAATTTTGGTTTATCAGACATTGTCAATGGACACAGTTTATATTGGATTGACAAGAATAGACTACTTGTCTAAAATGACCGGTCACACTTATATATGCAATAGATAATAGAAGTGAACCTTGTGGAGCTTTGATGAATCTAGTACTAGCAGCCCACCCACCCAAATTTTACAATTCTTGCAGACAGAATTACCTTTCCTATAGAATACACAGTAATACACTTAAGGTTGGTTTTACTGTGAACAGTTGTGGACAATATATTTATTTAATCTTGTAGCGTAAGCACTTAAAATATGTAAATGATTCAATTGTACTTTTGTCTGTGTCTGTTCTTTTTGTAAACATGGCTGAGAAATGTACAAACTTATAGATACACAGACATGTAGCCCACATTTTAAGCTTATTGGCCTGTGCTTAGAAACTTATTATATATCAGTTTTTAAAAAAAAATACTTCACAAATGTACTGACTATAGTAATATCATGCACTGGTACAGTTCTTATACAAATTCAGCATTCAACTGAAAAGAGACATTCTAGATCAGTATTATTATTTTCTAACAGAAGTATCTGCAGCAAAACAATTTTGCTGTCACTGTGAACTTTATAAATATGTATTGCAGAGAATGATACATGTACTAGTGTTTGATATTATTCGAATTTAGTACATGTATTTTAGATTTGTTGTTTCAATAAGAAAAAGAGTTGTGCATAATGAAGCATATTACTCTCTAGATTTTTCTGATGCTAGTAATCCTTAATGTGTGAGTTGACCCTTTTTTGTGTTACAGAAAGGAATGCATAACCCGCATTAAGGAGTTTATATATGAGATACATGGCCTGTATAGCTCAGAGGTAAATCACTGGATTTTGCACCTCTGTTTAGCTCAGAAGTTCACCACTGGGTTTGCATCATTGTATAGCCCAGAGGTAAGTCACTGGGTTTGCACTCTGTATAGCTTGAAGGTAAACTACTCAGTATAGGTCAGAAGTAAATAATTGGGTCTGCACTCTGAATAGCTCAAAGGTAAATCACTGAGTTGGCACCTCTGTATGGCCCAGAAGTTAACCACTGGGTTTGCATCTCTTTATAGCCCAGAGTTAAGCCACTGAGTTTGCACTCTAAATAACTTGTAGGTAAGCCACTAGGTTTGCATCTCTGTATAGCCCAGAGGTAAACCACTGGGTTTGCACTCAGTATAGCTTGGAGGTATACCACTTGGTTTGCTCCTCTGTATGGTTGAGAGGTAAAACCACAAGGTTTGTGCTCAGTATAGCTCAGAAGTAAATCATTGGGTCTGCACTCTGAATAGCTCAAAGGTAAATCACTGAGTTGGCACCTCTGTATGGCCCAGAAGTTAACCACTGGGTTTGCATCTCACTATAGCCCAGAGTTAAGCCACTGATTTTGCACTCTGAATAACTCATAGGTAAACCACTAGCTTTGCATCTCTTTATAGCCCAGAGTTAAGCCACTGAGTTTGCACTCTGAATAACTCATAGGTAAACCACTGGTTTGCACTCAGTATAGCTTGGAGGTAAACCACTTGGTTTGCTCCTCTGTATAGCCCAGAGGTAAATCACTTGGTTTGCACCTCTGCATAGTTCAGACCACTGGGTTTGCACTCCCCATATCTCAGCTGTAAACAACTGTGTTTGCACCTGAGCCGAGGTAAACCACTGGATTTGCACCTCTCTATTGCTGAGAGGTAAACCACTGGGCTTGCACCTCTGTATAGCCTAGTGGTAAAACACTGGGTTTGCACTTCTGAAGTCCCAGGTCTGATTCCTATTGCCAACATGTGCAAGAGTATGTGGTTAATACACATCAAATACCATCTCATGTCATCACATTGGTCATCAACAGTCCTTGATAAGAGATGTAGAATTAATTGTACAGTTGACATGAAAAATAAACTGTACAATATTTAGTTTAATCTAGTTTACTTAAACTTTACAATATTACTACAAATCTGGAGAATTTTGTAACAAGTCATATGAGATTACTAGGTCTTTGTAGTTTTTATGTCCTCAGAAAGTATAAACTACATCTCTACAGCCTTTGCCCATGTGAATCTAAAAATTTTGTATGAGAAAAAAAGTAGGTCACATGATATTAGTTTTACCTAGAAGTCTTTGTATTGAACGAGTTTGGTGTAAATGAAAATACATTTTCAAGTGTGATTTTTAGCTCACCTGGTTGTAATTTAGCTTATTGTATGATCCTGCATCCGGTGTGCACTATCTGTCAACATTTGCTAATTTAACCTCTCAAAAAGAACTGGACAAATTTCAACCAAAAGTTTGCACAGAGCATCCTGGCTTCAAGGGTTTTAACATTTTTATATTACCTGGCAGTAAGGTAAAGTGAGCTTATGGTATGGTCCTTTGTCCATTGTCTGTTCACAGTTATCACTTACAACTTCTTTTCAAAAACTGTTTGACCAATTTGCACATAAATTTACAGCAAGCATTCTGGCATCGAGGTTTTTCAGATTTGTTCATTTCATCCTGATCCATTATCAAGTATGGCCACCATTACTAAAAATATAAATGTGAATGATTTCTTTTCAAAAACCAGTGAACAGAATTTGATTCTTTCAGTTTTACAAAGTACATTGATCTGCCATCAGATATGCCAGTTCTTTTCAAAAACTGCCCAACAGAATATGATCAAATTTGACAGACAGCATTCTGGCATAAAGAGCTTGTAAATTTGTACAAATGATGCTGATCCACCATATAATATGACCACCATTTCTAAAAAATATATAAACAAAGACTTCTCAAAAACCATTCAGCAGAATTTGACCAAATGTGTCAGATAGCATCCTGGCCAATAGGGCTTTAAAATTTACACAAGTGATACCAATCCACCATCAAATATGACCAAACCTGGGAACAACTTCTCAAATATTGCTCCACAGAATTTGACAAAACATAACAGAAAGCATCTTTGCATAAAGAGATTTCAAGTTTGTATAAATGATGATGATCTAATATCTAATATGGCCACGATTGCTAAAAATAGAACAAAGGTAAACAACAACTTAACAAAAATTGTTTAACAAAATTTTACCAAATTTGATGGAAAGCATCCTGACTTGAAGGGCTTTAAAGTTTGTGTGTACAAATTAAAGTCAATCCGCCATAAAATATGGACACCATTATTAAAATTAGATAAACATTTAAATTGTCAAAAACTGTCAAATAGAACTAGACCAAATTTGATGAGCATTCTGGCACCAAGGGCTTTCAAACTAGTCCAAATGATGACAATCTGTCACCAAGCATGGCGGCTGTCACTGAAAATAGAACAACATTTAAATGAAATCTTCTCAAAAACTTCCAAACAGCATTGGACTAAATTTTGACAAAAAGCATCCTGGTATGAAGGGCTTTCAGGTTTATACAAATGATGCTGATCACCATCATCCAATACCATCATAATTGCTCAAAATATAAAACCATTAAATAACTTCTTCTCAACAACTACTGAAAAAATTGTGACCAAAGCTTTAAAGTATGTACAAATTATGCCAATATGTCATCAACTGTGACTGCTGATATTAAAAATTGAAATACATTTAAACAACTGTTATAAAAACCACTAAACAAAATTTACTGAAACAGAAATTATATTGGCATAAAGTCCTTTCAGTATTGGATAAATGATGCTTCGTGCCATCAAATGTGGATGAAGATTTGTTTTTTTAAAAAGAGAAATCCTAAAAGAATTGTTTTCATAACTGAAGAAATTTCAACAGAAAAGCATTTTATTGACCCAGATTTCTTGGCCATTTTTTGATCTTGTATTTGGTTTTTAGGCAGATGTCAGCCAGATGAGTGATCTCAGGCCTACTTGGGCTTCTTGTTTGTGTGAGACTTCTGACAAATAGCATTAGCATTTCTTTCTGTTGATAATTGAAAACAAGACATTCATATCTTAATTGGTGTCATATAGCCATTGTTGTGCTGAGGTGCCTTTAAATGTTAATGCTGTACATACATGCATATTACTTATGATAAACTGGACTTGGCAATTCTCCTGTCTAACTCGATACTGCTTCAGTGATTTTTCAATAAGACTTTGCTGTTCGAGATGCAAGTATGTTTAGTTTTTTTCACACTTGATGAAATAAAGCTGTTTTTAGTAACATTATGCATGAAACAGACACTGTCCACTTCAGGGACAGTTTCAAATGTTTACTTAGCACCAGTCAGGGTCAATATACGCTTGAGTTTATTGGCATCACACCAGAGCTAGTCAGGGGTTTGAGTTAAAAATGTTCAGTGCAGTTGGCGAGACACGCATGACCTATCACCCACTCGTGATTGGTGGATACTATTTTAGACCTGCAGATACCACATGCTCATTTATAGTGACACAGACTTCAAATACATGTGCCACACAGTCTGGAAAAGGTCTGGAATCTATTTTACCAACAGCTGTATGAACCCGGTCTGTCTTTGTCAAGTATATATTAGTATAGTTTTACTCCTATCCTGCCTTGTTCAAGAAGAATTGATCAAGAGCAAAAGTTTAAATATTGACTAACATTAACAAAAACCTAATTTGAAAATTAATATTTGTCCATATAAGTAATCGCCACCGTTTTAAGTCGTCAGCAAGTAATTGTTTAAGTATGGACACATCAAAGGTAGGGCATATAGAATTAACCTTTTCCATCCATCAGGTTAAGTTGTGTGTTTTAGGTCAGTTTTTATGCACTGTTGTGGAGCATCCTTGTTCCATGAACACATTTCTAGTTAATTTTTTTAACCTAAAAACTATGCTGAAAATATTGATTTCATCTCACAAGCTTGGTGACAATTGGAACTCAATCTTTATTTCCACAATGATTAAATAAAAATGAAGCACACAAAGCATATAATAATGTTAAATTCTTTTGTTGTTGTTGTTTTTGGAGTTTTAACCTAAATGTATGATATATACTTGCATACGAGTCAAGTCCAACTGCAAACTGCACAGACCCAGATCTGCCATCACATAATGCGTGGCAGATCTTGGTCTATGCAGTTTATTAGGAGTAATCAGTAGAACAAACAATATAGACTCTGATCTGCTAGTGCATTATGTGACAGCATATCAGGATCTATGTTGTTTTCAGTTGGACTTAATTTATAAGCAAGTACATGTATATATAATATTTGTTTCATTTCAAGACTTTGTTAAATTTTCAAATTATGTTGTGTTTCTTGATAATACTTTTATCTTACTTGGAGTATTGCATACAGTTTTTGACATTTGTCATATATTCTTGTCAAAATTTAATATTTTTGTGTTAGATAAACTAGCTCTGAATATTTAATTATGCAACTAAGATACTTTACACATTCTTTGCCTATCTCCTTTTGGAAAGCTCACAATGGATATGAATATTGTCTTTTTTTATGACATAAAGCATTTACGGGCTCAATCCAGTCTTTAAAATTCTTTCATGACATGTTGAAGCTTAATCAGTATTACAGCTGTAATTGTGCCAAGAAAGAAAAAAAATATATATATATATATATATATATATATATATATATATATATATATATATATATATCTCAATATAAGGTCACAGAGTTTTTTCCATCGCTGTTAATATCTCTTTTTAATCGTGATTTACAGAATATATTAGAATGTTTGTTTCAATACCTTATAGAAAATGTTCCATAAATTTTTTTTCTTCTTCTGTTTTATATGCATGTCCATGATGTACTGGTAATGGAAAAATAACCTGTTGCAAGTTAATGAAAAAGGCTTATCATATGATTATGCTTTTAGCCTTAACATGAATTCACTATGATTGCATATGTTCTAGAAAATAATACTGGAATTTAGATGTTAAAAATTCTCTCCATTCCTCATATTATAAGATATAGTGTAACTTTTGTGTTCTTTCATGCCAACAAATGCAGGTGAAACTTATTACATCATGATCTTGGTTGACTGGCTATCTTGTGTATTTTGTTGTCTGATGGATCTTGTCAGAAATAAAAATCTTCTTGGTTGACCCTGCTTTGTTCTTATTTAAAGTCTCTCCTAGTATAACAGAGTTAACAACTTATATTCAACACTTGCATGTTGCTGATGACCAGAGTGGAGTTTAGCTCCACTTACATATCAGCATAGCATTCAATTAAAACAAAAAGTTCATCTTCTGACAATAATTTTATTTCAAAATTGAACAAAACGTAATGAATTTGACTATATGACATAAACAAATTGTTCATGTTTCATGGAGACAATCCTGTGTCAGATCAGCAGGCCCCACAGCTCAGAAAACCTCTAAGTGTAGTCCTGATTACTAACTGACTTACAATTGCCAGTGATAGTCAGAAGGCTAATGGAATTTGTGAATAGTTGAAGTTTGACTGATGGGCAGGCGGAGTCAACAATCCATCAGTTTCGAATGGGAACTCCAGCACACATTAATCAAAGTTGACAAAGAATCCTAAGATGTGATAACACCTTAAAAGCTAGAGAATTTCAAATAATTTATCCAAAAACGTTACAAGATGCAATATCCCAAATTTTAATTCATGATCTAAAAGGAAACAAATATGAAGTTGGAAGGAAGAAAAAAAAAAAATCACCTCTAATAAAGTATTTTTTTTTTCTTTTGAATTAATTATTTTGAAATTCTTTGGTTTTTCTTGATTATTCATACGTTCATAATATTGTGTGATGGTTCATATTTGATAGAGTTACTGAGGGCTACATTTTATTTCAAGCATCATTTTTTTAGCTTATAAATGTGTTAATCTGTGACATACCGGTACCATCACATTCTTTATCTTATAAAGCTTGAAATTTATTAGAATATTCCAATTTCAAAACCTCGCTGAATAAAAATGGACCTGGTCTTTAATGAACTTGAGTCAAGACATGGACCTTATATACATAACGATGCATTTAAATACTTCTTTATATTGTAACAAGTTATAAATAGGCACAGGTGTTAAACTATTATGTTCAGTTCTTCCAAATGATGTAAATATTTGGCATGTTTTACAGAACCTGAACTTTCCTCAACAGTGTCAAAAATGTCTGTTTTTATTTGATCAAAGATATTATTTTGTATCCTATTAAGATATTATTTTGTATCCTATTAATGTATCCTATTAAGATATTATTTTGTATCCTATTAAGATATTATTTTGTATCCTATTAAGATGAGAAGGCGGCAATCATTGCCCTTATAATAATTTTTTGACAACTTGTAAAAACGTTTAACCATATAAACATTCTTATTTATGTTAAGATTTTTCAAAATCCCGGAACAAGCAAGGCAGAGACAGACCTATGTGTACTTCAATATAGACAGGAACAAGTTGGTATTCTTTTGTTAACTCTGGAGCAGGACTGAAAACAAAAATTATTAGTAGTAAGGAATATGGGAGAGATGGTGATTCATATTTTTTTTACATCTCATTTAGGGATATGAGAATTTGAGAACACTAAACTAAAATCCCCAGCAAATGAATTGAAAGAGATGTCCAGTAGATAAATTGAAAGAGATGGTGAGTAATATTTTTGTGTTTGTACATCTCATGGAGGGACACAGGAACACTCAAATATAAAGTCTGGTAAATACTGGGAACTTGCGAGTAATAATTTTGTGTTTTTACATCTCGAGGGATAGAAGAACACTAAAAATCAAAGTAAAAGTTTACTGGCACAGGCAGACTATGAAGATAATTAGCAAACACTAAGCTAAAATTTATACACATACAAAAAAATGGCACAAAGCTGCATTGTATTTAATTCAACAGTTTTTAGAGAGGTGATATAACTATTCACAAGTTTAACATGAAAGTAGCAATGTCGGTATCCTGAGAAAATTATTGTTTACATGTATAGACAGAACAAAAGTGTGGTCAAAAGTTAGTTGTGTTGAAGTTAACAGTCAGGAGAATAAAAGTCATTTAATTATATCAGATCTGTAAATTAACAATATTTTCAATGATGATAAAAATGATATGAGTAGCATCAGCCATGATAGAAACATGGTTACAACAGTGAAGTACAAAGAAGAAATAAATTATACTTTTAATGTTGATCAATGCACAAATTTGTTTTTGCCTAAATAAACAGTACAGTTCAGATATTTCATAAGCTTTACAAGGTCAGTATACAATAATTCAACAGCAACATTTTTACAGAGAACAAAGATTTAAAACGGCACATGGTGATTAAGTATAAAAAAATAAATGTAACAGAGTCCTGTTTTGCAGAGTCTACAATGTCTACCATTGAAATCGCAAAATTTGACAAATGAGAAATTATTTATATGTTTCACAGGATTGAAGAAACATTGCAAATTGTTGAAAATAACAATACCTGTTTTAGACAGTTGTTCTGTTAACTTACTGATAACAGCTAAAAGCAATGTATCTGGCATAAAGTATTCTCTGGATGCTTGTATTTTGTTTTAAATGACTGGCAAAGAACTTTATTGAAGACATCTTTACTATGATCCTAAAAGTCCAGTTGCTTACACAACTATTCACCATTTGTGGGAACAAATTAAACAGGACATTGAATTGAAAGACTGGTTAACTGGACAGTCTGCCTACATATTATTCAAATAAATTATTTATTTTGCATATGTAAAAAAGAATTTCACATATGTCAAATAAGAATTGACTTTACAAATGTAAAATTCTTTTTCAAATATATAAAAAAAAATTTCTCGCATATTTAAAATAGTATTTCACATATGAGATAATAGGAATTTATTCTAAAAGGACTTTGCATAGACATCTAGTAGTAATAATTTAAATTTAACTACATAGTAAACGGTACAATCAATATTTGAAATACATTCAGTTGTAAACTTTTATTAGTGCAACAGAGAAAAACAGATACAGGAAATGGAAAAAAACAATGCGAAATGACAGAGATGTATATATTGTGTAAGATCAACGAGATTAACATGGTATTACGGTAGATGAAACTACAAGATTAAAAATAGAAGTCAACAATGAATTACACGTGAATGTTTAAAGACAGTAAATAGAGGCTCATTGTACTTGCATAAGAAAAATACAATTTCATGTTAGTGTTTTTCAAAGATTTAATTATGGACTTAACTATGTTCACTAATAGACGTTGAGACTATACTGCTTTTATAGACTCTTTTGAAACATCAGAACCTTGGCGCCTTACCCTTATCCAGCGATTCAGTTTAACATAATAAGTTAACTCACCTTAACCAAGTTAACATAGCAATTTAATATAATAAATTAGTTAAGTCACCTTAACCAAATTAACAATGCAAATTCATTGAGCGAGAAAAAAAACTGTATTATACTCAAATCAATTGTTCACATACAAGTCATTAATGGTTTTTGAATGACTATACTTTAAAATGAGGAATATATGAAATGATACACAGCACAATGTGACATGAGATCTCAGCTGAATAAACTAAACTGGGTAATGTGGATGGTAACATTAAGTTGTGGGATTTACGACTGGCATTTAATGGAAACAAATTTACCAGAATTAGTCAAATCAGTATACAAATTTCATGTTTATGTTCAGGTGTGACAACCACTGTCTGAATGTCAAATACCTTTTCTGATGATGATACATTCAAATCAAATAACAATAGCATATCTATGAAACAATTTAATTGGATTTGCAACAATCTTAAAATTTCACCAAAGCATGAATGGAGATACATCAATGGAAATAAACAAATATTTTATTGATAATGGGCAAGAAGAACATAAAACTGTACACCAATATTTTGGGGTTCCTGCACCTGCTGTTATAACTATGGAACAGGTACTGCCGATAGTGGATGACATTGTCAGCTGATTAAATTAATTTTATGGCAGACAAAGATGAACCTACTGGCTGGGTTTACTTCTTTCTGCGGGATAGCAAAAGATTAGCAGATGGAGGAATAGCTATATTGAATCAAAGTATAAACTATTATGTAATCTGCATATTAGGTGCACAGGTACAAAACATAACATCTATTACACAATCTGTTTCGACAGTATCAACCAGTTTAAAAGTTAAATTTCGGACAACAAAGTTATGACACAGATCAAAACATTATGGTCAAATTTCATCAATATATAACAGACTATTTTGTTGGAGGTGACGTTGTTACAGAATGATATGGTCATGAAAATTGGTAATATAGTCAAACACAAAAATTTACAGAAATCAAGTAACTCGCTAAAACTTTAATAAAATCCTACTATCAATACCAATCGAGTAAAGGATGGCATTCCAAAGTCTGATAAAAAAAAATGTGACAGTACGAGAAGAAATTGTACAGATAAAGAAAAAAGAAGAGAAAATGAGTATGAAAATAAGATGGATTATGATGATGTTCCTCCAGCACATAACGCCTATGGAACGATTCTCCGGTACACGTTGCCTCTAGCACGATGGCACACGACAATTTAGGAACGCCAAGAAACAATTTTAACATGAAATAAACAAATGGTTGCAGAAGCTGCTATAGTTTACTTTATATACGCCGGCCATAAGGCGGAACGTATTATGTTATAATGTTGTCCGTCAGTCCGTATGTTACCAATTTCGTTCCCCGCACAATAACTATAGCTCTCCACAGCTACAGTTCCAAAAGTTTGTGGATCGCTGGCATTTGGGGTAAGGAAGAAGCTTATCGATTTCGGTCACAAGTCAAGGTCACTGTGACCGAAGGAAGAAAAATGGTTTCCAACAATGACATTAGTTCAACATCTCAGACCTAGACCAAACTTTGTGGATATCTTGCAATTGGAATAGGAAAGAAGTCTATCAATTTTGAGGTCAACAGGTAAAAGGTCAAGGCCACTGTGACTGAAAGAAAGAAAAAATGGTTTCCGGACACTAACATTAGTTTTTCATCACATACGTTGATCAAAGTTTGCTGACGGCTTGCACTTAATGTATGGAAGAGGCCTATTTATTTTGGGGTAAAAATGTCAAAGATCAAGGTCATTATACCCCATAGAAAAATAGGTTTTACAGAATAACTTTTGTTCTAGAGTAAGTTCTTTGAACAAACTTTGTGGATGGCCTTCACTTGGGTCAATAAAGAAACATATATACTACTGGGAGTAATGGTCATAGGTTACAGTTATGGTAGGTTTAATAAGAAAATAACGATTTCTGCACAGTAGGTTTCGTTCAAGACAGCAAACCTTGACCCAAAGTTCAATTCACTGAGCCCATTTGTTCAGTAATCTCCAGAGTCAACCACGCCCCGACAGTGACTACATAGATGACTATTAAACACTAGGCTGTCGTATAAAGTGTATAATGCAATCTTGTTGAAATAGTTTATGAACCTCTAATTCTATTAGATGCTTCGTTTATACAATCAAACATGCAAATAACAGTCCAATTAATGTCCAAAAAGTCAAATAGCACGTTCAGCTAGGGACAAAACTTCTCTCCAGCTGTTTTCAAAAGCCAGATAGCTATGCTGCGAATAATTCCAGTTAATGTTGCTGCTGCTTTTTGGGCTAACGCAAACACACACACACACCGAAAAAAACAAATTTGTTTTTAAAATAAACGCATTTTGACAAAAGTTATTTACTCATTTGAAGGATAGAATTGTTTCGTGTCACAGGACAGATATGAATGGAGAGGTGTTAAAAGGAACTTTGTACTTGCCTGAATTACAACGTGTGACTAAGAAAGAAGATATTGAAAGCATTCCCGATCGAAGAACACATAAAGTGGGTAAACATCGACTCCAAGAAATCAAAGTCCGTTGGAAATTATATCCGCCCAGTTTCGATTCTTGGATTGCAATTTCACAAATCATCGACTATAAAAAGAACTAGAAGTCGCGACAATGTCGTTAACACTACTGCATTCCTTTCTCAGAGTTTATCTCTCCAAAAACAGCAGCAACAACAACAAACACTGTGGGTGTGGTGTGGAGAATGTGTTTCTAAAAATCAAATCGTCTTTTTCTGCCAGATTTTTATCGTGTATTGTGTTATTATAGCAGCCATTAAAATTGTTAGTTTGCAACAAGGATATAAACAAATGTGGACTATTTTGCTCAGCAGTTGAATTGTTTTTTTTTCTCATCCTAATCCTTCTTTGAAATATACCAACAGTAACAACAAATATAGCCACGTCAATCATCCTTTGACATCGAGTGACCTCTTGGAGTCCAAAACCATCGAACTATGAATAATACATTTTATTTAACATTACCACGTGTCAGTTCTTTGGATGTGTTTTCCAACAACACATTGTGTTGTTTCACGCCCAAATGTTTACCTCAAACCATACCAATGGATCACGAAGCTCAGTCTTCATAGTCTGCCTGTGCCAGTAAACTTTTACTTTGATTTTTAGTGTTCTTCTATCCCTCGAGATGTAAAGTAGCTTTGGTAGAAATCATTCATCCCACTCAAGTCTTCGATATCACTGAGGATCAAACCCCTTTCGTCGTAGAAATCCTCATCGAACAAGTTCAAGAACAAAAATTATCCTGGCTTTTACGAACCCAAAAGACAAGTACTAACGAATCCCGAATTGAATATCTATTCCATGAGAATTACTTCATCATATTATTTTAATGCTCGACATCTCGTCAAACGAGTTTAACTATGTTTAAAGATCAATTTGGCAAAGCACTCGACAAAAACAACAAACGTGTACCGATCGAATACATTCGATCCCCTATCGAAGTGAACGAAGGGTTGAATTTAATGTTTGTGTACTCTGATGTCGTCGAGTACAGCGTTGTAGGAAACACAGCTGCTCGTTTCTGAGAGTCAGTTCTTTCAAAGTGGATTCTACCATAGCTACTTACGATGAAGGAGAAAACACGTATCATATTTAGTGAAAATTTGTACATGCTCATTGTCATCCTGTCAGTAAAACGTATTTTGACAGTGTGAATATTAGTATAAAAGGAAATCTGGGGCAAAATATTATATTCTCTAAAGAAAAGTCACCGTGAAACAACATTTTCGAAAAAGATTCTCCAGTGAATTGTAATAGATGTATCCTGTGTACCAAGGGGTTGCTCTACAACGATGACATGATTTAAGAGATATGTTAAAATCTGCTTTTCGCACGGTAGCACCTATGTTAAAACCTAAGGGCACTCGAGAATTGTATGCTTTAAGAGATGCAGCTTTGACGCAAGGAAAAGAATTTCTCTAAACTGTACTTATCGACCAACAAAGTCCTAAACAAGCCTTAATGAAAGCGGGAAAAATGCGTTGATTCAAACAGGAAAATAACTCTTGGTTCACAGAGACACCCCTATAAATTCTCTTCCATGTCGAAGGCATTGACACCTCTTCTACGCCACAGCAAGGACAAAGCAGAAAATGACGTCGAAAACCCTTCAAACCTCATAAACACGCCCAGAAAAGGAATAAGAAAAGAAGAACAGCAGGCAGATAGTTTGACATTTTTAATTACTAAAACAACAAATCATGTACCGAGATTCTTGCAAATGTTCCAGGTCAGAACTCGATCTGTTTGCCATGCCACCGACGATGATGACAATGCAAGAATCCCAATCGGTAAACTTTCATCCCGTGTCGTCTTTGACTACCTCAGCACCTATCGAATTTGAAATCAAAGGACAAACTGAAGATTACATCGATCTGAATAACAATACCTGGGAAATGCATTACCTTCTGACCCTCAGTTCGTACACAACTTCTTGCAATCTGGTGGTGCGTGCTAAAGATGAACTTTCACATCGAAAACCTACAAGACGTTCGAGCCTAAGCCATCAACACAGACGACAGTCATCGTTCAGGAACCTATTGTCTAGCCGTTTACTTTCCCAACGATCACAGTGTGGAATATTTTTTATTGTTATTTATTACCTTCTCTGGAAAAAGACATCATTGACTTTATGAGAAGAAATTCAGTATCCACTCAATTCAATGATGTGAGCTGATTCTATTGTGTGTGAACAATACTGTGTATATTTACTTCATTACAAAGTCTTGGACTACTATTAGAAAATCTTCTGACTTGATCTGGACGTGATTTCTCTAGAAACAATGACAAAATAGAAAGGTGGTTTTGTGAACATTATAGTTATTTATTTTTTTTATCACAGAAACTTAGTGTGGGTCGCTGGCAAAATGACATTGGAAATATAGTCTTACTTCACAACGTTGTCAACCTTGTAAATATGTTCAGGTTTAATATGTGGTATTTGTACATGAAAAAGGAAGGGACTAGCCTTAATCCTCCCTCTTCATTTATTGATGTTTAAGTGAGCGGCGTTTATTAAAAATCTGGTGAATTGGGGGGGGGGGGGAATTGTGCTGACTATTTATTTTTCTCAAAAATTCTTTTGACCTACCTCCCTCCCCCCTCTCTATCTTTGGGTTTGCACAACATTCTATCCAAAGTGTATGATGCACAACTTCGATTTCTTTGTATGCCAATATATTTATCAAGCAAAACAAATTGGACCAGTCATTTTAGTAAAAGAATTAAAATTGACGACTGCAAAATAGTAATAAAGTATACTCATTTATCTTTTTTCTAAAGTAAGGTGTTGGTTGTTTTTTTTGTGTGTTTGTTTTCATATTTCCTTTTTTTTATTTTTCCTTCTTTTTTGGTTTTGTCTACAATACACACGATGAATTCTTTTAGGGTTGCAATAGTCTGGTCGCGTTCTAAATATAGGTGGGTAAAATTGTAACAATTGTCACCCCAACTAGAAAACAAAATCAATTTGGCTGAATAAAATGTTGCAACATTACCAGAAATCTAATATTCAGCACGCTAAATTTCGCCAAAACACTCTTTGCCTAGGTCAAACGAATTCATTCCTCGTACGATAAACTCTGTAACAAGTGAATTGTCCGACCTTTTATCCAAAGTGAAAGTGTTTGTCAAGCTACGGTGGATATTTTTTTTTTTTTTTTAAATTTGTATCAAAACTGATGAATGAACATTTGAACTGGCATTGTATTCTTTTTTTGAAAAAACACAATGAATGACAGTATGACTTGTGAATTGGACACCTCAACTGAAATAATAAAAATAAAAATACAACTCAATCTAATGTTTTTTTTTTTTTTTTTTTTTTTTTAAACTTGCTGCAAACTTACTCTCCGTAACACACGTATCAACTTTTCTGTGAGAATCTTTAATTTTGTTAGAGTCCACACAGACCCCGCGTGTTACATTTCGCGTCAAACAGACCCAACATGTTACAATGTGACATTTCCAGCCAAACATGCGAAACCTACGCAGGGCCGGATTAAGACCTTTAGAGGCCCTAAGCACTGAAAAGATTATGGTGCCTTCCCCCTCCCCCATATGTAATTAAAAATTAAAGAAAAATTAAGCTGTAATTTCTCTCTTTTTTTTTCTTTTTTATTTTTGTTTTGGGTGCCCCTTCTTTGCTGGTGCCCTAAGCACGTGCTTAGTCTGCCTATTGGGTAATCCAGCACTGAACCTATGAGTACATATTTAACATTAAATCTCGTCACTGTAAATTTCAACATAGGCCTAATGTTAAATTCCCCTTGTCCCTATAATCTTTTTACCATGTTTAAAAAAAGGATGTCTACTTGTCTTTATATCGTCGTCCTATACTATTGATATCTTATGAACTTATTCAGATATCTTGTTTATTTATATAAGATATTTTATAAAGTTTATAAGATATCTTATTCAATTTATAGGATATATAACTAAGTTATAAGATACGTTATAAAATATATAAGATAACTTATATAATAAACTATTTCGTTAGATGTCTTCTAAAAGTTATGAGATTTCTTATAAAGCTTAGAAGATTTATTATTTATGAGATGTCTAGTTTTTTGAATATGTATAAATTTATTCAATACCTATATTTCTTATAAACTATCTCATAAACTATGCAAGATATCATATAAACTTTCAAAGATATTGGATAATTTTTATAAGATATGTTCATACATTTTATAAGATATATTACATACTTTATAAGATATCCATATGCTTTATAAAGTATTTTATATACAATCATAATTAATCTATTTTATAATGTTTATCTGATCAAGTTTATAAAACGGGTAATAAAGTACTTAAGATATCTTATTATAATTAAAAATTTTATAAGATATCTTCTAAAAATTATGAGATATATTACAAGGTGTATAATATATCATAAAACTCATTAAGATATCTCATAAACTATATAAAATATTTTATAAACTTTATTAGATATCTCGTAAATTTTAGAAGATATCTTATAGACTGTTCAATATATCGTATATACTTTACAAGATATATAATAGACTTCGTAATATATCTTCTCCACAATTTTAATTAAGATATCTTACTAGGTGTATAAGATATCTTAATAAGCTTTTAAGATATATTATAAACTATATTAGATATATTAATTTAATTTGATTCATAAGGTATCTTATAGAATCCGTAATATATCTTAGATTAATATATCTTATAGATTATAAGATGTCTCATAAAGTTTATAAGCTATACCTAAAAATTTTATCAGATAGTTTTTCTAATAAATATGATATCTTATAAACATAGTTAATTCAGATATCTTAACTAAAGTTTATGGCAGAACTTATAAAATATATAATATATGTGATTAAGTATATAAAATATCTTATAAAACATACAATATATCTTATATAACGAACAATTCCACATGATATAAAGCTGGATAGCCTTAAGTAATCAAATAAATCTGATTGGCGAACAACTGGAGGTACAATATAAAGTGTACTAACGACAGTCTCTATTTGATGCTGAAAAATAAATTTTTTGGTCTATAATATAAAATATTCTAATTTTACTTTCTTCAGTGCAGATTACAAATACACCCAAAATACAAATATAAGTAAAATATACAATAAAACGGAGAACTGCTGGAGATCGGTGTATCTGCTAGAAAATAAGTCGTACAAAAATCAAAAACATTATACCAGAATTTTGACAAGACAGTGATGTCACAAGACTGAAGTCAGGAAAAGATGAAGAAAAATAAAGCAAATGAAAATTGAAAGAAGAGATAAAATGAAACAGAAAATGCACAAAGACGAACAACGAAAAGTAGATAGAAAAAAGAAAGAAGAAAAAAAACACATTTGGGGAAAAAATACAAAATTGCAGTAAACACCATACAAAATCATGCAAATTTTTGGGTTTCTTTTGTATAAATTTCACTTTATTTAAAAATAGATTCATCACCAGATCGTGAATAATTGACAAAAAACCATTATCAAGTTTTAAAATAATGACAGGAAGGTTGGCCTCATAGATCGAAACAATTGTACTCTTTTAGTTGATAATATAGAGGATCAAAAATAAAGTGCTGAATTTTCGAACGCAAGTTAAGTTTACTCGAAACAGATAACTTTTTAAGCTACTGCAATAGTGACTAAGTTTGGCTATGATAATGCTGAGTTTTCTATCGCCTTTGCTAAAATATAGCAGTGCTTTTATCAGTATCTGGTTTTATACGTTTATTAAATTCTCCTACAGACGGAGATTGGTGACAATCAGATTGAAGTGAATTCCAATATTTAATTATGCTTTAACAGAACGCTGAAGCAAAGTGTTATCAAGTTACAAGTTCTAAGAGATTAGTTGGTTACATCCCCCTACCAAAGACGGAAGAATTTCTTGTATAAGTGTATCGGCAATGGTATTTATTTTTTTACAGAACAGTTTAAGTTTAAAATATTTTCTTCTGGATGTCGGAGATTCCATCCTGTTTCAAATTAAAGGGCATTGATATCGACCTATGTGGGTAAGAAATGGGGAGTAGAGTCCTAGACCACTAAAAAAATGTTACAAATTAAATTTCAGATCTCGTATTTCAACAGAAGAACATTTCTGGACCATTCATATTTTTTCATTAAATATACATTCGATAACATAGACCATAGTGGTACTTTGGAGCTGAATCACTCATATTTTATATGAACAAATATACACTCTAATTCCTGGACCACATTCTAATCTATTGATTGTGCATTGAGAAGACCGGAAATAGATGTAAAGCCGAACACAAAAATCAATAAACATCGCGGAAGTTTTGGGTGTGTTCCACGGTCGTGCAAACTCCAACAGAAAATCAATAAGTTATATATTTAGTAAAACATATACTGCTGTGTGTTATAACAGAACCAGAAAACATAAATTTCGGCAACAGGTATGACAGACTGTCGACTCTTAATATAAACCTTTATATCGCAAAGCCTACGCAATTGTACGCAATAAAAAATTCAGACAAATTATTTAGTCACTACTATATCACAACCATGCCACATCATATTTTTATTGTCCTACTAATAATAAATAACGATTTTTTTACGGGCAGGGATCCTACATAACAGGCTGACAGAAAATCAATAATGGAATGCCAAAGTCATACCTAGTTGAAGGCGTCGCTTTGTATGTTAATATAGAATTACGGTGTTAGTATCTGAAAAAGCAGATCCAAAATACAATTCGCCGAAACAAAATAACTCTGAACGGGTTTACCACAAAAAATGCCAATACAAATTACAAATAAAATAAAATTAACGGTACTATAAAATCTGACACATCTTCAAGAAATCATAGTATGACTACCAAGAATGACATAGAATAAAGGCATATAAGCAATACAATAAAATGTATTGTATAAAATCGTAACATACTTGAGGGATGATACAAAATCTAGTGCACGCAAACCTGAGGGTAGTAAGTGGTGCAGTACCGATATATACTACTCGCAGGCGCAGAAGTTGTAGATTCGGAAGTGGGCATTTTGCAAACAATTATGGCAAAAGTTAAGTACGTTAAAAAAAAATAATAATAAAACAAACAATTGTGCATTTCTAAAAACATTATTAACGAAATATATATTTAAAAAATTGCAATTCAAATAAATCAACGAAGAAGACTTCAATACTTGATTTACCGATTGTAAAGAAAGTCAGAAAAAAATTACAGGCAACTTTATTGCATCTATCTAAAAGAAAAGAAATGAGAGGTATGAATAAGCAAAATGTAAAGAGGATGACGGACGGGAAAAAGCAAGCATTAGCTAAGTAACACTAGCACAGCGGTCTCTTGGATTGGGTATAGAATAAGCTGCAATTTCGAATAATAGATTGTTTGTGTGTTTTGTTTTAATTTTAGGATTAGTGGTCTAGTGTTGTTGTTGTTTTTGTTGTTGTTGTTGTTGTTGTTTTTGTTTAATTGAGATATGGTGGCAGGCAATTAAAATAAAAAAAAATTGTATGTTTGTGGGCTGCTGGCCTAGTGTTTGAATTTTAAATGTTGATTGGTTGGGCTAGTGTGTTTGTAAAAAATTGGAATAATGGTGGCCTATTGTTTTGTTTTTTTTAAAAAAAAAAAAATTTCTTTTGTATTTTGAGAGAAGCAGGCCGTGTTTTATTTTATAAAGACAAAATTATTTTCATGTGTGGTGGGTAGAGTATTGGTGTTTGAAAAATAGATAGGTGTGGCCTGACCTAGGGTTTTTGTGAGAGAAAAAAATTGGGGATAGAAAGGTAGATGGTTTAGGGTTTGAAAAAAATAAAAAAAATAAAACAAGGATAGGAGGGTGATTGGCCCACAACGTAGATGTATCTAACTACTTTCCCCGCTCTTACATGTTGAAGCCAGTTACGTTCGTAGCTGCCTTAAGCTTAATCTTTTCTAATGTAACACAATCCTGTTCGGATAAATTATCCCAGATTTCGCAGGTATATTCAATCGTTGACCGAAATCTGTGGACTGCATCAAAGTCACATTAGTTGAAAGAGTTCCATATAAGCGGAGATACTACTTGCCGGGAAAAGAAAAATGTTTCAAGGCTTCTGTACGTCTGTGCATTATAAAAATAAATCATCTGATGTATTGTAAGAGTGATTTCTAATGTTGAAAAATAAATGATCAACGTTACAACTCATCTTTGACGTTATAAATCAATCTTTCATACATTTGTGATTCTCGAATATTGCAAAAAAAAAAAAAAAAAAAGTTTTCTAATGGTAGAAATTTTTTTTTTAATGAAGCAGGGAATACGTTAATGTCTTGTTCGGTGTTTAAAAAAAAAGTTCTTCCATTCAAA